>CAJQUN010000102.1:600000-975558 GCA_907163345.1 Haberlea rhodopensis
CTTAGAATGGAGATCAAGAGAGACAAAATAAAGGGCACAATCTGTCTGACTCAGACTCAGTATCTGAAGAATGTACCCCAGAGATTTGGTATAGATGGGAATACCAAACCTGTAAGTAATCCATTAGCTCAGCATTTCAAACCGAGTGCATCGATGTCTCCTACTACAGATGCCAAGATGAGACAAAATGATTGCATTCCTTATGCAAATGCTGTCGGAGCTTTGATGTATTCGATGGTGTGCACAAGACCTGGCATTTCTCATGCAGTTAGCAAGGTGAGCCGATACATGCACAACCCTGGTAAAGAACATTGGCATGCAATAAACTTGATTCTACGGTATATTCAGGGTACCGTTGATGTTGGTCTGAAATTTCAGAAAGACGATACAATGATTAATCGTCTAGTTAGATACCACAATTTAGATTATGCTGGTGATCTTGATAAGCGTCAATCAACTACTGGTTATGTGTTTAACATGACAGGAGGACCAGTAATACCAGTCTTCTTTGGAACTACTTGGATCATGCTAACCAATTGACTGTTATAGATAGGGTATATCAATCCAATAGCAAGAAGCTTGAGGATATCTTCTTTTACTACCTCCATCATCGATGGGTTAAATTTTCTTTGCGGTTGGCGTGTAGGCTTACTTTCGTCTTCAAGTAGGATCATATGCATGCATGTAGAGGGGCTTATTTCTTTAATGTCAGCAATGGTCCATCCTATGACGGTTTTGTGCTCCTTGAGTACTTGAATGAGCTCCTTTTCTTGGTCATCTCCCAACTTGCTAGAGATAATTACCGGTAGTGTATTTCCTTGTCCAAGGAATACATACTTTAGGTGGCTTGGTAATGGCTTCAACTCAACGGTGGTTGCCTGCAATATGGAAGGGGGTAGCCTATTGTTAGAAATGGGTAATGAAACAAATGAAACATTACCTCGTATCTCGGGCGTGGTATCCAAGGAGGTGACAGTTTGCTCCATTTCGTCTCCAAGTGGCAACTCTTCCTCAAGATGGGTGAGTGGGGTGGTGAGGGCTACCTCCAATTCATCTTTACCCCTGAGATCAAAAATACCATGGGACAAGTAATCAATAATATCGATAGAACAAACAATATCATGATTGTCACAAGGATATTTCATGGCGTCATGTATATTAAATTTAACAACCTCGCCATCAAATTCCATAGTGAGTGTGTCACTATGAACGCCTATCTAAGTCTTGGAAGTTTTCAAGAAGGGTCTCCCTAACAATATCAGACTACTATTGTCACCCTTTGTCATATCAAGCATATAAAAATCAGCGGGAAGACCAACTCATTTACTTGTACCAATACATCATCTAGAATTCCCTTAGGGTATGCATTAGACATATCCGCTAATTGGACAACCATAATAGTTTCACTTAAAGGTCCTAGATTTAATTAAGCATAAAGAGAATATGCCATGACATTTATCGATGCTCCTAAATCTAGCATGGTTTTTTCCTAGCCGTGTATCACCTATTGTCCATGTGATAGTTAACATACATGGGTTCTTGCACTTGGTGGGGATCTTCCTTTGAATAACTGTTGATGTATTTTTCCCCCAACCCTTTTAGGCATCCTTTTAGTGGGGCACTTGCTTCATAGCATCCAACAGTGGAATGTTCACCTCACATCTCTGAAAAGTGTCGTAGAGTTCTTTGATACTTTCATCCTTCCAATTTTCCTTCAAGGCAAGGGGAAAGGGAGGTTCAATCATATATTTAGAAAATGAAGGGGACTTACCATTTGGTTCCTTGTCTTTACTCTCAATTTAAATCTCTTCCTCTCATGTGGGAGGTGTTTCCATCATCTCTGGTTCTTCCAACTCTTTTCCACTTCTTAGTTTGATCACACTTGCATTTTTCCTTGGATTAACCACTGGTTGTGAAGGCAAGTTATTCTATTTTTGAGCCTCCAAACGATTGAGTGTGCTAGCAAGTTGTCCCACTTGAGTATTCAAGTTTTGTATGCTTGATCTTGTCTCCTGTAAAATTTCAAATTACTACTAACAATTCACGATCGATCGCTAGTTTTTTTTTTCAAAATTTTCAGGTTGGCGATCGATCGCCCAATCTCCGCGATCGATCACTAAGATCAACTTTTTGGTATGTGAATTTCCTGTCGTGCTCGATAGGGTTTTTGAAAACACTTCTTGTTGATTTTTGGATTGACTCTTGTTAATGTGTTAGTGGGATTTCTGAGCTTTTACATTTGATTTGCTAAGTTAATTCTTTTAAAGTATTGATGATGAACTCTACTTTTTGATCTTATTGCTTGCTCGAGGACGATCAAGTCTAAGTTTGGGGGAGTTGATAAGTGTGAACTTTACACTTATTTTTCTATGAGTTTATATTGATTTTTGTGTTGATTCCTGGACGATTTTATGCTTTTTGGTATATATTTGTGTATTTCAAGAATCTAGGTCCAAGGGGATAAAGTGGAGGAAACGAGCTAAAAATGTTGAAAAAAACCAAACCGAGCGAAGACATTGAAGGATGGACCGGAATCTCAAAGATTGAAATTATACAGCTCGGCAATCGATCGACATAACCAGCAGCGATCGATCGCGGAGCTGTAAATCGAGGAACCAAACAGATTATATTGGCGATCGATCGGTAACCAGCCGCAATCGATCTCCAGTGTCCAGAATATTTCGCGATCAATCGGTAAGGAATGAAGATCGATCGCCGATATGTGCTTTTTGGTGGTCAGCGTCCAGTAGGGTTCAGCGATCGACCGGGAATTAATGAAGATCGATCGCGGATATGAGTTTTATGAAAAAAAATTTACTTTTTGAGTTTGGTTAAGATGGACTTCTCCATGCACCTCATTCCTTATATATAGAAGACCTAATGCACGAAAAAGGGGACATTGGCACCTCTTTTATCAGACCTAAGAGCAGCTCCCTCATCTACCATTCACACCAAAAATATCACAATTCATTGAAGAAGCAAGAATGACACAAGAGACGGAATTACGGAGCGACGCACAGAGTGACACCCGCGTTTATTTAGTATTTCTGAACTTATTTAATTTTTAATTTCACATTTTGATGTTAATATTGTTAAAACATATTTTTGCATTATTATTTGATGATGGTAGTTGGCTAAGTTCTCTATCAAGACTAAGGGGATCCTTTGTATGAACCCATGATTTAAGTTTGAGTTTTTGATTGATTTTTCTACAATTCTTTGAGTGTGATTATGTTTTTAATGCTTTTTCAAGGATTAGCTACCTTTGGATTGATGTTAGTAATTATAATTGACTTGACCATACGATATTATATTTTGACACGATAATTCATACCGTGGGCTTTAGATTGAAACTGATCACGTGAAATCTAGTATACTGTGATAGCCATAGATCTACCAAGATCGAAAGCTAGAAGTTTTCATAGAGCGTATGCAATGTTGGATGTTAAATGTACATGACCGTTGACTTGTTACATTTCAATATTAGATTTAATATAACTTGACCATAGTTAAAATCGGAAAACTCGTCATCTTAGAAAGAAGAACTTAAAGTCGTAAATAAAAGGAGAACTGTGGGGGATTATAAGGGTGAACCGAAGTCTTGATATTCGTCTCTATTAATTTCCGTATCTTTTCATTGCTTGTTTGTTTGGATTGGGCGAAATTTCTGGGTTTGCAATAATTAAATTTCACTCAATATTTGTAGGATAAATATAAATAGGCTAATTAATTCTGGTAATTGCTACTAGTCCCCGTGGGTTCGACACTAGTACTTTTTATAATCTATACTAAAACTTGATACCGTGCACTTGCGGTAAATAATCGCTACACTGGAATTTATTGTTTAAAATAAAAGCGATCAAGTTTTTGGCGCTGTTGCCGGGGACTAGTTTAAGTAATATCATAAGAGATTAGTTGACTATAATTTAGCCATATTTCTTTTATTTTTACTTAAATGATTTTACTACTGTTGTTCCTTCGTTGTTTTGATTTTTGCAGTTAGTTGTCCTTGTAGTGCATGCTACGAAGTGACAAACGTATACTAGAGTCACTTGATTTAGAGATTGAACGAACTTGCCGTAGACTTTGGAAGGAAACTCGAGAGATGGCTGAGAATAATCAATGAGGGAATGGTGAACAACACAATGAGGAAGTGACAATTACAAGATCCATGATGGACTATGCACAACTAACTTTTCAAGGCACTATGTCTAGCATCACTAGACCAAGGATTCAGGCTAATAACTTCGAGATCAAGCCTGCCATCATTCGGATGATTCAACACTGTGCAATTTGGAGGATCGCCTACTGATGATCCTAATGCTCATATCTCCAATTTCTTGGAGATATGTGACACATTCAAGCACAATGGCGTCACTGACGACGCCATCAGGTTACGACTTTTCCCTTTTTCCCTAAATGATAAAGCTAAGAGCTGGTTAAATTCATTGCCTACGGGATCGATCACTACTTGGGAGGGGATGTCTCAAGCCATCTTATCAGAATTCTCCCCCCTTCAAAGATGGCTAAGATGCGTAATGACATCACCACGTTCACACAATATGATCCAGAGACACTGTAGCAGGCTTGGGAACGCTTCAAGGACTTATTGAGGAAATGTCCACATCATGTCCTTCCCATCTGGCTTCAGTTACAAACATTCTATAATGGTTTATTTTCTGCTAATCGGTCGATGATTGATGAAGCATCGGGTGGTACAATTATGAGAAGAACACCGGAAGAAGCCTATACACTTTTGGAGGAGATGGCTACTAATAGCTATCAATGGCAGTCTGAAAGGAATGTGCCAAAGAAGCAAGCTGGAATCTATCAAGTGAACAACGTGACTGCTTTGGCCGCCCAAATAGAGGCATTGAACAAGAGATTAGACAACATGACCATGACAACGATGAAAGCTCAAGTGCTTACTTGTGACCTATGCGGAGGAAATCATCCGAGCATTGAATGCCAAGCAAGTAACCCATTCATGCAAACTAATGAAGATGTGAATTATGTAGGAAATCGGCCCCCTACTCAAATACATACAATACGGGGTTGAGATATCATACGCAATCACTACCGGGTTATCCACTAAAGCCGAGCATGGAGGAGCTACTGACGAAGTTCATATCCTCAACTGAAACATAGATGAATAACAAAGATTCATCTATCAAAAAATTGGAGATTCAAGTAGGGCAATTGGCAACTATCATGGCTGGGAGAGCACAAGGAACTCTACCGAGTGACACGGATAAGAATCCAAGGGAGCAAGTCAATGCCGTGACCCTTTGGAGTGGAAAGGAACTTGGTGACAAGAAGAAGACTAAAAAGAGTTCAATTAAGCAAGAGGAGAAGGAGAAACCACACAACAAGGGTAAGTCCACTGGAGCCACTATACCGATCTCACCTTAAGAAAATGTACACATTCCTCTCCCATTTCCTGCAACAGTTAATAGGGAAAAGGTTGATTCAAACTTTGCCAAATTTTTAGACATGCTTAAGAATTGACATATCGATATACCATTTATTGATGCGTTACGAGAAATGCCTAATTATGCCAAATTCTTAAAGAAAATGTTATCTAAGAAGCAGAAAGTGGGAGAGCACGAGACTGTCTTTTTGAATGAGGAATGTACTGCTATGATGCAAAAGAAATCGGCCACTAAGTTAAAAGATCCAGAGAGTTTCTCTATTCCTTGCACTATTGGGCCTATTTCTTCCATTAAATCGTTATGTGACTTGGGTGGTAGTGTGAACTTAATGCCTTTGTTTGTTTTTATGCGACTTGGACCGGGAGAGCCGAAGCCCACAAGGGTGGTGTTGCAAATGGCGGACAAGTCTATCACCTACCCACTAGGAATCATCGAAGATGTGCCAATCAAGATAGATCAATTCACCTTCCCAGTAGATTTCCTAATGTTGGATATGGAGGTGGATGTGAGAATGCCATTGATCTTGTGACGCCCATTCTAGCTACTGGAAGAGCCATCATTGATGTTGAAGAAAGTAAGTTGATCCTCCGTGAAGGAGAGGATCGGGTTACGTTCAATATGTTTAGTTCTTCAATGCACACAACGAGCATGATTATCTAAAAGTTAACGTGATTGACACTTTGCTTGTTAATATGGTGCAAGGTACTAATGAGGACGTGAATACCGAGCTACAGACTAAAGAAGGTAAGATTCATGACATGGTGAAGCCAAGAAATGCGAAGAAGAAAAATGATAAAAGGACGTTCACGAAGGGAGAGACAGTCCAATTACATAAAACGCCACCACATCGCATTTTCCAAATCAAGCGAAAGGCTTCAAGGTATGTGTTTTGCTATTGCGCTTATTAATTACTGTACATTGAGGGCAATGCATATACTAAGTTTGGGGGGGGGGGGGGGGGGGGTGTTTACTGATAGCTGTTGTTCTGTTGTTGCTATTCTTGCATGCTTATACCTATCTTAGGACTAAGTTGTTCTTGAGCATATTAATTTTTTTTTTGAAAAATGAGTTCATCGTTAAGAAACACATGAATTAAACTTGCAACTGTATTACATGATGAAAATAATCTCCATCTCAACTAGAGTCTTGAAATTTTTTGACTTGTTTGTGAATATCTTGGTTGATTTAATATGTCAAATTAAGGAACATTTTGGGCACTTTTGAGTAATGATTGAGTGAAGTATATATTGGAAAGTGAAAAATTTTGTTAACTATGATATGTCTTGAGCATCTTAGAGAACTCTAGAACCTATTTGAGGGTACTTTGAGGCGAAATTTTATAATTATGAACTTGACTTGGACATGATTTAGGCGATCTTTGGAACGTTTGATCATTTCAAGCCTACCATGTTTATATTTACCATTAGTGTCCACTTTTGAGCTTAAATAAACAATAATGGAAATTAACCACCATTCGACTTTTATTGATGAACTAATTATATCTACCTTTAATTGAGCTTAATTCTTTATCCTTACCTTAAGGGAGTATAATGAATTTCATGAGCGAACTATGTTATGGGCTATTATGTTTTTCACGAACTATGTTCGGGGCTATTAAAAATTCAATGCCTAATGAAAGAGGAAAAAGAAAGGCATAGTGAGAAAAATAACATAGTTTTGTGATGATGAACCATGTGGAGATCCGACATTGACTACATTCGGTGAAATCTAACGAAACCCATGGTTCATCGAGATTAAAAGAAAAGAAAAAATTTAGGAAGTTGATGATGTGCTGAGATGAAATTTACAAATTATACTCTCTTCTTTTATTTCCCTACCTTTTCTTTGAAATCGACACCAAAGGCCCCAACATTATAAGCTTAAAAAAAACCTTCTGATCCAAGAATAAGGAATAATAGTAATCTTGACTTTGAGTTTATTAGCATTATTTGATTTTGAAGATATGTATGAAACTCAAGATTGACAATAGCACACACGCATGATCCGATTTTGAGATGTATTGCTTGGCTTATGAGAAAACACTTCTTGTTGATTTTTGGATTGACTCTTGTTAATGTGTTAGTGGGATTTCTGAGCTTTTATATTTGAGTTGCTAAGTTAATTCTTTTAAAGTATTGATGATGAACTCTACTTTTTGATCTTATTGCTTGCTCGAGGACGATCAAGTCTAAGTTTGGGGGAGTTGATAAGTTTGAATTTTACACTTATTTTCTATGAGTTTATATTGATTTTTGTGTTGATTCCTGGACGATTTTATGCTTTTTGGTATATGTTAGTTCCGGACCTTATCGATGAGATTTTAAAGATGACAAAACAGTTCAGACCGGATCGATAAGAAATCAGATTGACCAGATCAATCGGACTCAACAGAGCAAGATGGCAAAGCATTTCAGACCGGATCGATGGAAATTAGGCATACCAGATCGATCGGACATATCAGAGCAAACTGATAAAGAATAGTACATATCAGACCGGATCGATGGATTCCAGAATGACAAGATCGATGCTTCAGATCGATCTCAACCTTTATCAGATCAGAGCAGTCAAGGATACATAAAGGATGGCTTCTCAGTCCGAATCATCAACGGATATTTATTGCAGCATTTAATGCTGCAATTAATGCTACAAAGGACCAAAGACTGAAGATTGCCATAATAGGTAAGAAGACAAAGAAGAGCTTACCTGACGGTCGCCGAAAGCATATACCAGAACGGCAAGTATCCTGAAGAAGAAGACTGTAGCTTTCTCAGAGTCTAAAAAGAGTCATAGCTGCACATTAAGGGAAACAATGCCGTTGCCACCTTCAACTATAAAAGGATGCAACAAACAGATGCAAAAGACTCTCGACTCTACAACTCACGCTGATCAATTGAAAAAGATACAAGAAAGCTAAACAGCACACGCCTACAAAGTACAGAAGCTTTCGAGCTGAAGTTATTCATTTAAGCGCAATTACTTTGTAACATTTGATCATTGTAGGATCACTGTGCGCATTGTGTATTGAAAAATAGAAGTGAGCAACATATTGTAACTGTCAGACAGAGTGTGTCTGAGCAGGTTGAGTGACTAGGAGTTTCAGACTGGTAGTGAGGTAAATCCAGCCTGAATCGGGTTTGTACAACAGGATTGTATAAATCAAAGTCTTCTAGTATAAACCTTCCTTAATTGGAAGAAGGGGAGACGTAGAAGGATTACACCACCTTCGAACTTCTAGAAACATATCCTGTGTCTTATCATTCTGCACTTAGCCATCGAGCTGTTCTTACTTATACAAGAGCAGACCGTTTCCGCACTTACTTATTAGTGGTCTGTTCTGTTCAAAGAGTTGATTAAGTAACAGATTTCCTTCACTAATCAGAAAGAAATCACAAGGGATAAATTTTGTAAGGAGTGTTCATTCACCCCCCCCCCCCTCTAAACACTCCGGACCGATCCTAACAAGTGGTATCAGAGCAGGTTGTTCTTGGAAAGCATTTGAACCGATTTTTGTAGCGGATTTCTTTTAAAATCATTTTCAAAATTTTCTCATGAGCATGAAATATTTTCATAGCATATTTTTTTAAAATTTGGTGTATGAAATTTTTTAGCATAAAAATCAATTTCATTGCATTCATTTTGCACGAAAATAATTTTAAAATCTATTTTAAAGGTTTAATTTTCGTTCAATCTGTCCTTAACTCGTTTTTTAGTTTAAAATTTTTTTGTGATTTTAACTAACAATTTTCGAAGCATTTTAGTTTTCTGGCAGCTTGCAGCGACTTTGGGAAAATTGGCATAACTTCTTGCTCGGATGTCCAAATGACGAACCGTTTTTTGCGTTGCAAACTAGACTCATAGAGCATCGCAGCGGTATAGGTGTTGCAGCCTAATTCTTCACAAGAAGATACAGTTTATTCTGTAAAGTTGGACTAAGTGTGCTGCCACCGCGGAAAGATGAAATGGACATTGTTGAGTTTTGTCAAGAAATTCAAATCGGTTGCCAAGTATGCTTCATGCATCATCAAAAGAGGTTATTTTTGTTCAAATTTATGTGCATTGCAATTTTTTTAATTTGTTTTAGCCTACCCTTTTTGCCCCTCACTTGCTCAAATTTTCAAACCTTTTAAAATTAAGGGGGAGAGTTTAATCTCAATCCTTGTGGGGGAGTAAATTTATTTGTCTTCCTTTTTGATTCACACAAAAGGGGGAGAAATATGTTGTTTAAAAAATATGATTTTTCTTGTTATGCAACATTGTGCTTTAATGTTCATATTTTTATTCAAGTTTTGTGATCATCAAAAAGGGGGAGATTGTTGGGTTTTGGAAACCCGAATAATCTTGGTTTTGATGTTAACAAAACTTGTTATTGTGTTGCTAACATATTTCATCAAGTGTGCAGTTCATAGATCATATTTAAGAGCTTGATGAATTACAAAGAAGTAGCTTGAAAATATCAAGCTGGACCAAGACTGGAATTCTGGCATAGCGGTTTGTTTCGATCATATCTAATAGCTCGGATATCGAAATGGCGTGCTTCCAAAGAGATTGAACAGCCAACTTAAAATACTAAAAGTCATATTTCACAATAGATCAGCTAGTTCAAATGTTATCAAGGAGAAAAGACGCCTGCAAGATCAAGCTGAACCGCGAAGAAACAGCAAGCTGTTTCAGCAAGTTCCTATCAGTCTAGTGGGCATAACTCTTAGCTCGCTTATCGGAACGGAACGATTCAGTATGGGTTGGAAAGCTAAGACAAAGATCTACAAGTCATCTTTGGAAGTGAAAGACTGAATCGGACGTTAAGATGGCCAAAACGCTTCTGCAAGTCACGCCATGTGCTGCTGCATCCAGCAAACAGACAGCAGAAGCATCGCCTCGTATTTCGAGCATAACTCTCTCATACGAACTCGAAATCGAGCGATTCTTGATTCCGTGGAAAGCTAGGAGAAAGGGATACAACTTTTATATAGATCACTTTGCCCAGAAATCAAAGAATGAAGAGTTACAAGCAACAGATCGAAGAGCAAGTTTATCAATCTGTTTTTGTATCAAGCTTGTCTTGCATCAGACTGACTTGTCCAGACCAGACCAGCAGACCAGCAAACCAGACTGAACCAAACCAGCAGACCAGACTGAAACAGAACAGCAGATCAGACCAGCAGACCAGACCAGACTGAACCAGACCAGCAGACCAGACCAGTCCGGTCCGAAATACAAACAGCCCAGAAACCAGAATATGACCGTTGCAAGCTCGGGAATAGTGCAGAACCTTTTCCAACGGGCATATTCTTGTGTCTAACGTATATATCATTACTTGGGGCTATATATACATGATTTGGAAGCTCAATAACAGTTGATTGAAGATCAATCCAAGCCTTCCAAAGCAAACCCACTTGGGATTGAATTGAGGAACTTAAAAGACAAAAGTTGCTAAATGAAGAGCACTCCTCAAACCTTTGGCACCTCTTACCTTGCTGTATCAGATTCATTATGGAATCATTTGTGCCTTTGTATTCACTCTATTCATTGTATTTGAGAGCTTAATAGAAGAGTGAATACCATTGTAACGGTTGCTGATTTATCACAACCGATGAGAGGTCTTTGTATGTGAGACATTAAAGAACATACATAATTGAGTTGCTAGGAGTTCTAGTTGGATGGGGAATTCCCAACTGGATCGGGTTTGTACAACGGGATTGTATAAATCAAAGTCTTCTAGTGGAATCCTTCCATGAGGTGGAAGAAGGGGAGACGTAGAAGGATTACACCACCTTCGAACTTCCATAAACAAATGCTTGTTTATTTACTTTAATTGCATATCTTTAAAATGCCTTTCAAATGTTTAATCGGTTTTAGAGCGGGTTATGTCGAGTGTCTTCTGCTCGATTTTGTAATCGAACTCGATATAATCTCTCGGTGCATTAATTCAAGAACACGAGCTATTGAAGCTCAAGTTGGTTGAACTCGGGTGTGGAATGGCAACCCACCCCCGTAATCGATCCTGACAAGTGGTATCAGAGCAGGTCATCTTAATCAGCACAAAGAATATTAAGCTGATGGCATCATTCAACAAAATCCCCATGTTCTCAAAAGAAGATTATGATGACTGGAGAATCAGAATGCAAGCTCACCTGGCAGCTCAGGATGACGACATGTGGTTCGTCATCACCGATGGACCAATGAAGATCCTAAAAATAAATACAGCAGTCGCCACTACCAGTGGAGAACCACAAATGGTAGAAAAAGACAGATCCCTCTGGACGAATGAGGATAGAAAGAAAGCAAACCTCGACAATGTGGCCAAAGACATCTTGTTCAAAACTTTGGACAAGAACATGTTCAGCAAAATCAAAATGTGCTCTACTGCCAAAGAAATTTGGGAGAAGATAGCACAGCTATGTGAAGGCAACGACCAGACCAAAGAAAACAAGTTAACTGTGGCTCTTCAAAGATTTGAGAGCATAAAGATGAAAAGTGGTGAAACTCTAAATGAGTTTGATGAAAGAGTCACCAGCATCATAAATGAACTGAATGGTCTGGGGAAGGAATATTCTAACAGAGAGATCGCTCTGAAAGTAATGAGAGCTCTGCCAAAGGAATGGGATGTAAAGACCATTGCCATGAGGGAATCAAAAGACCTTAACAAGGTTGAACTTCATGATCTGTTTGCAGACCTCAAGGCCTATGAGTTTGAACTAATAAGCAGAGGTGAAGCAGAGCCATTCATCTCTCAACCCAACAAGGCCCTGGCAGCCATCCCAGACCAGATCGCTTCAACATCAGACCGATCTGCTGAACAGATGAGTAACGATGCTATGTCATTATTTATAAAGAAATTCGGTAAATTTATGTCTAAAAATAAGAGGAACTTCAAACCTCTCATCAGTATAAATCAAGAAAAGATGATACTGTTAACGATCAGGCTTGCTACAATTGTGGTAAGACCGGACACTTTATTGCAGATTGCACCAGACCGAAGAAAGAAGAAAGGAAAGAGAAGCATCGTGATGATAGAAAGAAGAAGCACCACAAAGACCGCAAGAATCATGGAAAATCCCAAAAAGTCTTAGTTGCTGAGGAAGGAAACAGCAAATGGGCTCAGACTGATTCCGATTCAGACAGCTCTGAATATTCTTCCAGCGAAAGCGAAGAAGAGGTTCAATGTCTGATGGCAGATGAAGAAATGAGTCAGACAGATGAGGTATTTGAATTTGAATCAAATGATTTTACACGAGAAGAGCTCATGTCCGCACTGCAAGACATGGCAAATGATTATAGGATCTTAGCTGAATCATTTGAGAAGAATAAAGCCAAAATCAGTACTCAAATGGATGAGCACAACAAACCAAGCTGCTCTGAGCAGGATGAGTGCAAAAATCTCCAGATCGAGCTGAATAAGCTGAAAATCTCTTATGATCAGCTCCATGAAGAAAATAAGAGAATTAGCACACAAAATGCTAAGCTCTCACATATATTCAAAACATGGACAAAATCCAGAACATCATTGGAAGAATTACAAGAAGCTCAAAGAAATATCGGTGATTTCACCGGCATAGGCTTTGACACCAAAGAATGCACCAAAGATGAGTCTGAGCTGTTGCTGGTAAAGAATCAAGTCAAACAAATGACATTTGTTAAATCCAGCACAGTATATGAAACTGAAGCACCTAAGATTCAAACAGGAGTCTCTTACGTAAATCAAAATTTGAGAAAAGGGATTGGTTATGTCGACCAAGCCAACGATAAGGCACCAGCAAGATTTGTGTTTGTGAGACCAAATTCAAAAATGCAAGATCGAAGGCAAGGAAGACAATACAATTACTATAACTCAAAACCGATTCAACGAAGATATAGACTACCTTATGAAAATCAAAGGTTTTCACAGCGCACACATTATCACACACAACATCGAAACAGACCAGCACATAGCACACCCTACACACACAAGCCACTAAAGCTGATACAGGTGTGGGTTCCCAAAGGGCTAATCCGTTCTGGACCCAAATAGGATTGGGTACCAACAATAAATATGTGTGATGACAGGTACAGAAGAATCTCGCATCAGATTGGTACTTGGACAGCGGGTGCTCTCGTCACATGACTGGAAACATCAAGCTGCTGTCTGAAGTCACAGAATGCACTGGACCCAAAATCATCTTCGGAGATAACTCAAAGGGTAAGACCGTGGGCAAGGGTAAGATTGTCCATGGTAACATTATTATCAATGATGTGCTGTTAGTTGAAAATCTGTGCTATAATCTGATTAGTATCAGTCAACTCTGTGATAATGGTTATGCTGTAGAATTTCATAAACACACCTGCACTGTTAAATCATCAGACGGTATAACCATGCTCGTAGGAATCAGGAATGGAAACACATATAAGATTAACTGGAATCATGCTTAACCTGATAATCCTACTTGCTTCATCGCTAACAATGATAATAAACACTGGCTATGGCATAAGCGCTTGAATCATATCAACTTTAAGACCATTGCTAGCCTGTGTAAACATGATTTAGTTATCGGTCTGCCCAAGATCGACTTTGCTAAGGATAAGATCTGCGAAGCTTGCCAAATGGGCAAACAGATCAGATCATCCTTCAAAAACAAGAATGCCAAATCCTCCTCCCGCTGTTTAGAATTACTGCATATGGACTTGTTTGGTCCTATACCAATAACAAGTTTAGGGGGAATGCGGTATACTCTTGTTGTTATTGATGATTATTCACGCTTTACATGGACTATATTTCTGAGCAGTAAAGATCAAACCGGTCCGAAGTTGATCAAGCTGCTGAAACGCACTCAGAACGAGAAATCATCCAGCATAGACAGGATTCGAAGTGACAAAGGCACTGAGTTTTCAAATCAGAATCTTGAATCCTTTCTAGAAGATCATGGAATCAAGCATGAGTTTTCAGCCGCCAGAACTCCTCAACAGAATGGAGTTGCAGAACGAAGAAACAGAACGCTCAAGGAAGCAGCAAGAACAATGCTTGCTGATTCTGGAATCTCTCAAAAGTTCTGGGCAGAAGCTGTAAATACTGCTTGCTACACTCAAAACCGATCTATGATTAACAAGAAGCTGAATCTCACTCCATATGAAATATGGACTGGTAACAGACCATCTGTTTCTCACTTTCATGTATTTGGCTGTAAATGCTTCGTTCACAACAATGGTAAGAGTCATCTTACAGCATTTGAAGCTAAGTCAAATAATGGTATATTCTTAGGATATTCATCAATTAGCAAAGCTTATCGAGTGTTTAATAATCGAACTTTAACTGTAGAAGAATCTGTTCATATAGTTTTTGATGAATCATTATGTGTTGAGGGCAACAAAGATTCAATTCAAAATCAGATGGAAAGTATCCATCTCGAAGCTAACAGTGATGATGAGATTGTAGCTAACAGGTCAAGAGACAATCCACCAGAACCAGAAGTGTCAGACAGACCGGATCAGGCCATTGAAGCTTCTTCAGATCGAGCTGATCCAGATGCTCCTGACTCAAATATTAAAGTAGATGCAGATCATGCTGCTACTATTATTCCGACCGAACCAGACAATCCAGAGTCAAGCTATCGATGGACTAAGAAGCATCCACCTAATCTAGTGATTGGTCGTCCTTCTGCACCGATTAGAACCAGAGGACAGATGATGGATGAGTTCACTCATGCTGCTTTCATCTCAACTCTGGAACCCAAGAAGATCGATGAAGCTCTGACTGATTTCAACTGGATTAAAGCAATGCAAGAAGAGCTTAATCAATTCGAACAAAATCAAGTTTGGAGTCTAACTCCCAGACCAAGCGATCTGCCTGTTATTGGAACCAGATGGGTTTTCAGAAATAAGCTAGACGCCGATGGAACTGTGGTTAGAAACAAAGCCAGACTGGTGGCACAGGGATTCAGACAAGAAGAAGGAATCGACTTCGATGAATCATTTGCACCAGTCGCCAGACTTGAAGCAATCCGAATCTTTCTTGCATATGCTGCCTTTAAAGACTTCAAAGTATATCAGATGGACGTCAAGAGCGCCTTTCTTAATGGAAAGCTTCAGGAAGAAGTCTACATTGAGCAACCACCTGGATTTCAGAACCATTCGTATCCTAATCATGTATACCTACTGAATAAAGCAGTGTATGGTCTGAAACAAGCTCCAAGAGCCTGGTATGACACTCTATCTCAATTTCTGCTGAACCATGATTTTCAGATCGGTTCAGTAGATAAAACTCTCTTTAAATTCATTAAGGGGGAACATACCCTATTAGTTCAGATTTATGTTGATGACATAATCTTTGGGTCAACTAACCCCAAATTGTGCGAGAAATTTTCTAAGTTAATGCAGGGACAGTTCGAGATGAGCATGATGGGCGAATTGTCATTCTTTCTGGGTCTTCAAGTAAAACAGCTCAACAATGGCATTTTCATCAATCAGACCAAGTATACCAAAGAGCTCCTCAAGAGATTTGGAATGGAAACATGCTCAACTGCATCAACTCCAATGAGTCCAACAATCAAGTTAGACAAGGACGAAGGGGGAACGGCAGTTGAAGTAACCATGTATAAAGGACTCATCGGATCGCTATTGTATCTTACAGCGAGCCGGCCCGATATTATGTTTTCAGTCTGTATGTGCGCCAGATTTCAGACAGAACCAAAGCAATCACATTTCATTGCTGCCAAGCGTATTCTGAAATACTTAAAAGGATCTCAGAACGTTGGTCTTTGGTACTCCAAAGATTCAAACTTCAGCTTGATCGGATATTCAGACGCAGACTACGCTGGGTGTAAGATCGATCGTAAAAGCACCAGTGGAACATGTCAATTTCTAGGTGAAAGATTGATCTCTTGGTTCAGTAAGAAGCAGACATCTATTGCCACATCCACAGCTGAGGCAGAATACCTAGCCGCTGGAAGCTGTTGCGCTCAAATGCTCTGGATTCAACACCAGCTCAAAGACTACGGCATTCAAGCTGTTGACTCTCCGATATTTTGCGACAACACAAGTGCAATCGCTATAACGTATAATCCAGTTTTGCACTCTCGAACAAAGCACATTGATATTCGACATCATTTTATTCGAGATCATGTTGGCAAAAAGGAAATTCGGATCGAACACATTTCAACAGAGCAGCAAGCAGCAGACATCTTCACCAAACCACTTCCTGAGGCTAAGTTTAATTATTTCCGTCAAATTCTTGGTTTAATTGACTTATCTTAATTAGTTTAGATGTTTTTATTCTTTTCGCTCTTAAAGATTTTTGTCACTACAGATCGATAATACAATGTTCAGAAAGACACAGACCGGTCCCAACTTTCAGACCGATCCTTGTCAGTCTGATTTTATCCTATGATCTGTTTGGACAATTATTTGGTTTTAAAAAAAAAAAAAAAAAACAAAACAGCCCGGACTGATTAACCTTTTTAACTAGTTGTACTTTAACCGCCTTATCTTTCTTCATCCTGACCGTTTATTTTGAATAATTTATTTCTGAGTCTTGGAGATAAAGACACGTGTCTTCTCTCTCCTATTTAGCGGGCTGAACATTTCATACTCTTTCACTTTTCACAGTTTACCGCTTTCTACCTTCTTACTCTCCTACTCTCTTACTCTTCGCACCTTCTTTAAACTTCTTTCTTATGGCTACCATCACTCATAACTCACTCTCCGTTGAGTTTGATGACATCTACAGGGGAGAAGATGCTGCGATGGTGTCCATTTTTAGAGCCCTGAAATCATCTGGTTTACGGAATTTTTTGGAATGCGGATCCGTTGTTTATGAACCAGAAATCCGCGAGCTGTTCGCCAACGCCGTCTCCCGGAAGTCATCCATCTCTACAACTGTCAAGGGCAAATCTTTCGAGATCTCGCCAACAACAATGGCCAAGACCTTTGGCCTCCCCAGTTCCGGCCTGACAGAGTTCGGACAGACTCCTCCAGCATCTCTCTTAGATCTTCAGGGGAAGATTTCTATTTCTGGCCACCGATTGCAACCCTCATTTAAAAAGAAGGAAATGCTCTTCCATTTCCAGGTGCTGTGCGAAGTGGTAGCCAAGCCACTTTTGGGTAAAGCAGGAAGCTTCGATGCTGTAACCGCCGAGAAGTTCAGGGCTATGGCAGCTATTGTATCTGGACAGAAGATAAACTGGTCCATGATTTTGTTTGGAGTACTGCTGGAAACGGTGATTGCATCCAAGCACGCCGTATGCTTTGCTGTTCCTCTCAGCAAGCTCTTGGAGTCCTTAGGCCTCGAGCTGAGCAAGCCGTCTGCTCTCCGCCCCTTTAAGGTCCTTAACTCCAAAGGGCTTGCACTGCTGAAGTCCAAGGGTGCTCCGCCTACTCCTACAACTCTGGTCTCAGTCAAGATTGAGAAGGACGAGGAACAAGCTGATGTGCGCAAACCTCGGGTCAAGCGGAAGCTGACCATTCAGACTGACTCAGAAGAAACCCAGTCTGCTCACTCATCCCCAACCAAGCCACTTCCCAAAAAACCCCGAACCCAGATTACCAAACCAACCAGACATCTACCTCCACCCATACTGCCACCCACTAAAGCAACCCCTGCACCTCAACCCCCCACTCAGCCTTCACCAGCCTCATCCCCTGCACCCAAAGTCACCCTTAGAATTCCCTCTGCCAATCCCGTGGTCAAAGGGATAGTTATCACTGAGTTGGGTGACTATACCCAATCAGGGATTAAGTCCCCTTCCTCCACCGGCAAGGGAAAAGCCATTCTCACAGAACCCATCTCTTCTAAACCCAAATATGCTGCACAGACTGCCATCGACATCGCTATGGAGGATGTTGATGAGAAGCTCGCTGAACTCCTTGTGGTCTTTGATGAATATGTCCAGTACCGGACTGTCAACCACATTGATATGTTCTACGGAAAGTTGCACAGACTGAAGAAGATGGAAGACGAGGTTCTGAGAGGCACAGAAACTGATGATGTTCGACTTGCGGTGCAGCGCAGAGCGTTATTTACGGCCAAACACAGATTCAGACTGGCCAATCTGCTTTTCACTGCCAAAAAGAAGAACTTCGATCCGCTTGCTCCTACTGCCAGAGATGATGGGGCTGTGATTGCTCAACTTGAGATGGACATTCATGCTCTATCCCTAGCTGTCCGCTTTCAACGCCAGATGCTAGGTATCTCCACTCCAGCCACAAGCCCGGATCATCCTTCTGTCAGCAAGACTCTGGCAGAACCTTTTATCGAGGTTATTCCTTCTGCTGAAGCAAAACAGACAGAAGATCAGCCTGCAGAACTCGTACCAGAACAGACAGCGGAGCAGCCATTGCCTAATGCTCCGTCTGCAACAGATGATGAATCAATGAATGTTCTGTTGGATTCTCCGACAACATCTATTCCATTGAAGTCATCAGCCTCCCTTGCTCAAAACAGTCCAGCTGAAGAATGTGCAACAACTGAAGTACCAGACCTCCTCGATCCGGATTTGGTGGTATCTACAGTGGTTGCCGCTCTCCAAGATGAGGAACCTTCCAGTCCCCACTCTCCTCCGGGACCATCAGATGAAGATTTGGCATTCATTCATAGTTTTTCTTCGGATCTGGTCACTCTGATCCGATCCGAAAGTCATCAAGCTGCCATTTCTTCCATCGTGCCGATTGCTGAAGCAGATGACCCTGCTATGTCATCATCAGATCACTCTCCCAGCCAGCTATCTGATGCACATCCATCCCTGGCACGGACTATCCAGCACTTTTCTGATAACTGTCTGTCATTAACTCAACGAATTCTCGAAGTTCATCAAAGTCAAAGAGTCACAACTTTGGACTTTAATTCTTTCAAAGAGAAAATGACTGCCAGTATCGGAAGCCTCCAGCGCGGCATCAACGATCTGTTTTCTCAACAAGCCTCCTACAAGAACAGTCTGAGGAAAGAGCAGGTCGAGTTAGCCACTGAAGTCAGAGCATCTGTTTCTAACTCCCTCCGCGCTCAAGACGTTCGTCTTGACGCTATCAGCGCGCAGCTAGCCCAAGTTGTTGAATTCCTTCAAGAGATTGCTGCTGACAAAAAGGGGGAAAAGAAGACAGACTTCAAGCCGCCTCCAAGCTCAAGAAGATAGCAGTCTTAGTCATTTAACTTGTCAGACTGTCTGTATTTAGGATTTCTTGATGATCAATAAAATCCTTCTTTTGATTAAGTCCTTGTTCATTTATTTTGAACTTTAATAAAGGCTTAATAATAAAAAATTGAATCGATCAAACTTAATGATGTTCATTTATTTGAACAAAGAAGTAATCGATCCGAAAGCATTCGCTTCAGAGCTCTTATCAAGACTGGTTAAAAAGACTTAGAAGCTAGGTTTTGTCATCATCAAAAAGGGGGAATTTGTTAGTTCCGGACCTTATCGATGAGATTTTAAAGATGACAAAACAGTTCAGACCGGATCGATAAGAAATCAGATTGACCAGATCAATCGGACTCAACAGAGCAAGATGGCAAAGCATTTCAGACCGGATCGATGGAAATTAGGCATACCAGATCGATCGGACATATCAGAGCAAACTGATAAAGAATAGTACATATCAGACCGGATCGATGGATTCCAGAATGACAAGATCGATGCTTCAGATCGATCTCAACCTTTATCAGATCAGAGCAGTCAAGGATACATAAAGGATGGCTTCTCAGTCCGAATCATCAACGGATATTTATTGCAGCATTTAATGCTGCAATTAATGCTACAAAGGACCAAAGACTGAAGATTGCCATAATAGGTAAGAAGACAAAGAAGAGCTTACCTGACGGTCGCCGAAAGCATATACCAGAACGGCAAGTATCCTGAAGAAGAAGACTGTAGCTTTCTCAGAGTCTAAAAAGAGTCATAGCTGCACATTAAGGGAAACAATGCCGTTGCCACCTTCAACTATAAAAGAATGCAACAAACAGATGCAAAAGACTCTCGACTCTACAACTCACGCTGATCAATTGAAAAAGATACAAGAAAGCTAAACAGCACACGCCTACAAAGTACAGAAGCTTTCGAGCTGAAGTTATTCATTTAAGCGCAATTACTTTGTAACATTTGATCATTGTAGGATCACTGTGCGCATTGTGTATTGAAAAATAGAAGTGAGCAACATATTGTAACTGTCAGACAGAGTGTGTCTGAGCAGGTTGAGTGACTAGGAGTTTCAGACTGGTAGTGAGGTAAATCCAGCCTGAATCGGGTTTGTACAACAGGATTGTATAAATCAAAGTCTTCTAGTATAAACCTTCCTTAATTGGAAGAAGGGGAGACGTAGAAGGATTACACCACCTTCGAACTTCCAGAAACATATCCTGTGTCTGATCATTCTGCACTTAGCCATCGAGCTGTTCTTACTTATACAAGAGCAGACCGTTTCCGCACTTACTTATTAGTGGTCTGTTCTGTTCAAAGAGTTGATTAAGTAACAGATTTCCTTCACTAATCAGAAAGAAATCACAAGGGATAAATTTTGTAAGGAGTGTTCATTCACCCCCCCCTTCTAAACACTCCGGACCGATCCTAACAGTATATATTTGTGTATTTCAAGAATCTAGGTCTAAGGGGATAAGTGGAGGAAACGAGCTAAAAATGTTGAAAAAAACCAAACCAAGCGAAGACATTGAAGGATGTACCGGAATCTCAAAGATTGAAATTATACAGCTCGGCAATCGATCGACATAACCAACAGCGATCGATCCCGGAGCTATAACACAAGGAACCAAACAGATTATATTGGTGATCAATCGGTAACCAGCCGCGATCGATGGCCAGTGTCCAGAAATATTTCGCCATCAATAGGTAAGGAATGAAGATCGATCGCCGATATGTGCTTTTTTGTGGCCAGCGTCCAGTAGGGTTCAGCGATCGACCGGGAATTAATGAAGATCGATCGCGGATATGAGTTTTATGAAAAAAAAATTACTTTTTGAGTTTGGTTTAAGATGGACTTCTCCATGCACCTCATTCCTTATATATAGAAGACCTAATGCACGAAAAAGGGGACATTGGCACCTCTTTTATCAGACCACAGAGCAGCTCTCTCATCTACCATTCACACAAAAAATATCACAATTCATTGAAGAAGCAAGAACAACACATGAGAGGAATTACGGAGCGACGCACGGAGTGATACCCGCGTTTATTTAGTATTTCTGAATTTATTTAATTTTGAATTTCAGATTTTTATGTTAATATTGTTAAAAGACATATTTTTGCATTATTATTTGATGATGGTAGTTGGCTAAGTTCTCTATCAAGACTAAAGGGATCTTTTACATGAACCCATGATTTAAGTTTGAGTTTTTGACTGATTTTTCTACAATTCTTTGAGTATGATTATGTTTTTAATGCTTTTCAAGGATTAGCTACCTTTGGATTGATGTTAGTAATTATAATTGACTTGACCATACAATATTATAATTTGACATGATAATTCATACAGTGGGCTTTAGATTGAAACTGATCACGTGAAATCTAGCACACTGTGATAGCCATAGTTCTACCAAGATCGAAAGCTAGAAGTTTTCATAAAGCGTATGCAATGTTGGATGTTAAATGAATGTATGACCATTGACTTGTTACATTTCAATATTAGATTTAATATAACATGACCATAGTATATTGGATAAAATCGGAAAACTCGTCACCCTTAGAAAGAAGAACTTGAAGTCGTAACTAAAAGGAGAATTGTGGGGATTATAAGGGTGAACCAAAGTCTTGATATTCGTCTCTATTTATTTCCGTATCTTTTAACTGCTTGTTTGTTTGGATTGGCAAAATTTCTGGGTTACAATAATTAAATTTCACTCAAATTTGTAGGCTAAATATAGATAGGCTAATTAATTCTGGTAATTGCTACTAGTCCTCGGGTTCGACACTCATACTTTTTATAATCTACACTAAATTTGACACCGTGCACTTGGGGTAAATAATCGCTACACTGGAAATTTTTGTTTAAAATAAAAGCGATCAAATATCGTACTATTATTGTCACTCTTTGCCATATCAAGCACCTAAAAATCAGCGGGGAAGACCAACTCATTTAATTGCACCAATACATCCCCTATAATTCCCTTAGGGTATGCATTAGACCTATTGATAAGTGTGAATTTTAAACTTATTTTGCTATGAAATTATATGTGTTTTTGTATGAATTCCTAGACGATTTTACCTTTATTGGTATATTTTCATTGATTTCAGGAATCTACGTAGAAATGCATAAAAGTTGAGGGTTTGAGCTAATTAACGATTAAAAGGAACAAACTGAGCGAACATGTTGAGGAAGCACAATAATTGGAGTTTTACAAAAAAAAAATCATGGTTACCATTCACACGATCGATCGCCGTCGCGCCTAATGTTTTGGAGATCGATCGCCAGACCCAAAAAAATCGAGATTTTGTTTCCTTGTGGGATATTTTGTGTCCAAAAGATGGTAAACTCTTCTTCCACTATTAAATGATGAACTTGGACGTTTTTAGCGGACCATTGGCTCATACTTTACCCTACAATATCGGCTTCCACCAACCTTCACTCTCAACCTTCATCCATACCATCATAACCATTGAAGAAGAAGACATTGGGAGAGAAGAGACGACGGAGCAACGCAAGGAGTCATCGCCTAGCGTTATTTTCGTATTACTAAACTTTGTTCTCTATTTTTATCAGATTTTAATTTTTAGATTGTTGCAAAACACTTTTGTGCATTCTTATTTGATGACAATTGTTGGCTACGTTTTGTTGTCTAGACTTAGAGGATCCCATGTTTTGAACCCATGATTTAAATTAAGGTTTTGATTGATTCCTACAATTCTTTGTGCATAATTTATTGTTCATGCTTTTGAGGGATTGATCACCCTTAAATGATTATTTATTACGATTGAATTGACCATAGGATATTGCAATAAGATATAGTTAATTAGGCCATGGATTTCAGACTGAGATCGAGAGATAAAATTAAATACACGTGTGATAACAATAGATTTACCAAAATCGAATGTTAGTTTTCATAAATTGACATATAATATTGAGTGTTAAATAAGTGCATGATCATTGCCTTGTTGCATCTTAGTATTATATTTGTTATAACTGGACCAAAGTATAACAAGTACATTAGGAAAATTTGTCACATTAGGACGTTTGAATTCAAATCATAACTAATAGGCGAATTATGGGGGATTACATGGGTGAACCGAAGTCTTGATAATTGTCTCTACTGATCTTATTCTTATTCTTTACTATTTGTTGGGTTGAATATCGAGTTATTAGTTAAATTAGTATAATTTCCATCACTAATTATCGTAGGCTAAATATAGTTAAACTAGTCGAGTTTGGTATTGTTTTCTAGTCCCTGTGGGTTTGATAACCTTCTCTTAAAATCTACTATACTAAAACTTAACACCGTGCACTTGCGGTATAATCTATACACTGATAATTTTCTATTTAAATAAATAGTGATCAAGTTTTTGGCGCCGTTGCCGGGAACTAATTTTAAGTAATATCAAATGAGATTAGTTGACTGTAGTTTAGTCATTTGTTTTTTTTATTCTTGATTTGTTTTTTGTTTTTCTCTACTCTTATACTGTTGTTTCTTTGGGTGGATATTTGCGGGTTGTTATCTCTTGGTGCATGCTAAGGAGTACAAACCTACACTTGAGCCTTTCGACCCCGAGATCGAACACACTTGTCAAAAGAGGCTAAGGCAAGCAAGGACACTCATGGCTAATAACGAGGAACGCGAGGAGGTTCCTACGGCACCAGCCACAAGGTCACTAATGGACTATGCTCATCCTTCGCTCCATGGATCATTGTCTAGTATCACTACACCGAGCATCCCGACTAACAATTTTGAGATCAATCCTGTTATCATACAGATGATCCAATAATCGGTCCAGTTTGGGGGAGCTGCTACTGATGATCCCAATGCCCACATCTCCAACTTCTTGGAGATTTGTGATACCTTCAAGCACAATGGCGTTACTGACGATGCCATCAGTCTACGTTTATTTCCATTCTCTTTACGTGATAAAGCTAAATCTTAGTTGCAATCATTGCCTAAATGTTATATTACTGCGTGTGATGGGATGGCACAATTGTTCTTGTCAAAATAATTTCCACCATCCAAAACTCCAAGATGTGTAATAATATCACCACATTTGCACAACACGACCCAGAGACACTGTACGAGGCTTGGGAGCGTTTTAAGGATTTACTGCGGAGATGCCCACATCATGACCTCCCTATATGGCTGCACGTACCAACTTTTATAACGGTTTATTTTCTGATAATCGTTCTATGATTGATGTGGCTTTAGAAGGTACTGTGATGAGAAAGAAGCCCGAGGAGGCTTATACACTGTTGGAGGAAATGGCTGCGAATAGCTGTCTATGGCAGTCCGAAAGGAACGTGCCGAAGAAGCAAGCTGGAATGCATCAAGTGAGTGAAGTCACTGCCCTAGATGCCTAGTTGGAAGCATTGAACAAGAAAATTGACAGCTTGAGCATGCATGCAATGAAAGTTCAAGCCGTAACATGCGATCTTTGCCAATGAGGAATCCAAGCACTGAATGCCAAGTAGGTAATCCTTTTGTTCAAACTGTTGAGAGTGCTAATTTTGTAGGGAATTGACCACCACCGAACTATCTCTATCCAAATACATACAATACGGGGCAAATGAACTATCCCCAACCACCACCGAGGTATGCACCTAAACCGAGTATAGAGGAGTTGTTGACCAAATTCATCACATCGACGGAGACTAGATTCCAAAATCTTAAGGCATCGATAAAGAATTTGGAAGTCCAAGTGGGACAGTTGGCAACAATCCTTGCCGGGCGAGAGCAAGGATCACTACCTAGTGACATTGAAAAGAACCCTAGGGAGCGAGTCCATGCCGTCACATTGAGGAGCAGAAATGAGATTGCTGAGAAGAAGGATGCACATGTTGAGCATGAGGGCAATGCGGACATCAAGCAAGAAGAGGATCAACCACGCGACAAAGGTAAGTCTACTAAGACCACTACACCCATCACATCACCTGATAGGGTAGATATCTCACTCCCATTCCCTGCTGCATACAAGAGAGCAAAATTAGATGCTAAATTTGCTAAGTTTCTAGATTTGATTAAGAATCTCCACAATGATATGCCTTTCATTGATGCTATCCTGCTAGTGCCGAACTATGCTAAGTTTTTGAAGGAGATACTGTCAAAAGAGCGGAAATTGGGAGAGCATGAGCGATAAATTTAACTGAGGAGTGCTCTGCTATCATTCAAAAATGATTCACCTCCAAAGTTAAAGGATCCAGGGAGTTTCACTGTACCTTGCAAAATCAATTCTATGTCTTTTAATAAATCTTTATGTGATTTGGGTGTAAGTGTTAATCTAATGCCTTTGTCTTTTTACAGGAACTATGCTAGTGCCGAACTATGCTAAGTTTTTGAAGGAGATACTGTCAAAAGAGCGGAAATTGGGAGAGCATGAGACGATAAATTTAACTGAGGAGTGTTCTGCTATCATTCAAAAATGATTCACCTCCAAAGTTAAAGGATCCAGGGAGTTTCACTGTACCTTGCAAAATCAATTCTATGTCTTTTAATAAATCTTTATGTGATTTGGGTGTAAGTGTTAATCTAATGTCTTTGTCTTTTTACAGGAAGCTAGGGTTAAGACAACTAAAACCAATCAAAGTTTCACTGCAGATGGCGGACAATTCCATCAAGTATCCTCAAGGGATAGTTGAGGATGTGCCAATCAAAGTCGATAAATTCACCATTCCGGTGGATTTTATAGTGTTGGACATGAACGAAGATGATGACATGCCATTGATCCTACGAAGACTGTTCCTAGCAACTGCAAGGGCGTTAATCGATGTCCAAGAAGGGAAGTTGATCCTCCTTGTAGGGGGGATCAAGTTATTTTTGACATGTTCAAAACTTTGAACACTACACACACTGAGCACCGATGTTTCATTATCAATGTAATTGATCCATTATCTGTTAATGTGACGCAGGTATCAAGCAAGAAGAAGTTGGAGGTCACATCAAATGCCCATCACAAAGGAGGTAAATTCTGTGAGGGAGACTTGGTTCTAATGAATAGAGCAAAAATGCTACTATTTCCATGTAGGTCAGACTCACCATGGGCTGTACCTTTCAAAGTGGTCGATGTTCTACCATGCGACACTATCAATCTGAGAGATGACAACGGGACATTATTCACGGTAAAAGAGAAGTGGTTACGACACTACCACGTGGATGACAGAAAATCGTCCCCCACTGCCCCCTGCGGCACTTGAGCTTCCATGGTAAATAGTCCAGCTTGGGACTATATATCAAGAATTTGTTCTTACCCCTAGAATTATGTTTTGGTTTGCTTTTGTTTTTGCTTTTGTTTGGTGAGAGACTCCATGTGCACTATCATGTGCTCCAACAACATACCCACGAGCTGACGAAGAATTGGACGATGATCACTGACGGTTCTCGTCAAAGGTAACTGCTTTGTCTTATTTTTCATGCTTATTACATTGAGGACAATGCATAATTAAGTTTGGGGGAGTGCATTACTGTGACATGCTTTTTCTTTGGATTTGCATCGTTCTTTGAGCGCTAACAAAAAAAATTCTTGAAAATGAGTTCAGTTAGTACGAAAAGAATGAATTACAGTAGTGGTCTCTAATCCATGATGATATTAATCTCACCATGCATGTCGACTTGAGTTTTGATGATTGTAAGACTTGTTTGTGAATTGCATTTGAAGTAGTGAAAATCTTTGTGAACTTGATGAATTATTTTTGAGCATCTTAGAGTATTTTAGAACCTATTTGATGATGACACTTTGATGCGAAATTTAATAGTTATGAACTTTACTTGGAAACGATATAGGCGATCTTTGGACCGTTTGTGCCTTTCAAGCTTACCATGTACACATCAATCCATAATGTCCAATTTTGAGCCTAATTGAAAAAGAATGACAT
Source organism: Haberlea rhodopensis (assembly GCA_907163345.1). Classification (NCBI taxonomy): domain Eukaryota; kingdom Viridiplantae; phylum Streptophyta; class Magnoliopsida; order Lamiales; family Gesneriaceae; genus Haberlea; species Haberlea rhodopensis. Next base: position 627,405 of record CAJQUN010000102.1, read on the forward strand.
ATGCATTGCATACTATTAGCCCCCATTCAACATTTTTTTGGCAACTCATTATACCCACCTATTTTGATCCTAAATTGAATATCCATCCTTACCCTAAGGGAGTATAATGAATCTCATTAGATGTACATGAATTGCTATATTTTGATGAGCTTATTGTTGAAAAATTTGAAGAATGAGAAAAGAAAAGAATAGAAAGAGCCTTGATAATAAGTATCTAACTAAGACCCAAAGTGGCCAATGCTATAAAATAAAAATAAGAGAAGCTCAAATTTGTGCTAAATTATGAACATTACATTATTATACTCTCTTCTTTGTGCTAACCTATCTTTTCTTTGAAGCCAACACCTAGGCCTAACTTTACAAGCTTAAAAAGACATTTTGATCCAAGTGTAGGGAGTGACTACATTAGTGGAGAAGTAGTTTGAAATAGGCATATTGGGTGCTCAACGATAATCTTAATGTCATTGACTAACATGATATGAAAATTGCATGAAACTTGAAAGTGACAATAGCACACACGCACGTTCTGATTTGGAGACATGTTGCTTGATCTAGGAGAAGACACGAGTTGTTAAATTTTCTGATTGATTCTTGTTTGTCTGTAAGTGAGATGCCTGAGCTACATGATTGACTGCGAATTGGTTCATTTGAATTATCAATATTGAACTTTACAATTTAATCTTATTGCTTGCTCGAGACGATCAAATTTAAGTTTAGGGGAGTTGATAACTGTGATTTTTACATTTATTTTGCTATGAAATTATAGGCGTTTTTATATGGATTCCAGGACGATTTTATGCTTTTTGGTATATTTTCATTGATTTCAGGAATCTAGGTAGAAATGCATAAAAGTGGAGGATTTGAGCTAATGAACGATGAAAAGGAACAAACTGAGCGAACATGTCGAAGAAGGACAAGAATTGGAGTTTTACAGGAAAAAAAAAACCTCGGGTTACTCTTCACACTATCGATCACCAATACACCGCCATCAACCGCCAGACCAGAAAAAAATCAAAATTTTGTTTCCTTGTTGGATATTTTGTGTCCAAAAGATGGTAAACTCTTCTTCCACTATTAAAGGATGGACTTGGACGTTTTTAGAGGACCTTTGGCTCATAATTTACCCTACAATATAGCCTCCACCAACCTTCACTCTCAACCTTCATCCATACCATCATAACCATTGAAGAAGAAGACATCGGGAGAGACGGGACGATGGAGCAACGCAAGGAGTCAACACCTAGCCTTATTTTCATATTTCTATACTTTGTTCTCTATTTTTATCAGATTTTAATGCTTAGACGTTGCAAAACAATTTTATGCATTCTTATTTGATGACAATTGTTGGCTAAGTTTTGTTGTCAAGACTTTGGGGATCCCATGTTTTGAACCCATGATTTAAATTAAGGTTTTGATTGGTTCCTACAATTCTTTGTGCATAATTTATTGTTGTTCATGCTTTTGAAGGATTGATCACCCTTGAATTGATTATTTTTTACGATTGAATTGACCATATGATATTGCAATACAATATAGTAGATTGGGCCATTGATTTCAGACTGAGATCGAGAGATAAAGTTAAATACACGTGTGATAACAATAAATTTACCAAAATTGAATGCTAGTTTTCATAAACCGACATATAATATTGAGTGTTAAATAAGTGCATGATCATTGCCTTGTTGCGTCTTATTATTAGATTTATTATAACTGGACCAAATTATAACAAGTGCATTAGGAAAACTCGTCACCTTAGGACGTTTGAATTCAAATCTTAACTAATAGGCGAATTATGAGGGATTAATGAGTGAACCGAAGTCTTGATAATTGTCTCTACTGATCTTATTCTTATTCTTTACTATTTGTTGGGTTGAATATCGAGTTATTAGTTAAATTAATATAATTTCTATCACTAATTATCGTAGGCTAAATATAGTTAAATTTGTTGAGTTTGGTAATTATTTTATAGTCTGTTGGGGTTCAACAATTGCCTCTGCTTTGTGATCGGTCGAACACGTGGCGCTTGTGCCAGCGTATGGTTGAAAAGATTGATGTTGCGCCATTACCCTTAACTATAGTTATTGGTAAAGCGGTAAGCGCTCGATCCTACAAATGGTATCAGAGCCAAGGTCATGTGTTCGATTCCCATGAGTTGCAGAGAGTGCAATTATTGGGGGAGGGATTGTTGGGGTTCAACAATTGCCTCTGCTTGTGATCGGTCGAACACGTGGCGCTTGTGCCAGCGTATGGTTAAAAAGATTGATGTTGCGCCATTACCCTTAACTATAGTTATTGGTAAAGCGGTAAGCGCTCGATCCTACATAGTCCCTGTAAGTTCGACAACCTTCTCTCAAAATCTACTATATAAAACTTGACATCGTGCAATTGGGTTATAATCGCTACACTGATAATTTTCTGTTTAAATAAATAGTGATCACCTATCCGCTAATTGGACAACCACCCTAGTTTCACTTAAAGGTCCTAGATTTAATTAAGCATAAAGAGAATATGGCATGACATTTAAATCTAGCATGGCTTTTTCTAGGCGTGTATCACCTGATAGTGAACATACCTGGGTTCTTGCACTTGATGGGGATCTTCCTTTGAATAACTGCGGGTATATTTTTCCCCAACTCTACTTTTTGGCATCCTTTTAGTGGGGCACTTGCTTTATAGCATCCAATAGTGGAATTTTCACCTCGCATCTCCGAAAAGTGTTGTAGAGTTCTTTGATACTTTTATCCTTCCTATTTTCCTTCAAGGCAAGGGGAAATGGAGATTCAATCTTATATTTAGAAAATGAAGGGGACTTACCTTTTGGTTCCTTGTCTTTCCTCTCGATTTCAATCTCTTCCTCTCATGTGGCATGAGGTGTTTCCATCATCTCTGGTTCCTCCAACTCTTTTCCACTTCATAGTTTGATCACACTTGCATTTTCCCTTGGATTAACCACTGGTTGTGAAGGCAAGTATTCAATTTTTGAGCCTCTAAACGATTGAGTGTGGTAGCAAGTTGTCCCACTTGAGTATTCAAGTTTGTACGCTTGATCTTGTCTCCTGTTGCAATTTCAAATTACTACTAACAAGTCGCGATCGATCACTAGTTATTTTTTTTTCAGAATTTTCCGGCTGGTGGTCGATCGCCTGATCTCGGCGATCGATCACTAAGATCAACTTTTTGGTACGTGAATTTCCTATCGTGCTCGATCAATCGTGCTCTTCTGGGCGATCGTGAGCTTCAGTCAACTTTTATGCATTTTCTTGGTCTACTTTGATCTCTTGCCAACTCCACTGCATTTCTTGATCCTTATTCGCCCTTGTTAGCTCGATTTCTTCGATTCCTCCTACATTTACACAAATACATTATTAGGTAGCATATGTATCATAACTATCAAAACATACCAAATCGTATGCAATTAAACGCAATAGTTATGTCTATTTCTAGCCACATCAACATATCAATGAAAAATCGCCAAGGTGGAGATTGTTGGCCGGTGGTTTCTCTTCCACTGTAACTTTGGAGGCCATCCAGAAGGATTGAACCCAGTAGCAATGGAGGCTTGGTCAAAAATGGAGGAAGAAGAAGTTAACTGAAAATTGTACACCGATGGCTTCATTCATGCCTATATAAACGCATATCCCTCACCTTCTGAGAATCATCCCTCAAATCTGTAATATCATCATATAACAAGCTTTTGAGCTTTCTGTACCAGTATATGTGAGTTGTGAGGTGATCCTGGAGAGCTTGTAATTCGCGTCTGAAATTTTCAATAAATTATGTTTGCCTCCCATGGACGTAGGCAATTGCCGAACTACGTAAGTATTCGTATTCTTGTATGTGTGTATGATATTTACACTTTATTTTAGGTATTGTGGTAGAACAATATCTAGTCTTGTTACGGATACATTTGCTAAAGTTTGGTTTGATCACAAAAAAAATATTTGAATTTATATGATCCAATGAATGGTACGAATATGCTAATTTGAAGGGCAATTGGGCTTTAATAAAATGATTATAGTCTATTTAATATACAAATTCGGATGAAATATTAAAAATTGTGCAAATTGCAAACGTCCCTAAGTAAAATAAACTAGATTCTTAAAACATATTATTCTATATATAAAATATATAATAACATTTTATCACTAGAGAAAAGATGAAATCTAAATCTGAGATTACTAGGAAATTAATTATAAAATGAACAATTTGCATGCATTTATCCTATCAAACATACTTAAGTAAGGAACATATATAGCCAAAAAGATTAATATGAATCAATTAAACATTTTTTTTAGAGAAATACTTTTATATATGTAAAGAATATGGAAAATTGTAAATTTGGTAGTGTATGCTTCTGTTTATGATTTTTGTCGTCTATATCGTCAAATCAGCTTTAGTCTGTTATATATATATTTCTTTTCAATTTTAGTCATTTTTTGCGTGATGTTGGTGTACCGCAGACGTGTGAAGTTTCACATCAACATTCACATGAAAAAGGGGACTAAAATTACAAAACGAGTGACTTAAATTGCAAAAAACTGAAAGATACATGACTAAGACTGACAACATAATAAAAACAATGTAAATCAGCTTATAATATCGTTTGATTTGGTAGATAGGCAGAACCACAAACAGTCGTGAATGCACTTAATGTACAATTAATTTTTATTCTCTTTTTATGAGCTTAGACATCAAAGAGTACAATAATAAACTAATTGATCTATATAGTCGATGATAACAACAATAATGAAACCCTAAACTTTAAACAAGGAAATTAATTAATCAACATAAAATTTAGTAATTTTTTTTTTATGTTCTATACACATACATACCCTATATAAATTATTTATACAATGGCCATCATCATCTTCACAAATTCTTCATAGTTAACCAGTCCATCCCCATCCAAATCGGCTTCCTCTATCATCTGACCTACTTCCTCATCTGTTAAAGTTTCTCCTAAACATATCATCACTTGTCCAAGCTACATATATAGAATACAAAATAGTTTAGTCCAATATTCTTGTCTTAATTCAAGAATCAATCAAAGGTACCAAAAATATGTCCAGAAATGATTTTAAACGTTCGTTACGCGTCTTGTGACATATATATCGATGTACGAGTTGTAGACATTGGATGATGTGGACCCTGTTGAGAGTTATCTCACATTGAGAATTTTCAAGCTATGTTAGCTATTTATAAAATACATATGTTACTCCACTCATTACCAATTGAGTTGGAACCCTCATGTATTTTTAACATGATATCAGAGCAGTTTTTTCATGTGATTGGCTATCCCGTCCGCATGCTCGTCGTCCCCCGCGTTATCAATCCACGTGTTTGACTTATTTAATATCACATGCGAAGGGGCGTGTTGATAGCTGTCCCATATTGAGAATTTACAAGCTACGTTAGCTCTTTACAAGACACATAGGTTACTCAACTCTTTACCAATTGATTTTGAGTTGGAACACATGTATTCTTAACAGAACCATCTTGGAGTCCACCAAATCCAATGACTTAAACTACATGGGGAGTAACATTCCCCATGTATGATGGAATTTGCCTTAACTTCTGGGTTACCTCTTTGGCTGAGATGTATCCATTTTGGTCTTTGTCAAACACGTTGAAGGCTTCTCTCAGGTCATCATGATCTGCATCAGTTTCCTGGAAAATAATTCATCAGGCCTGAATTTTTATTAAGGAGATAAAAAATTTGGTAAACAAATTCTTTTAATAATTCTAAACAAAGATTAACCCTAATTGATGCTATGCGAGATGAAATTATGTGCCTCTCTCTTATGAGAAATCTGCCTATTTTTCACTAGAAAATGCATTTCAGACAATTTTGATGTGATTTGAGTCAACGAAAGGAGGGAGGGATCACGCATATAATTACTCGCTAATTTCAAATAAACCGATGACTGCTCCATCAGCCCGAGATTTTCTTGACTTATACCTTCATTTTTCTGGCCATGAGATTGACGAATTCTGAAAATTCGATGGTCCCATTTCCGTCGGAATCAACTTCGCTGATCATATCCCGTAGTTCTTCAACAGTAAGGTTTTGATACAAACACGTTAGAACTGATCCCAGTTCTTTTATGGTAATGCTACCTGCAATTTTATCACCAATATATAATATTCCCTACATCTGGTTTGCAGTAAACATTAATAAGGTTTCTAAATTTTTTGAAGATAATATGGTATCTAATGTATTTGGGTAGTTTAAAAATATGATTAAACTAAAACCTTACAATTGAAAAAAAAACAACAAAAAAAATGGAAGTGGGTGAAATCAAAAGATGAGTAAAATTAAACTAACCATCTCCATTTTTGTCAAATAATTTGAAGGCTTCATAGAGCACAATCAGTTCTTGATGATTCACTGTACTTTCCATTATGCTTAATTTCTTTGGATGGGAACAATGAGAGAGAGAGAGAGAGGGAGTGCACCTTTGGTTAGATATACAGATGTAGGTAGGTCAATCACTCAATCCTATGTGGGGTTTAGTAGGACTTAATACACAGGGACTAACCTAGTGAACGAACATGGAAATTTCCTAAAAATTTACAAGATATTAAAATATAAGTGGTTGAATTAGATTCTTTCTTTCTTTGTTTTTGAACAAGAATTTGATTAAGAGTGTTATGAGTCAACACACACGTTATGTTGCATCACCATCTGAAATACTATGCAACACACAGATGGATGTTAGGTAAAAATCATACTTTCTATTTATTTTAAGCATAAGAGATGCTCCCTAGGTTTATATATTACAAATATTCTTTTCACGATACTTAATTAAGATGCATCGATGGATTTGTAAGATGCTACCTTGTCCTAAAGGTAGCATGCATCCAACTGTTTTGAGGTCGTCTTCAATCCATAACTTTATTTTAGCGTATATTTTACACCAAAATAGTGCAATTTCTGCACCAAACACAAAACTCATATCTAAATAAGCTACTTCAAATTTTACTTCAAAATGAATATTCCCTACAATATTCCTTAAAAAAAAGAAGAAACACTTGGCCCAGCTACATAGTGCAGCACTGTAGCTACACCAATTTTTGAAGCCAAACATGGCTTATTAAACTAAATTAAATTTTGTGAACACAATATTTTTTCTTGATATAACTTAATTATTTGATATCAACTTGAATAATTTTTTAAATAGTAGTCATTTAGTTATTATCCAAAAGAAAAATAAATTTACGTTTGCGTAAATAAGCATAATTAGTTGTACAATCAAATATATATTATATTGAGAAAAAATTAAAAAATAAAAAGTTTATTTCATAAATGGATTTTATTAAATATTTTTAATTAGATTTATCCATTAATTTTTTAAAAAATACACGTTAATAATTTATAAATAATTCTTTAGGAGAGTAAAGAAAAAATCATGGGAAATTGTTTTTTCTATTATATTTTTGTCTCTTTTGCAATTTGATCTTTTATTTAGCAAATTTCAGTTTTAGTTCCTTATATTAACTGTTTTAACAATTTTAGTTATAATTAAGACTCAAATTGATCAAAATCCTAGAAAGTAAACATAAAGGAGGAAAAAAGTAATTTTCCCAAAAATTAAAAATTATACAAACTAGGTTCAGGGTATGAAAAATCATAATCGGTCTTTAAGAAAAAATTCTAAAAGCTAAGCTTTTGAAATATATACAATATTTAAATGCTAAAGTTTTTATTTGAATTTATTTTGTATTTTTTTTGTCAATTTTGCTTAAAAACCATTGTTGTTACTCTTTAATTATTCGTGATTTAGTAAGGTAAGTTGCCAACATGAATTTACTCGACAAATTCGATGAGGTTACAGAAGTCCAAGGTCGGTGAAGAAGAGTGATGAAATGAGCGTGAACAAGAAGAAAATTTAAAATTTTAAATACATTTATATTGTTTTATTAAGAAATATATTGAAACCAAAAATTAATTTATTAATAATTTTAATATAGTCATTCATTCAAACCCACACCAATATTATATTGATATTAAATGTTTATTAATTGTTGTTGTGGTCATCGTTGTTGGGTTTTGGCCCATTACCACTTTATTCTTTGTTGGGCTTTTGGCCCTCCTTCCCAATGCCTATAACCGAGCCCCTTTGTTTATCCCCTCATCACCTTTCATCTCCCCCCCACTCCAGAAGCTTCCTGGCTCTATGCGTGCGCCTCTTCATCTGGTTTTGACTGAATCTTGGGACTTGCTCTCATTCACTTCGTCTCCCTCGGTGCTATTAATGTTGGCTTGGTTCATGATGAGGTATCACTCTGAAAACCCGAAAATCCTTAGTGTATTTTTTGTTGCCCCCCTTTCCTTCGTGTCCCTGCCTTCAGCGGTGGTTGGCCGTGAGTTTTGTGCTCCGGTTGTGAGTGGTTTCCGACGCTGGCCGTGTGAAAAGCTTGGTGCTTTTGTGGCTGTGTGCTCCCGGCTGTGGTCTCGGGCAGTGTCTCGGGCAGCCTTCGGGCTGTGTGCTTTGGGCAGTGCTCTCGGGCAGTGTGTGTCTCCATCTGTTGGATACGATACATTGGTTCCCCGGTGACGACGTTGATAGGATACCCAGCTCGACCTGAGCCCTAATCCCTTAATCTTGTTTGCATTCCAGTTTATGTTTTATATTGGAATTGTATACTGTGATTGTGTTGTTTCTTGATTGCAGGTTTACCAATCGGGATTGAAAGCGGAACGTACACCTTACAGTGGTATCAGAGCGTTCCGTTCCTGGTGGAGTGCTCGGTTGACCTCGGGCAATGCTCTTTTGGACTCGGGCAGTGTTCGGTGGACTTCGGGCAGCAGCAGTAGGCTTCGGGCAGCGGCAGGAGTGCTCGGGCAGACCTCGGGCAGCGACTGGTGTGCTCGGTGGTCTCGGGCAGTGCTTGGTAGGGCTTCGGGCAGTAGCAGTGGGCCTCGGGCAGCAGCTGTAGGCTTCGGGCAGCGGCTGGTGAGCTCGGGCAGCTACTGGAATCTCGGGCAGATTCCGGGCAGGCGCTTCGGTGCTTCGGCCAGTGTGGTTTCGTCACCCCAGAGCTTTGTCTCTGGGTAGTAAGTGATTATTCTAACCCTTTAATCATTTTTTACTATCTTGTTTCTAGGTGTAATTGTGTCCCTTACCCGTAGGAAAATCTCAATCTGAAGCCCCATGCTCGTACACCGTTGAGTGTATTGTGATCTTGTGGGTGATTGCGATTTTTCCTTCCCTTAGCTTGGTTAATTCTTTCATTGTGTTTTGTGCCTTGTGGTCCTTGTTTCTGCTGTTTGGTTGTTGAAATTGTGTGTGCCTCTCTGCTTAATTGTGATGGCTTCAATTTCTGGATATAACCTTGAACCTTTTAATGGAAAATCTGATTTTTCTATATAGCAACAAAAGATGAAAGGAATTTTAATACAACAAAAAGTATTTAAAGCTATTGACGGTAATTGGGCTGAGAACATTACTACTGCTATGAAACTTGAAGATGACGAATATGCTTATTCTTCTATTATCTTGAACTTGTCTGACTCTGTGCTCAGGAAGTGTGGTAAACTATCATCTGCTAGAGAACTTTGGGAAAAATTAGAAGAAATGTTTACTGAAAAATCTTTGCCTAGTAAACTTTTCTTGTTGGAAAAATTTTTCAGATTCAAGCTAGACTTGAACAAAGACGTAGATGAGAATTTAGATGTGTTTACTAAGTTAATTCAAGATATTAAATTGACAGGAGATAAGAACATTGACGACTATTCACCTATTGTTCTTCTAAATGCTATTCCTGAAAATTATAGTGATGTAAAATCCTCCATTAAGTACGGTAGAGATTCTATTACATTGGATACTGTAATGAACGGCTTGAAAAGCAAGGAATTAGATTTAAAAGTTAACAAAGGTAATAGACAATCCTCTGGTGAAGTTATGCGTGTTCGTGGTAGATCACAACATAGGCATAATAACAATAACCAATATCAAAAAGGTGATAAAGAGGAAAGAGTAAGGCTAGATCGAAATCTAGGTCTAGTAAAAGAAAATGTTACAATTGCGGGGACCCTAATCATTTCATAAAAGATTGCCCTAAAAAGAAGAACCAGAATAAAAATGGAAATCAGACAAGTGAACAAGCGAACATTGCTTCTACCTCTGGGGAAAACATGGGGGATATTTTTATGGTGACTGAATTATGTGATTCTGTGAACTCTGTGCTTTCATTACCTGTGTGTGAAAATGAATGGCTTGTTGATTCAAGTTGCACTTATCACATGACACCACTTAAAAATTTGTTTTCTAGCTACAGAGAAATTGAGCATGCTTCTGTTTCTATGGCCAATGAGAAATTGTGTAAAGTTTCTGGTATTGGTGATATTTGTCTGAAATTTGAATCTGGTTATTCTTTGACTTTGAAAGATGTTAGACATGTTCCTGCTTTGTGCAATAACTTGATGTCTTGTGCTGCTTTAGAGTCTGATGGTTATGAGGGTAAATGGGGAAATGGTTGCATGAAAATTATGCGGGGGTCTTTGATAGCTTTTAAAGCTGAGAATAGGAGGAATTTGTATGTTTGCAAAACAGTCTGTGATAAATCTGTGCTAATTCTGTGTCAGATGATTTAACTGATTTATGGCATAAAAGGTTAGGTCATATGAGTTCTAAAGGATTAGAGATTTTACACAAGGATGGTTGTTTTGGAAGGGATAAATTGTCTTGCATGACTTTTTGTGATTCCTGTGTGTTAGGCAAACAGCAAAGAGTTAAATTCCCTATCTCCCCCTCCCCTAATGTGACTAAGTGTTCTGATATACTTGAATACCTGCATGCTGATGTTTGGGGACCTTCACCTGTCCCAACTCAAGGTGGTAATAGGTATTTTTTGTCTATCATTGATGATTACTCTAGAAAAGTGTGGATTTTTCTAATGAAGAATAAATCTGATGTTTTTGATAAGTTTGAAAACTGGAAGATTTTAATTGAAAACCAAACTGGAAAAAAGATTAAACGGCTTAGGACAGATAATGGAATGGAATTCTGTAATATCTTGTTTGATGACTTGTGCTGTGAATCTGGGATTCTGAGACACAAGACTGTGCCCTATACTCCCCAGCAAAATGGTGTTGCTGAGAGGATGAACAGAACTTTACTCGAGAGAGTTAGAAGTATGCTTGCATCTTCTGGACTCTCAAAGAAGTTCTGGGGCGAAGCTGTCGTGACAGCTTCTTATTTGATAAATAGATCCCCTTCCGTGCCTTTGAATGGTAAGTGTCCCGAAAGTGTTTTTTCTAGTAAGCAATTAGATTTTTCAAATCTGAAAGTGTTTGGTTGTTCTGCATTTGTGCATAGGAAAGGAGACAAACTTGAACCTAGGTCAGTTACGTGCGTCTTTCTTGGTTATCCTGAGGGTGTAAAAGGATATAGGCTTTGGTTAAGATGTGAACCTGGTTTTAAAACTATTATAAGTAGGGATGTCATTTTTAATGAATCTGAAATGCCTTGCTTGCTTCCATCTTTGCCTGAATCTGACTGTGTGTCTGAGTCTACACCGAGCAAGGTGGAGTCTTTGCCTATTGTTACCCCTGTTATTGAAAACGATGTGCTCCCTAATATGAATCATGAGAACTTGCTTGTTAATGAACCTGATTTGCATGAAAATGTTGACGAACATGTGCATAATGAATTGGTTGCTGATGAACATGAAGATCTGCATGATTATATGTTGACTAGGGATAGAGTTAAAAGAAATGTAAAACAACCTGCTAGGTTTAATGATTTTCACCTCACATCGCATGTTTTCAATATGTTTGAGTCTATTGATAATTGTGAGCCTAAGACCTATAATGAAGCTTTGAAATCTAAAAATGCTATTGGTTCTATAATGTATTTGATGGTTAGCACTAGACCTGACATTGCTTATGATGTTAGCTGCTTAAGTAGATATATGTCTAATCCTGGTGTGGTACATTGGAATGCCGTTAAGTGGTTGTTGCGATATTTGAAAAACTCTATGCATTATGGCTTATGTTTTTCTAAATATGCTGGTGGTGTTAAGTTGAATGGTTATGTGGATTCTAATTATGCGAATGATAAGGACAATAGAAAATCTACAACTTCTTACATTTTTACTTTGTGTGGAGCATGTATAAGTTGGAAATCGCAGCTGCAGCATATCGTTGCCTTGTCGACAACGGAGTCTGAATATGTTGCTGTAACAGAAGCTTTGAAGGAAGCTGTCTGGCTGAAAGGTTTGATCTCTGAACTTAGCTTGCTTGAAGGTAAGGTAGAGGTATTTTCTGATTCTCAGTCTGGTATTCAATTGTGTAAGAATCCTGTTTTTCATCACCGCACTAAGCATATTGATGTTAGATTTCTTTACATTAGGGATGTAGTGGCTAAAGGATTAGTTAATCTTGAAAAGATTCCTTCTGAATATAATCCTGCTGATATGAGAACTAAGTGTTTACCTATTTCTAAACTTCAATCATGTCTTAAAATTTTGAATTTTGATACAGGTGATTGATTACTGGTGATAACTATTTTGATAGTATATAACTGCTGTGTGCGTGTTATAGTATTGTTACCCCGGTTATTGACTTTAACCTCCTTTGTGTTGGTTATTGTCTGTGTTCTTTGTCTGTGCTGTGTGCTATGACAAGAACTTGGTCCACACAATGCTTTGTGTGTTGTGGGGACCCTTTGGGCGATGATGAGTCATCTATTGGGTTTTTTCCTTACGTCGAGGTGGAGCCGGTATTGTGCCAAGGTGGAGATTTGTTGGGTTTTGGCCCATTACCACTTTATTCCTTGTTGGGCTTTTGGCCCTCCTTCCCAATGCCTATAACCGAGCCCCTTTGTTTATCCCCTCATCACCTTTTATCTCCCCCCCCCACTCCAGAAGCTTCCTGGCTCTATGCGTGCGCCTCTTCATCTGGTTTTGACTGAATCTTGGGACTTGCTCTCATTCACTTCGTCTCCCTCGGTGCTATTAATGTTGGCTTGGTTCATGATGAGGTATCACTCTGAAAACCCAAAAATCCTTAGTGTATTTTTCGTTGCCCCCTTTCCTTCGTGTCCCTGCCTTCAGCGGTGGTTGGCCGTGAGTTTTGTGCTCCGGTTGTGAGTGGTGTCCGACGCTGGCCATGTGAAAAGCTTGGTGCTTTTGTGGCTGTGTGCTCCCGGCTGTGGTCTCGGGCAGTGTCTCGGGCAGCCTTCGGGCTGTGTGCTTCGGGCAGGGCTCTCGGGCAGTGTGTGTCTCCATCTGTTGGATACGATACCTTGGTTCCCCGGTGACGACGTTGATAGGATACACATCTCGACCTGAGCCCTAATCCCTTAATCTTGTTTGCATTCCAGTTTATGTTTTATATTGGAATTGTATACTGTGATTGTGTTGTTTCTTGATTGCAGGTTACCAATCGGGATTGAAAGCGGAACGTACACCTTACAATCGTCCATTCAACTGGTTTTATTTCCCTTAGATGGAAAACACTTGTCTAAATCGGGTATTTATTGGTCCATTAGGATGGGTAATATTATGGATGATAAATGGGTGGGTCTAAATCCATACCCATATTGAAACCGTCTCGTCGGATGGGTCTAGACCCGCTTCAATCTGGTTTTGAAGTTGGGCGGCGTGGGTCTCGGGTTTGGCCAAACCAGCCCCGAACCCGCCCCTCTATACATATATTATTTTTTTGAAAAAAAATTTAATATTGAATATACAATTCATATTTTTGGTTGAAAAATAAAGTGTCATTATTTAAATTAAATCAAAACTCGTATGCTCATATTAAAGAAGCTGGACATTTTGAAGGGCTGAGAGCAAATTAATAAAGATTTGGTACCTTATGTTGGTAACATATGAATAAAGTTGGTAACATACGAATAAATGTTCATTTAGTGGTCTATTTAATTTTACATTCAATTTTTCACTTCATATCCCATGTCATAACTTATGAAACTAAGGCTCTTTGATGGTATGAGTTTAGCCTATAAATACTTCATTTTTGGTCTAAGCCAACAATCCATTTTCATATACAAATACACCATCTAAAGTGGGATTGTGAAGGGTTAGAAGAGCAAAAAACTAGAAGATCTTGGGAGCAAGAAGTAATGGCTGGAGGTATAATATTTATCCATTTTATTCCGCATTTGATCTAACAAAATGGTTAGATCATTAAGAAATTACTTACAGTTGATTTCAGATCCTTGTTTTGCCTCAGCCTTGCTGTTTTGTTCTCGTCCAATGACAATTTTTCAGAAAAATTATCAAATCCCTGTTTCTTTGTTTCTGAATTAAAACAGAGTGAAACATAAGAAACAAAGAAGATAAGCATATTTGGTGTGTTCTAACAAAAAGCTTTATATTTATATTATAAAATAATAGTTTTAACAGTAGTTTGTCTAGACATGACAAGGGTTGCAAGTTGGCTAATTTAAAAAAAAATTGTAAATTTTAAAAAAAATTTCAAAAATAACGTTAAAATTTTTTTTTTTAAATCTATAGTGAAACACATACACAGTATGCGTTTCTTTGATTTTTAAATTTTTTTTTTTTTATAAAAATGAGAATTTTTTTTTAAAACATTATGCGTTTGTTTGTTTTTAAATTTTTTTTTTTTTTTTATAAAAATGAGAAACGCATACCGTTTCTCATTTTTTAAATTTTTTTTTTTGTTTTTTAACTATTGAAATGTTATTATTAGTCATATTTTTGTTGTGTATATCTACTCAATTTTATATAATAGCAATTCACAAAATAATTATACTGAAATAACCAAAATAATCTTACTAAAAATTATTACAAAAAATCTTATAAAAAATCATCCAGAAAATTCTTAATATTAACATATAGTTTTCAATAATTTATATATTAATGCATTTAATTTATTTATGAGCTAAAATTTTATAATTAGATTGCTCCCACTCTGCACAAATTTATATTAAACTAAAAAAATAATTAACAGCAAAAATAGTTACAACCCTTCATTTAGCTGCTAAAATCAATCAAATTGTCATGTTTAGCAATGATTTTGTCCGAAGTGACGCACCAACTTTGACCATGCGGGGGCGAGCAGAGTATCATCCTGCATGAGGTAACCTGTTCGGAATGGATTGTCCTGCTCGACAATGATTTTATCCGATATGACACATCATTCTCCCCACATCAAATAATAGTAATAATAACAATAATAATAATCATATATTCATAATAAAAATAAAATAATAATAATAATTATTATTATTATTTGTGGCGATTATGAATTAATTGCGGTTTTGGGACTCCCGGGGGTTTTAAATTCGGTTTTTGGAGTCGTTAGATCCAAGGGATGAGATTGTATTCTCATCGTGGTGATAACCTTGGAATTTGATTTTTGGTGGAATCTGAGGTCCGGAGTACGTTGTACTGGGGCTGGTAATGGAATTAGAGTTGGATAGATAATTATTGAAACAGATGATTTTTAATGAATCATGATGTAGTTGTGGAAATATTGGTGTTTGGAGCCTGAGTGCTATATATGCCAAATGGACTCGGTATTCCGTTCCGAACAGGTTACCTCATGCAGGATGATACTCTGCTAGCCCCCGCATGGTCAAAGTTGTTGAGTCACTTCGGACAAAATCATTGCTAAACATGACAATTTGATTGATTTTAGCAGCTAAATGAAGGGTTGTAACTATTTTTGCTGTTAATTATTTTTTTATTTTAATATAAATTTGTGGAGAGTGTGAGAAATCCAATTATAAAATTTTAGCTCATAAATAAATTAAAATGCATTAATATATAAATTATTGAAAACTTATATGTTAATAATAAGAATTTTCTGGATGATTTTCTATAAGATTTTTTGTAATAATTTTTAGTAAGATTATTTTGGTTATTTCAGTATAATTATTTTGTGAATTGCTATTATATAAAATTGAGTAGATATACACAACAAAAATATGACTAATAATAACATTTCAATAGTTAAAAAAGCAAAAAAAAAAAAATTAAAAAATGAGAAACGCATACCTCATTTTTATAAAAAAATATATATAAATTAAACAACAAACAAACGCATAATGTGTAAAAAAAAAAAAAAAATTAAAAAGAGAAACGCATACTTGGTATCCGTTTCTCATTTTTATAAAAAAAAAAAAAAATTTAAAAATCAAAGAAACGCATCACTATAGATTTTTTTAAAAAAAAATTTAAAGTTATTTTTGAATTTTTTTTTAAAATTTACAATTTTTTTTTTTAAATTAGCCTCGTTCAACTGCCACAAAAAATCAAGGCTAATTTAATTTAATATTGTAAATAAAAAAAATAAATCCAAAAATAATGTCAAAATTTTTTTCTTTGGAGAAGTAATGTGAAACGCAATTGTGGAGTGCGTTTTAAAAAAACGCACCCCCAAATTACGTTTTTTATAATTCTGACGGTCAACGTTGGGAAAAACGCATACTGGGTATGCGTTTTTCCCATATATTATATTATTAAAATATATGGGAAAAACGCATACCGAGTATGCGTTTTTCCCATATATTATATAATAATATACATGGGAATTCGCATGGGAATTCGCATATATTATATAATAATATATATGGGAAAAACGCATATTGGGTATGCGTTTTTCCCATATATTATAATATAATATTATATTATATTAATTATATTAATTTATTATTATATTAATATTAATAGTTATTATTATATAATAATAATAATTCAACTATTAGTTTATTTTAATCATCTGACGTTCCATGAAACTTTGAACAGTTCGACCAAAAGTCAATTGTACAATGGCTGTCACTGGAAGGCGACGTGCACCTTTAAGTACTTCATTATGCGCCTCAGACAGGTTAGTTGTCATAATGCCACAACGCCATCCTCCATCGTGTGCCAAAGTCCATTGAGTTTGATCAATACCACTAAGATAATTGAAAGCCCCCTCATTAATACTTTTGATGTGTTCCATAAAATCGATTGAACTTCCCAATTTGATATGTCGTACCTGCTTTCCAGCACATGTCCTTCAACATCACATTTTTGAATTGTTTATTAAAATTGGAGCACACGTGCCTCAGACAGAAACGATGTACGCCTCGTGGGGGCATAAATTCAGGTACAAATTGAACAGCACGAAGAAGACCTTTGTGCCTATCAAAAATTAGACAAATCCCAGATGTCTCACGAATTATGTGTCTGGCCAGCATCTGAAGAAACCATCTCCAAGACATCAATGTCTCCTCATCCACAATCGCAAAAGCCAAAGGTAGAACTTGCTGATTAGCGTCAATTCCGACTGCAATCAACAACTTGTGCTTATACTTCGTATATAAATGTGTTCCATCAACACTTATCACCTTTCGACAATGTTGAAACCCTTGGATGCATGGCCAGAATGCCCAGAATACATATTTGATGATCTTTCGATTTAGTACGTTTGTGTCAATATGATCCCACTCAATAATGGTGTCCTCGTTGTGTTGCTTAAGGGCAGACATATACCTCGGCAATTGTGACACTGAGCTCTCCCAAGTGCCGTATACTTGCTCCCTAGCAGCTTTCAAACCATGCCAAGCCTTATGATATGATATTTCGAACCCATATTTTCCTTTCACCGTCTCTTGAACGAATTTAACCTCATAAGCAGGATCCTTCCGAACAAACCCAATCAACAAACTGGCAATCACATTCCTACTCAAGTTACGATGGTCAATAGACAACTCATTCATTAGGCACGTATGATCTCCACCATACTTTGTAATTTTAAACACATTCATTTTCTCTTTAAATATACCTCTTATCATCCAATCACATGGCGTCACTAGAGAATTATGATTACAAACAACTTTCCATAATTTGGGCATGCTCTCAATGACGCGATACTCTCGTCTAGCCACCCGTATTGAAAAGTCCATCACTGCTGACTGCAAATGTGATTTACTTTTAAACAACATACCCAACTCCAAATTTCCCTTCACATGATCATAGAATTTTCCCCAAAGACCAGTCGGGATATCAACAGAATCAACAGGAACCTCCGGAAATGTTGTTGAGAAGTATGGAAGTACTGGAAAATGGTGGCGCTCAGGTTGGATCGTGTGGGTTATTGTTGCTTCAGTTTGTTCCACATGTAAAGATGATGGCCCCTCATTCTGTTGGGAAATGGTCTCCAACATGACATCAATTGCTACATCTTTGATTTCTAATGGATGCTCGACTCGCCCAGAAATATTATTGAATATATGCTTAGTCCACACTTTAAGTGAATATTGCTGGTTATCGACACCTATTTGCTCGTACAGTTTCAACTACAACTCAGACATTGTAATAGTTCGAGGCATTCACATGTATCTTAGTGGAGGTCGATCATAATTTACGGTAATCCCATCGTGTGATATGCGACCGCCATAGTATAACAAAATATCAATGTCACTTCGAATCGACATATTATCTACGGAAAAAGAATTTAAACTCATAAGTTTAAAATATTGTATTTTGTGTGAAACATCAATTTACAAACTAATATGCTAAAAAAAATTATATTTTTTCGATTTCAACATAATTCATTATTTTCATATCTAATATTTATTACAATTTTTTAAAAAACAATTAAGTTATACAAAATGCACAATAATTTTTTTTAAAGTTTGGAGAATAGAATTTATATATGAATTTATTAATTTTTCAGAATTAATGTGGTACATGAATGTTTATCATGAAATATGGAAAATATCTTTTCAAGTTTTATATATTTTTTAAACTAATACACTGTTGAATATTTACAATATGATAATTATATCATAACAACTCAAAAATTTAATTCTAATGACATAAACGAAAAAAAATTAAAAAGCGTACCTCAAAAATCAAGATCCCAAAACCTACACTAACTAACTCTATGTACACTAACTAACTCTATGTAGAATAGTGTACAATAAAAAATTCAATTTTTTTATGAAAAAATTAGTAAAACTTACATTTAAGATTAAATATTTAATAAAAATATGGAAACGAAATTGTGTTAAGCTAAACTAAAAAAAATTTATATATTTTCGATTTCAACATAATTCATTATTTTCATATCTAATATTTATTACAATTTTCTAAAAAACAATTAAGTTATACAAAATACACAATAATTTTTTTTAAAGTTTGGAGAATAAAATTTATATATGAATTTATTAATTTTTTAGAATTAATTTTGTACATGAATGTTTATCGTAAAATAGGGAAAATGTTTTTTCAAGTTTTATATTTTTTTAAATTAATACACTGTTGAATATTTACAATATGATAATTATATCATAACAATTCAAAAATTTAATTCTAATAACATAAACGAAAAAAAAATTAAAAAGCGTACCTCAAAAATCAAGATCCCAAAAGCTACACAAAATAACTTATGTAAAATAATGTTCAATAAAAAATTCAAATTTTTATGAAAAAATTAGTAAAACATACCTTTAAGATGAAATAAAATTTGGAAATGGAAACTGTGTCGCAAGCGAACGAAAGAACAGAAAGATATAAATGATAGATAAGCGAACGAAAGAAGCGAAAGATATAAATGATAGATATTATGTGTAGAGTGTAGTGAATGTTGGCCATTTAAAGAAGTAAAAACCAAAAATTCAAATTTTTTTTTTTTAATTACTCTGCTGACCCACAACCACGTGCAAAAAGCACGCGGTTGTCAAATCGTTTGACAGACCCACTAATGGGTCAATTTTTTTTATTATGAAAAAGTAAGAAACGCACTCTTGGAGTGCGTTTCTTACTGAACATATACCGGGTGCGTTTTAAAAAAACGCACCCGACAAGTGCGTTTCACCTTATTTTATTAAAAATAAAAAAAACAACTTATTATTGTAATATTATTTTTTATCAACAATATTATTTTAAATTAGCCGTTGCAAGTTTCTATATAATATTGTTATGTTATATTTAGCATATATGTATGTATATATGTGTAATGTGCTAAATTATTTATTTTTGTTTTGTATGCATAAGTTTTATTGTTTTATTATACATATATATGTATAATGTGCTAAATTATTTATTTTTGTTTTGTATGTATAATTTATATTGTTTTATTATACATACAATATTAAGCAAAATAATTAGTACATTAAAAATTAAATTTGGTGTTTATATTGCCTATGGATTTGTGCAATTTAGATGAACATATTTTGTGAATTGAATGTTATGTGATCCATATAATTTAAATTAATTAAGGAATAGCCACAACACCTCTAATTATGCAAAATTAAATATTAATTGTTTCATGATCAAATTAATATAATAAATTTTCCCTTAGAAATTTTTATTATATTTGTATGATTAATTAGGATAAAATGTAAAATTATATTTCATATTTACCAACAGGAATCAGGAAAATGAACATAATTTGATAGTTTTTATCATATTGTTATTAATGAATCTAATTAAGTAGGATTTTAACCCACATGCAAGATTTATGTCACTAGATTCATATATTTTAAGCATGATTTTACATTGGTAAAACATGAATTGTGTTAATTAGTCACAAATTTTTTGATTATAAGCATGTACGATAATTTTTGTGCAGTTATGCAATCTCTGATGTTAAGTGTTATATTCCCGAACTAAAGGGTGAGATAACTATAAAGTCTGGAAGGAGAGAATTCTTCTTCATTTAGGGTGGATGGTCATTGATTATGTCATAAGAAAAGACGAACAACTTCCGATTAATGAAATCAGCATTCCTGATAAGGTTGATCATTATGAAAAGTGGGAGCGATCTAATCGTCTCTGCGTAATGTCATAAAGACTAAAATCTCTTCTGGCATTCGAGATTGGAAGAAAAATGTTAAGGCATTGCTGAAGGCTATTGATGAGCAATTTGAGACTTCAGATAAAGTACTAGTCGGCACCTTAATTATGAAGTTTTCATCCTTGATAATTACTAATATGAAAGGTGTGAGTGAGCATATCATGTAAATGAGGGACATTACGGCTCAATTAAAGACTCTTGAGGTTGAGATGTCTGAGTCTTTCCTTGTACACTATATTTTGAACACTCTTACATGTCAATATGGACCTTTAAGATATCTTACAATACACATACGGATAAGTGGTCAATTAATGAACTTATGGCCATGTGTGTTCAAGAGGAGGGAAGCCTGACAATGGAAAATAGTGAAAGTGCGTTTACGGCAACGGAAAGAAAGGACATAAACCAAGCCAATTGGAAAGGGAAAGGTAAAATACCGCCTCAAGGTGGAATCAAAAAGGAATCTGATCTTGTTGGAAATGGTACATTGTCTGATGGTCTTTTCTCTATTGATTTACAAAATAATCTCACTTATAATACTATACATGTTTACACTGGTATGAAACGATGCGTTATGAATGATGATTCATCTATTTTGTGGCACCTGAGATTGGGTCATATCTCCATAGGATTAAGAGATTAGTAAATGATGGAGTACTTAGTACTTTGGATTTTACTGATTTCATTACTTGTGTTGACTACATTAAAGGAAAGCATAACAACAACTCCAAGAAAGGTGCTAAGAGGAGTACAGACATATTAGAAATCATTCACTCAGATCTTTTAGTCCAATAACGGACTCGCATGGTCCGAAATACTTCATCTCTTTCATTGATGATTATTCACGATATATGTATATTTACTTGCTTCATAACAAGAGCGAAGCACAAGACGCCTTTAAAGTATTTAAGGCGCAATGCGAAAAACAAATTAAGATCGTGAGAATAGATAGAGATGGAGAATATTATGGTAGATACACCGAGGATGGACAGGCATCCGGTCCATTTGCGAAGTTTCTTCAAGAACATGGGATAGTTGTCCAATACATTATGCCTGGTTCTCCAGACCAAAATGGTGTAGCAGAAAGAAGAAACCGAACATTAATGGACATGGTGAGGAGTATGCGAAGTAACTCCAAGCTTCCTGAATCCTTGTGGACTGATGCTCTTAAAACGGCAGTATATATACTAAACCGAGTTCAAACTAAGGATGTCAAAGACACCATTTGAATTATTCAAAAGTTGGAAACCGAGTTTGCGACTTATATGTGTTTAGGGATACCCGTCTGAAGTAAGAGTTTATAACCCACAAGAAAAGATACTAGACTCAATGACCATTAGTGGGTACTTCATTGGATATGCCAAAATGTCTAAAGGTTATGGATTATATTGTCCATCTCATAGCACTAGGATTGTGGAATCAAGAAATGTGAAGTTTCTTGAGAATGATTTGATTAGTGGGACCGATCGATTCCAAGACATTGTTTCTGAAAGGAAACATATTGATGCTCAAACTTCTAATTCAAGTGATAGATTGATTATCATTCGCAACACTCCTCAAGTTCAAATGGGTGTTGGACAACCAATCGTTGAAGTTCCACAACCTGCTGATAATATTCCAATAGATCAAGTGGTTCAAGAATTGCCAGAAATTATTGAAAATCCGATTGGACAACATGATCCTCAGGAAAATGTCGATACAACATTAAGGAGATCTGCTAGAGTAAGGAAATCAGCAATACCTAGTGATTATGTTGTGTATTTGCAAGAAGTTAACTATAATATTGGAGCCGAAAATGATCCTGAAATGTTTTCACAAGCCATGAATTGTAAAGAATCAAGTTTATGATACGATGCCATGAATGATTAGTTGAATTCTATGGCATCTAATGGAGTCTGGGATCTTTTTAAGTTGCCTGGTGGTGTAAAATCCATAGGATGTAAATGGGTCTATAAAACAAAGAAAGACTCAATAGGCAACATTGAAAGATATAAAGCAAGACTCGTTGCTAAAGGATTTACTCAAAATGAAGGAAACGACTACAAGGAGACTTTATCTCCTGTATCAAAGATAGAGTCACTTCATATTATTATGGTTTCACATTTCGATTTGGAGTTGCAACAAATGGATGTGAAAATAGCATTTCTAAATGGAGATCTAGAGGAAGATGTTTACATGAAACAACCAGAGGATTTTCCTCTAGCGGTAGTGAGTAATTGGTCTGCAAGCTCAAGAAATCAATATATGGATTGAAACAATCTTCCCGTCAGTGGTATTTGAAATTTCATGATGTTATGTCTTCATTTGGATTTGTAGAGAACATTATAGATCAATGTATACACCAAAAGATCTGTGGAGTAAGATTTGTTTCCTTATTCTGTATGTGGATGACATTTTACTTGCAAGCAATGATAAGGGTTTGCTACATGAGGTGAAACAATTTCTCTCTAACAACTTTGATATGAAAAATATGGGCGATGCTTCTTATGTCATAGGCATTAAGATATATAGAGACAAAATTCAAGGAATTCTGGGACTATCTCAAGAGATCTATATCAACAAAGTTTTAGAGATTTCGGATGAAAGATTGTTCACCAAGTATAGCTTCCATTGTGAAGGGTGGCAGTTTCAATTTGAACCAATGCCGAAAAACGATTTTGAAAGGGAACAAATGAAGAACATTCCTTATGCTTCTGCCATTGGAAGCCTAATGTATGTTCAGGTCTTCAGAAGACCTGATATTGCATTTATTGTTGGGATGTTAGGAAGATATCAGAGTAATCCATGTATGGCCACTAGAGAGCTGCGAAGAAAGTAATGAGGTACCTTAAAGAGACCAAATGTTACTTGCGTATGTATAAACGGGCTGATAATCTGGAAGTAATTGGCTACACTGATTCAGACTTCGATAGCTGTGTTGATTCACGAAAATCAACGCCAGGATACATTTTTATGTTTGATGGTGGAGTTGTATCTTGGAGAAGTGCAAAGCAAGACCTTGAATGCTATTTCCACTATGGAAGCTGAGTTCATATCTTGTTTTGAGGCTACATCGCATGGTGTATGGATGAAGAGTTTCATTTCTGGACTTAGAGTCGTTGATTCGATCTCTAGGCCTTTGAAGATGTATTGTGATAATTCGGCTGCAGTTTTTATGACTAAGAATAATAAAAGTGGTAGTCGAAGCAAGCATATCGACATCAATTAGCTGGGTATAAGGGAACATGTTAAAGATTAAATAGTGGTTATTGAACACGTTATTACCGAATTAATGATTGATGATCCTTTGACAAAACGCATGCTACCACTAAAATTAAGGATCATGTAGAAAGAATGAGACTTGGTTCCTCTATGTGAATTTCATTATAAGAACGAATGTTTGAGAAACTTTGTTAGTGATATTCTCATATTTTGACTTGTGTACACATTTATTTTGAGAAATATCATTGATGTTTGGACATTGAATAAACATTGGTTTATTCATTAAGTCGTATGGGCTAGTATTTGAGAAACATGATGCATTGTGATATATGGAAGATAATACTCGTATTCAGAGAACTTATCGACATGATATTCATGAATTTTTATTTCTTACTGTGGTGAATGATAAAAAAATATATGGACCAAGTGGGAAAATGTTGGTAACATATGAATAAAGTTGGTTGCATATGAATAAATGTTCATTTAGTGGTCCATTTAATTTTACATTCAATTTTTCACTTCATATCCCATGTCATAACTTATGAAACTAAGGCTCTTTGATGGTATGAGTTTAGCCTATAAATACTTCATTTTTGGTCCCTAAGCCAACAATCAATTTCATACACAAATACATTTATCTTAAAATGGGATTGTGAAGGCTTAGAAGAGCAAAAAACTAGAAGATCTTGGGAGCAAGAAGCAATGACTGGAGGTATAATATTTATCCATTTTATTCCGCATTTAATCTAATAAAATGGTTAGATCATTAAGAAATTACTTACAGCTTAAAGTAAATTTTTTACAAGGCTTAATATAAATATTTGCTAGATAAAAACATGAAATTTAATCACAAAACTCGTTTTGTGCTTCAAATTTTATTTATAACTAAATTTTTTATTTTTTAAAAAAAAAAACTTTTTCCTGAGTGGGGTGGGCAGGTCTAGATTTTTTTAATTGTGGGGCGGATTCTGGGTTCGGCCGAACCCGCCCCGTCACCTTCCCTGGGTAATATTTTGGAAGATGATGGCTGGGTCATAATGAGAGGATTATCCTGACCCCTAAGGAAGAATCGAGGCAAATAATTTTGGTCAAACATAAATTTTAAAAAAAAAAATTTCTATTGGTTAAAATATGCGTGGTCCTAAGTGTAAGACCACGTATATTTACTCAAGTGGTTGGCTGTGGGTATTTTGTGTGTATCGAATTTGTTTCTCCTTTAATCTTTAGAGGCAACTATTAATACTTTGATTTGATTCTGAGAAAACTGAACGAGATCTCACGCACATTGTCTGCCAGAACGTATCCCTTCTTTCCTCCATCTTCTTTTTTATGTTTTTTTATTAATAAAAAAAACACACACATGTATATACTCATGGCCCGGTCATGGTGCTAATGGACCCCGTCCGGACCGGAGCCAACCGATCCCGGATTGGAACCAGATCAATCTGGTTCCGGTTCCATGGCCCAAGCTATGGATCCGATCCGATCCGATTCGTTGATCCGGATAGGATACTCGGAGTGGTTCCGGATTGGACCGATTCCAATCAATCGGTCCGCTATATATATATATATATATATATATATATATATATATATATATAACAATGTTTTTTAAAAATTTCTAAATATCTTGTTCAAATAATCCGAGAATTGTGATGAAAATATACATACTTTATTGGATATGAAAAGCTTGAGGTAAAATCTACAGCATTTGAAATTAATAAAAAAATTACATTATTCACCATAATTGATTAGTATAGTTTTCGCAAATTCTACTTCATCTTTGGAACTTTGGTTGCCGAACTCATTGACTCCTCCTTATCTTTTATTCATTCACTCAGCATCTAACCAATCTTGGAGCAATGTAAGCATGCACAAAGAATCTGCTTTAAGTGAAGTTCTATGGTCTCCAATGATTCGACCACAAGTTGAGAATGCCGACTCCGATGCGACACTGGATGTTTAAACTCCATTAACGTCTCTAGCCATTTTGGCTAAGATAGGATATTGTCTAGCGTTTACCTTCCACCACTTCAGTATGTCAAAAGTTCTATGGTCTCCAAGAAGAATTGTAACTCGTTCGACGTGGTAGATGTCACTACGCTTCCTCTCAGCTTCTTTCTGCCAAGACTCCTCAGCAAATTAATCCCTCCACTTCTTGACTGGGTAGTGTCATCTTCCTCCTCTAATCTATGTGATGATGATCCTTGTACCTGTTCAGAATGATACAAGTCGTCAACATCCTTCTTTAAAAAATTAAAGTAATATTAAAAAAATATATCAAAGGTGTTGATGTCTTGATTAGGATCTAAAAATGTAGATATGCAGTACACATGTGGTATATTTTCCCAATATTTTTTAAATTTAGCCTCCATAAGATGAACAAATTGTGCAAAATCATCATTATCTCTAAATTCAATAAAGTTACAAAAAATATTCTACAAGGGGAAGAAAATAATGAGAAGTAGGATAAGAAATATTGAAAAAATGATGGGTTGCTTATTTAAAAGTAGATAACAAAACAGTATACTCAAATACCAATCATAAGGACAAAATAAATAACTATCATCACTCTCAGGCATTTGATAATTATTGTAGAAAGCAGTTAAAACATTCTGACAAGGTAACATATATTCTAACATGTGATGCAAAGAATTCCATCGAGTTTCTATGAGTGGTGGGAAAAGAGTACACCCAAGACATTGACTTGCACAAGTAAGCCGTTTTACATATTTTACAAACAACAGTAGATTCGTTCATATCTGATTTGTAACCACGTCGAAATGATTCCAATCCTTGCTTCTTTTGGGACGGTTACTCAGACGGTTCATTTTGTTTCTGGGTTGCTTTGGTGTGGTCTCAGAAGTCGTGAATTGAATTAATTATGAAGGTTACTAATTATTTTTTTGGAGTTCTCACATATTCAAGCACTTAAAACCAAGACCATTTGATTGATTTGATGTTTTGAGAAAATTTATGTGAATTTTGTGTTTCTGAACAAATTAGTGAACTTTCAAACTCATTTGATTATTTCTTGATGCTAAAGTTTATTTGAAACAAACACATATATTATCTAGGCGATTTTTGAAATTTTGGGCCTTAAAAATTTTTATTGCTTATTCCATTAATAGTCTGATGTGACTATAAAGAGACATATTTAGTGTGTTTAATTTTCTACGATTTGGTATATTTTGATGGATAAATTGATACATATACTACCTAATCATATATTTGTGTAAATGTAGGTGGAATCGCAGGAATCGAGCTAATAAGGATGAATAAGGATAAAAAAATGCATTGGAGATGATAAGGAATCAAAGTAGACAAAGAAAAATGCATAAAACACAACCAAGACTCACGATCCATCGCCTAAAAAGAGAATATCGATCGCCTCGGGCAGAAAAATTATTCAACAAAAAATTCATCCTCACGATCGTTCGGCAGTTTGGACCGATCGATCGCGATCTTTATCGATTGATCGCCAGAGGAGTCTGGAAGCAACAAGGAAACATGATTTTTACCATATTTTAGAGATTGTAACCTACCTACTAGCCTCCCTTTATATACCACGCAAAATATCGAGCCTCATATCAGACTTTTATCATAGTTTAGACCTTATATTATAGTTTTAGAATTTTTCTTTCGTAATTTAAAGGCGGCTACAAAGATCAAGGCCAATGCGTGAGTGAGACCTCGACAAGCGGCGATCCTTATAGTTTGTCTATGCTTTTCCTCGTGGTTTTATGTTAGATTTTATTGTTTTTAATTTAGTCATGCGTGGCTCACAATTTTGATTTTTGATTGAAGGAAGACAAAACCTTGGAATTTATAATTTTTCATGAGAATGATGCTCTTTTATTGATTTTTATTGAGTATCAAGAGTTTTTCTATGATTTATTGCCATGATTGTGGTGTTTTGATTATAAGATTCACCATCTAATGATTTTTTACATACAACCTAACGCTTGACCTTTGAAGCAACTAAGATTGACCATTGTCTATTGTTGGTGTTGTTAAATTCATAGGAAAAATGCTTGACTAGATTAAACATAGACGCTTGGATTATGTTGTCTAAGTTTTATCATTTTTACTAGTTTTGAAGCTATTGCTAATATTAATTTAACTGCAGTTGTTTTGATTGATTTAACAATACAGGTTAACTTAGAACGCTTGTGTTATTTTAACTAGGCATAAGGTAAGATAGAAGTTGCATCTCCAATGATGAATATTCAAGTATAAATTAAATCTTTTGTGATAATCGATGATTGAATCCATAATTCCAATATAGAGTCAACTGAAAACCAAGAATCGATTTTCTCATAATTTAATCATCTTAGATTAATTTTGCTTACTAGTTTAATTCATAGAATTTTCTTAGTAATATTTTAATTAATTCAAAATTCCTCCTTTTACTATTGGTTTGCATCATGAACACAAAAATACATCATTCCTCGTGGGAGCGATCTCTACTCACGCTACTATATATTTATTGTTATTAATTGAGAGAGTTAAATTGGGCGTATACGATAAGCGCTACCATTGCCAGCTGAGCCTAATTGCAAAAAGAATAGGATATAACATATATATGTATTTTTTTTTATAATTCTTATTCAAATTCTTTGATATTACCTATTTTGCATGTTGGTTTTGAGACATGAATTGAGCAGATTGGTCAAACCATACAAATTATTTGTGAAATTGAGAGTAATCTATAACTTACTTTAGTACCCTTCGAGGCAAGATACAACATATGTACCTTAGAAATGATTTAGGCAATCTTTAACGTGTTTGAGTATTTTAGCCACCAAATGACATCATTTTATTCCTAGTCACCCATGACATGTGCTAAAGCACATGATTGAACCCCAATCGGTATTGTTTCAAAAGCCTAGATTAACCATATTGTTGACATCTTATACACTGTTTCCTACCATCAAGTAAGCCCTTATGCGCTTTAAAATCTCCTAAATCTTCCATGTTCATAGTCGTAAAAAAAATAGAAAAGAGGAGAAATGAAGAAAGGAGGTAGAAATTCATGGACATATGTTGAAGGGGTGTAGAGTTAGTGAATGAAAATTGAAAATAAATAAATAAGGTGAATGATGAAGATGGATGAGAGAGAGGGTGACAATAAAAGAAAAATGATGAATTGTCAATGGAATGAATTAAAAATTGAAAAGAGAGTGCGCAACAATGTTATATTTGACTCTCTCTCATTTGCATTTTCCATTCTATTATCGAAGTCATGAGTCGAGGCCTTGTGTTACAAACCTAAAAAGACCTATTGACCTAGCCACATTCGTCCAATATATTAGTTGAGAAGGGTACAAATAGTAAGCCTATGGATCTCCGAGAAACATATGTAATGAGTATGAGTTTGATATTCGCACACACGTCTCGGTGCCTTGATTTTATGTATTGTTTAGTGTTTTTCAAAGTTTTTTTCTTTTATGAACAGTACATTTGGACCTAAGTTACCGTGAAAAGTCTCTTTGATCTGTGTAAGTAAGGATCGCTTTTGGTTAAGAGTTCCAGGAAAAATGAGTATACAAATTCATGATATTGTAAAATCCATTGGTTTGCATAAATTGCTCTGGGTATGGATCGTTTAAATTATTTGTAGCATACACACACAGAAGAGTTCTTGAGAATAGTGGAATAAATACTCGATTTTGAAAGCTTAGGCCATTGATCTATGAGGTTTTTTTTGCAATTAAATCATCTCATGACTTGAGTCTGTGGTTAGTTGTCTTTTATGTCTTAAGTCCTTTTCTTATTTTATTTTGCTAAGGTCTAGCAAAAGTTTAAGTTTGTGGGGATTTGATCAGTGCATTTTTTCACTTATATTTTACTTTTCTGTTGTTTTTTTGAGCAGATTTATGCGTTTTATATTTGTTTTGTGCCTTTTGCAGGATATTTTATCGGACTTTTGGACCTAGGGTTGAGAGGATAATATTGAGACAACGGCTATCAACCAAGAGCGAAGGATTTGGACGACGGAGGCGAAGACGATGGAAACGGGATGGAGAAGCTTCTTCTTATTTATTTGCTCTCTAGAATTTGATGTTTAAGAATTTTGTTATTTTCATTGTTTTGTTATGAACTAATTCTTATTTTCTAGAGGAACGATGTAGCTTGAATTGAATATAAGTTTTTGATTGTTTAATTAATATATTTTGGTTTTTCATTTGGTTTTTATGTGTGTTTTCTTGATTTTTACGTTCAATTAACTGATCACTAATTGAATGTTTATATTTGTCTGAAATCTAACACTCAGAAAAGGGGATTTTGAATATAATTATAGGAAATACATCTTGGATGTCTATAGAGTTCAACATGCCTATAACTCTATTGAAGTTATTGAAAGAATCATCGTCCAAATTAATTAATAGATATTTGATTTTTGATAGGGATATTGAAATTGATAATAACTTTTACTCTATACTCGGGAGAAAGAGTAGAATAATTAGGGAGTCTTGGCTAATAAACTTGAAAAATCCATAATATTGAGATTGATAAATAACAGATAGCAAAGTGAAATCAAACCTCTTGAATCTGTCACGTATTGATTTTCTTCTTTTGAATCTAAATCCTATTACTTTATTTTATCTATTTTAAGACTCAACTAAACTTTTGATTCTCTAGATAAAGTTGAGATTATTATAATTACAGTATTTAGCATGAACTTAATTTTCAATCCATGTGTGTTCGACATTCTTAACTCATCATTTACTAAAACTTGACACAATATACTTGCGGTATGTTTCACCGAACAGGTTTGCACTAGCAAGAAACCGACAACAGTGACGGAGGAGCAAATAAGGTAAGGGCATTTCCTTTTCCTTAAAGGATGTTTCTAAGGACTGGCTATATTACCTACCCTCATATTGATCTCTACTTGGAATGAGATGAAAAAAAATTTCTTGGAAAAATATTTTTCAGCTTCAAAGGCAGCAAACTTTAGAAAAGAAATTTATGGCATCATGCAGTATACAAGGGAGTCATTTCACGAATATTGGGAGTGCTTCAAGAAATTATGTGCTAGTTGTCCCCAACATCAGAAAATGAACACCTTTTAAGTCAATATTTTATGAGGGTTTATTGTCACATAACAGGAATATGGCGGATGCTGCTAGTGGAGGAGCTTGGGTAGACAAAACCCCAGAACATGCAAGGAACATGGTTGCAAATATGGCGACAACTTCACAGCAAGTTGGTATCAATAGAACTACTCTGACGCCAAGGAAGCAAAATGAGGTAAATGTTTCTAACATTGAGCAACAACTTATTAGTATAACCTCGCTTCTGCATCAAATTGTTGTAGGAAATGGACAGAATTCGAAGGCTTGTCGAGTTTGTAGTGGGACATCCAACATACATGTGTCACATGCTTCAAGAAGCGTCATTGATGTGCCTATATATAGACACATCTAGTGCGTTTAATAGTTTATGATTTGGTAAGTTTAGATAGATAATTGGATATATATCCTACATAATCGTATAAATACTTGAATGTAGGTGGAAACGAAGAAACGAGCTAAAAAATGATGAATAAAGGTTGGAAAATGCCTTAGATATAATGAGGAATCAAAGAAGATAGAGAAAAGTGGACAAAAAGAGCTTGAAGAGCCGGATCGATCTCCTGGCAGAAAAATCGAGCAACAAAAATTACGGATCACCGATCGATCGGTAAAAGGGCCGTTCGATCGCGAGCTAGAAAAAATAGAAAAATTAAAAGCATGCCATGCGCGGTCGATCGCGAGGCAAGGCAAGATCGATTGCCCCAAGGAATCCTGAAAAAATTGGATACTCAATTTCTTTCCATTCAAGGAGGATTCTAACCTACTTTTCCACCTCCTATTTATACCCCACAAAAATCACTTTTTCATACCTCATATTTTAAATATCATAGTTTAGACAAGCTTTCATATTCCATCATAGTTTTGAAGACGGCTACGAAGATCAAAGTGAAGGCTGGAGTGACAACCTCGACGAGTGGCGATCCAATTAGTTTTCCTTCCTTTTATTTATGCCTTTTAGAATAAATTTTGATTCTTTTGCTTTATTATGAGTAGCTAAACATTTTTGATTCTATGTTAATGAAGACAATACATTGGAGTTTACGATTCTTTTGAGATTGTGTTCTTATTTATTGATTTTCATTGAGTATCAAAAGTTTTTCTGATTATCTTCCATGATTGTTATGTTTGATTATTAGATTGTTAACTTATTATTTTTCATACAATCTAATGCTAAATTAGATATCAAATCCAGAATTGTTTGATCTCTCTAATTTGTGAATCAACTAAGAATAATGAATTTTCGACTGTGAGTTTGCTAAATTCTTAGGGAAAACGCTTAACTATATTAAACATAGATTTGATTATGTTGTTTAGCTTCATCATTCTCACTAATTTTTAATGATATCATCGTTTTAAATCTTAATCACTTGTATTTTGATTGATTGATTGATAAGGGTTAAATTAAAACGTTTGGGCTACTTAACTAAAAATAAGGTGAGATATGAAGTGAATTTCCAATGATGAATATCCTTGATAACCGGAGGCTTTTGAAGTATCTATATTGAAATATTCATTCAATATTAATTTCACATTAATAGCTTTCGACATTAACATCATTTATCATATAATCTCTACATGCATCTTATCACAAACAATCAAATCTATCGCTCTCCATATATTACACAACAAGTCATTCATCTCTGTTCATTCGAGTTATCAACTAACTCAAATATGTATCATCTATATCTTTCTAAGGTTCTTCATTTACACCTTAATTCACTGTTTAGGATTTCCGTAGAATATCAAAATCATCATAAAATAAACCATAAAAATTCACTTCTTTAGCCTAGCACTTATGCTCAATAACATACTTGAAATTCAAGCAATAAACATCTATCGACTACTAAAATCCTCCTATAAAATTGATAAATTTCTTTTTTTCTTTTTTCTTTTTTAAAAATTTGACCGATCGATCGGTCCTCGCTACCGATCGATCGGTCGGGCGCAAATTTTGTTTCTTCACTTACGATCTTGTACCTATCGATCGCTCCTTATATATCAAAAAATCTCAACTTTTATTTTCTCAAACTCACCAGTTTCACCAATACCTCAAACACTACTAACTTCATTCAAAAGAATGTTTACCAATTCTGATTAACACATAATAAACACCAATAAACTTCATTACAACAACATAACAACAAACCCACAATCTTTATCCAAAAATTCAATTCAATATCTACATTTTCAACTTAGTAATAAATTAAAACCAAGTTTAAAGTAAGAAACTGGCTTACCCAAGCTCACTTGATCACAATAATGAGAATTTTTATGAATCCATGTGTTGAATCTCCACCAAATAAAAGAAATTGAAAAGGGGGAGAAGAAGAAGGGTTGTATGGATTTAGTGGGTTTTGGGGGTGAAGTGTGTGAAGAGAGGGGTGGTTATATTAATAACATTTTGCAATTTAGTCCCTCAACTTCAATCCACACTACACTACAAATTTTACCCAATAATTATTTATCCTCAAATCCTTAATTATTGTTCAGCTTCAATAGTTACCCTACAATTCTAAACTCAAAATTACCATCATAACTCGTATGATTCATCTCAATAATTTACTCATTCATTAATTATGACTCAAACATAATTCACAACCACTCTCGATTTATTTCAAAACCGAGTCCATGTGCAAAATGACATCCATTCATAATTACCCTTAACTGTCACATTAAACTTAATTTAATTTAGATAGTTAAGTTTAAGACGTCACAATTCTCCCCCACTAATAAAATTTCATCCCCGAAATTTGAATACACTTTTGCCATAAGTGTCAGAGCTTAAGTTGGCATATTGCCAATAATTTATTTTCACCGGACAACATACATTCTGTCCAACCGAGGTCCGAAATAGAAACACACCACCCATGACACATTAAACTCTTATTTCGCTTATTTATTACGTCTACAAATGTAATATTTTCAAGATTACCACAAAAGAAAATCAACAACGACCATCTATAGACTAGAATGCCACTTACTGTCATAATAGTCCCACACATGAAACATCAAATTCTCATTTCACCATCGGAGTTGGTAAACATTTGGAACAATCTAATTCACATGGTATTTAACATTACTACTTCCTGATGTAGCATTAACAATTCTATATTAAACATTATTCCAAATTTACGGCACAATAGCACATCATTCATTATTACTCACCATTTTTCAATTGTTAGGTATAATCCTTGTATTATCATTAAACTCTTAAACTCCATGACTAGTATTATCTAGTATTAGCATCAATTTCACAATCTCTTTAGTTTCTCGAATCATCTTTGATTCAATTTTGAAACGTTCTATCTACAACATTCAAGGATAATGAAATTTTAAAATCTCTCGCATAATTTCTCAACCAAGACATTCAAATATACATTTGGCACATAGCATAATCATAAATTCCATACACAATGTATGATTTGGCCAAGTAATTTTAATTCTTAAACACATGTGCACGATTAACATGATTGATGTATCAATCATACTCCCCAAACTACCATCATGCAAATATTATTATTCTAAATTCTTGCATGTTGCATTATCACACTCCACTACCTATTTACTAGATCAATAATTCCATTAATCTTTGTATAATATCTTCATATCATATATCAACCAACAACGTAATCACATTACCAATGTCTCATTCGATGGGGTTAAGCATTATATATTACATTATCAATTATACAGATATTATATCATTCATTCCTCGAGTTTCAACTCATACACAGTCATTTTTATATAACAAATTTATAACAATGCACCACCTTTAATATCGTATAATTAATCTCATACCTGTGTAGTTGTAATCATCGACAATATGTACCAGTACCATAATATCTTTCTCATCACAGTATTCATATGCTCTAAAGCATCAATCTTACCACATTTCATCACACAGCTATCATCTGGTGTAAAATAAGCACTAGAACAAGTTCATTAGTACTTCTTATATACACATTTTGTAATCACACACTTTGTTAGATATGTATTACCAATATACAGAATTCCTCAATTATATCTTTACCTTTCCATATTCACACATTCCTGCGTACATCACAGTACGGCCTACCACCCCCAACATGTTTGATTACGTTCAACATAAGAATCAATTTCATATCTTAATAATAACGTAATACTTTTTAATCATTAACTCAGCAGTATCCTACGTTATTGTACTATCATATGATTGGACCTCACTTCATAGTGTTTTTAGACATCATTCTCATCACCTATTATCATCTGACCATTATTTGGTACTAAGTAATTACTAGCCCATTCATTGTAATTACCACATGCATGAATCATCATTTATATGCATCTCAACCACTATCTCAACATCTGCTAGTCTAACGTGAATAATCATGTATCATACTTATTCACGCAATAATTCATTATTAATCATCATATGATTACTGCTCATTAATCATCACATGATTATTTATCTTACTGTTGTTATGCACCAGAAAATAAAATCATAACTTCATACTGGTTTGTGACATTCCCGATAATTCCTCGTCACACGTTCACAATGGTAACATGTCTACTCATGACGTTCATAGTGATCCCATATCAACCCGTGATATACTCATTAATCAAAATTCCCGCATGATTACATTCAACTCAACATAATATGTGATTAATAAATTATTAATCTTAGCACGTAAGCAAATGTCACGCTTTTACAGAATTAAATATTACTACAAAATAATTTCCTTTATTCGATCGTTACCTCATCACTTGATTCCTTGTTTTTTTCATCATTCAATATCCTTTTGAACCCGAATCTCATGCATCCAAGGGAACACCAACATAGATGTTCCAAAACCAGGCTTTCCATCCCATCTGAAATCGCATATTATCACTTCTCATCGGTGATTCATCATACTCATTGCTAACACAATAGCAGTATTACAATAATCATTGTTAACACAATAGCACACAATATGCATCGCCCTTCGGTGGCACATAATACCCATCGTCTATGGCGGCACAAACAATACCTCACTTCGATATGACAGCGGCATGATCTTCGCTTCGACATATCAATGGTAAGTATTCTATCCTCATATTTTATAATCACAAGATAAGTATCAATGAATGTTTATAATATAAATTAACATATACATGCATCATCATATTCATCACATAATCATAACATCATCTTCGATTATACCCTGATGTTGCATCGCCACCGCAATGATAACAAGTGAAAACAATAATATCTCTTCATCCATTCCACCCATGATCGCTTTAACCTGTACATTTTATCATCATAATATGTCATAAATCAACAAAGACAATTCAAATCAACATATATTCAATGCTTGTTTTTAACGACGACACATATAATACATCGCACGCATCCTCGGCGGCGATAATAACACATCGGTTGCATCACCAGTGGAGACCCTGTCACATCGCATGCTCATCAGCGGCAATCCTATCACATCGCTCACTCGTCAGCGATGACCCTAACAATAATAACGTCGCACGCTCTCCCCAGCGTCGAACCTGACAATAATAACGTCGATCTCCCCAGCATCGACCCTGACAATGATAATGCCATATGCTCTCCCCAGCATCGACCTTGACAATGATAACATCGTACGCTCTCCCCAGCATCGTCCCTGACAATGATAATGTAGCACGCTCTCCCCAGCTTCGACCCTGACATTTATAACATTGCACGCTCTACCAACGTCTACCCTGACAATGATAACGTCGCACGCTCTCCTCAGCATCGACCCTGATGCAACAAACCAGCAATAGATCATCATCCACGAGAACCATCAATCACACTACTCAGACGATTCACCAATATCAAACATATGTGAAGGCATATATGCATCACCAACACATAATACAATAAACAGGGGTAATTTGAATTAGAACTAGTGCGTCACATACCTGTGTAATCATACCCATACATAACCATACCCAATAATCATATCGTCAATCGACACATATCGAACAATACTGTCCCCCATTTTCTTTCATCAGATATCATATATTGTTTCTAATTTTCCGATTTTTCCTACAAACTCAGACTTCTCAACATGATATACATATATATATAACATGTGCACAAATCAATATTATCCATTTAGCTATGTACTAGCAACAACATCAAATCATCATTAATACTGAATAACATCGACATGACGTATCATTTGTTTTTCATCTAGAATGCTTATAATTTCATAAGATTAAATCAATTTTATATCATAAAATGAGTTACCAGACTCGCGTGCTCTTTGATAACACAATCATCGCTAATATATTCATTGGTAACAATGGTCATTCCGCACTACCATATTTGTCATTTATATGGTCCTGCGATCACATCAATTAGCAATAACACCAATTTACATCACCTCAAATCACACCATGCACATAAGTGTACAAATGACTTACCACATAAATATAAAATCACAATCATGTGATATCCAACTTTGTCAATACAACCTAGGCCCTCAAACAGTCCAAAGAGTTAACCACTACTCTGATATCACTAATTTAAAACCCCAACTCTTTATCTCGTCATTAGTGTATTTGTATCGTCATTTTGTATACATTACTAACATGTAGGGAGTTCTCATTACATGCTTCATAATTACAGCATGACTTCTATAAAATTTCGTACAAATCCCCCGCAAACTCGACTCCCAGTAAAAATATAATTCACCAATGCTTATACTTCATAATGCACTATACCGATTCTCAATTCATGTTGCAATTATACTCTCAAATAAATTGCATGGAACACCCCGAATGAAAAAAGAAATGTTAAACACTTATTCAACCCATATACACATATCATTATGCTCATAGAAGAGCATTAATTAAATAAATGTGTATCTACTTGTACAAGTCTCTTTGCCAATACCAATACTGGTACTTCACTCCTGGACGCATTCTCAATGAACAGCTCGAGCTCATTTCCAGAGCCAACGTCATGCCTGCTTTACCTATTTCAACAGAAACAGTCCACCACACAGGATGAACATATTCCAACATGATGATCATGATTATAACATTATTCATAAAACAATAAACGAGATTATATCGATAATCAGAATTTCAATGTAATAAAATGGGACAATAGAAAAGTCTGACATGAATACTCCCTGAATAAATCTGAACCAGCATAGGATTTCTCGAGACTCTCCCTGTATAATATTCACAATCTCAAAATTATCAAATTCAATAATATTGTTTAAGACATGATACTCATCATCGAGGTAAATCAATATACTCAAAATAAACCATGATTCATTAATTGATCGAATTCAATCTAATGTGGAAGGCAATCATGTCTGTCACCATTCTCATTTTTTATCATGCCATAGGCATCGATACTCAACTCGTATACTCGGATCACGTACATAGACGTATCCATCACACCACAATTAATAATTCAATACACATATTCATTTCCTTACTTTCATAACCAAATCATGTACATACATGTGTCCACTATACTACATACACCAACATTCAGACACATATTCCTTCTCGTACACTCAATCGTCAAATTCAATAGTACTTGAATAAGTAATATTTCATAGTATACATGCTCGTACATCATTACGTATCTTAAGATCGACAACGTGATTAAGACATCCTTGATAACTTGAGGCTTTTGAAGTATCCATATTGAAATATTCATTCAATATTAATTTCATATTAATAGCTTTCGACATTGACATCATTTATCATATAATCTCTACATGACTCTTATCACAAACAATCCAAATCATCACTCTCCGTGTATTACACAACAAGTCAATCATATCTGTTCATTCGAGTTATCAACTAACTCAAGTATGTATCATCTATATCTTTCTAAGGTTCTTCATTTACCTTAATTCATTGTTTAGGATTTCCATAGAATAGCAAAATCATCATAAAATAAACCATAAAAATTCACTTCTTTAGCATAACACTTATGCTCAATAAAATACTTTAAAATTCAAGCAATAAACATCTATCGACTACTAAAATATTCCCACAAAATTGATGAATTTTCTTTTTTTTTTGTAAAAAAAAAAATTTGACCGATCGATTTGTCCTCGCTACCGATCGATCGGTCGGGCGCAAATTTTGTTTCTTTACTTACGGTCTTGTACCGATCGATCGGGCCTTGCAACCGAACGATTGGTCGACGCTGTATATCAAAAAATCTCCATTTTTATCTCCTCAAACTCACCATTTTCACGAACACCTCAAACACTACTAACTATGTTCACAATAATGTTCACCAATACAGAATAACACATAATAAACACCAATAAACTTCGTTACAACAACATAACAACAAACCCACAATCTTTACCCAAAAATTCAATTCATTATCTACATTTTCAACTCAATAATCAATTAAAACCAAGTTTAAGGTAAATTGGCTCACCCAAGCTCACTTGATCACAATAATGAGAATTGGAATGAATCCATGTGTTGATTCTCCACCAAATATAAGAAATTGAAAAGGGGGAGAAGAAGAAGGGTTGTATGGATTTAGTGGGTGTTGGGGGTGACGTGTATGAAGAGAGGGATGGTTATATTAATAATATTTTGCAATTTAGTCCCTCAACCAACTTCAATAGATTCCCCAAATTGCAAACTCAAAATTACCATCATAACTCGTATGATTCATTTCAATCATTTACTCATTCATTAATTATGACTCAAACATAACTCACAACCACCCTCGACTTATTTCAAAACCGATAGCAAATGTAAAATGACATTCATTCATAATTACCACTTAACTATCACATTAAACTCAATTTAATTTAGATAGTTAAATGTAAGGCATCACAACTTAATTAACAATTCAATATTGAATGAAACTTTATGAAAACCACTAACTTTAGATTAAATAATCCAAGACTATCACTCCATGTGATTTTATCTTTCGATCTCAATCTTAAACACACGGCATGAATTATTATGTCGTATTATAGTATTATCTTTCGATCTCAATTATAATTACTAGAATCATTCAAAGATAATCAAACCTTCAAAACCATTAAGAACATAAAACATGCACATAGAAGATGTAGGAATTCAATCAATCAATAATATTAAAGGAAAAACAATGTTTAAGATATTTCTCGATCATCCAAAACACATTAAATCCACTAATAATTCAAAACTAAAGCTTAAAAAGTAAGAGCAAACTCCCAAGTCGACTTCGTTTGATTTTCGATCCTTCTTCTCTTGCTTCTTTCTCGACCGTGCTCCTTGATTATCTTGTTGGAGATGTTCCAAGTCCTTGGATGAAAGATGGTATGGAGGTGGAAAGATGGTGAAGGTGGAAGATGGAGGATGGAGGATGGAAGATGGAGGTTGCCCCTAGGTTGAATATATGGTTCTCCTTGTTCTTCATGATATATAGAGTGATATATAGGTCAAAATCATCCAAGAGTCCTCTCGAACTTGATAAGATTTGTCCCTATCCTTAAAAAAGCAACTAAAAATTTCCTTCTGTGATAAGACGCTAGGGCGCCACTTAAATCGGCGGCGCTGCATACGAAGAAAAACATGCCCAAATATCACACAGCTGGCGGTGGCACTGGGGCGCCTGGCCAGCGTCAGGCACCCCAGCGCTTGGTATTCTACTAGGGTGCCTAAATTTTTGATTTCGAGCGCTGGGGCACCCTTTCAGGTGGCGCCATGGCGCCTGATGCACATTTTTAACCCTTCAACATCCATCTTTTCAATCCTTTGTGTCTTCTCAAATCTTATGCACTTTTCATCATTATTTAGTTCATTTTCTCCATTTCCTCACATTTTCACAAAGATTCCTGAAAAATACAAATTAATACCAAAATGTGTCATATCATTCAAGAATCATCATAAAACGTAGCTAGAAATATAGAATACAAGTGCTAAATATGGCACTTATCATACAATGACCAAGACATTAGACTGAAGCATAAAGTCACATACGCTTTCAGAAGCTAAAGTTGACAAGATTCAAAGTTGCACAAACAAGGAAATCTTAACATTGGCAGAGATGCCTATATAAGGGTGCAACTTAAATGCTTAGAATTGACGCGCGATTAACGATCATTACTAAGGATTTACTGAAGCAGAACTCTTTCAATGAAAAACTCATTTTGATCTATTCAAAGCTTTTAGCACGTTTCACGTTTGTATATGATCATTTAATGATCATTTTGTGCTAAGTATGTTCACTCTATGTGATGCCTGGAACATAATTACCTTAATTATAAAGTTTAATGTGATAATGAAAGTAATTATGAATTTGATTTGAGAGGAAATTATTGGAGTTGAGTAATAATTACGGAACTGAAGGTAAAATAATTATTTGAGAGCATTGTGATACTCAATCTTTATGTTATGTTAATACTGGAATTAACTGTAATAAATTGAAATTTAGACTCGTGTTTCAAATAAATTGAGGATGGTTGAAAATCATGGTGTAATTGATTTGAGGATGATTTTTGCATTTAAAGATCTTTGTGCAATTAAAAACTTTGTGAGGGGACTTAAGTGCAATTAGTGATAGTTGTAATCTTGACTTAAGACTTGGGTGCAAGAAGACCACCCTCATTCAATCACTTTTTTCTTCTTCTTATCGCCGCAAAATTGCCCCTCTCCTCTTGTTGCCCAAATTTCATTCAACTTGGATTTTTGTTGAAGAAATCTAGGGGTAAGTGTACTCTATGCTTTAGAAGTGATTTAGTTGAATTTGGTGATGAATATTGAGCTTGTTCTTGATGTTTTAATTTCAAAAGCATGATCAAAAGCATGATAATGCTGGGTTGATTTATGGAGTATTTGGGTTATGCCTGTTGGGTTGAATTTTGTGGTGTTTTGAGCTATAAAATCTTGTTGTTGGTTGTTTTGAAGTTGTTTTTTGAGTTGGGTAAGTGTTGGTGTGGATTTGATGAAGAAATCACAAGTTTTTGGCTAAAAAACCAGACATAGATCGATCTCTGTAAGAGCGGCGATGGATCTCTGCGTCCAGTCTCGAGTTACCAAATTTTTCAACAGTTGGCGATCGATCCCTGTAAAAAAAAAAAATTATTTTTTTCATCAAATTTGTGGGTCAATTTTATTGGTCCATATATGTTTATTATTTGGATTAGAGATTTTGATAGTGAGCATAAGGATTTTGCTAAAGAAGTGAAGTTTAATGTTTTATAGGCTTTGATAATGAATTCCTATTGTCGAATTCATGTAGAATCTGCTCAGACCTCTGGATAGAGAGGATGATAATTTGATATCAATCTTGAGAGATTAATGTTTTTAAATGTGGAACTTTGGAAATGTGTAAATACTACTTACTTGAGGTAGTAGTTAACTTGAATGAACAAAGAGTTAATTTGGATTGTTTGTGATTTGAGACATGAAGAAACTATATTAAATGATGTTAATTATTCAGAGTATTGTTCTGAGATTAATATTGAACTGATATTTGATATAGATACTTCACAAACTCCGGATGTTGAGAGTGATTGTCGACTTTAAGGTACGTGTAACGTACGAGCATATGTAAATGCATTCTTGTTGCATTTAAGGAATGATATATTCTTGTTTTATTTGAATTAGTATGTAAAGACATATAAGTACTGAAAGTATAATTGTTGACCTGGTTATTGAGAAATATGTTGATAGAATTTGAGTTCACCAATGAATGGTGCGATGGTTATCGTGATGCCGCTATTGAGCGTGCGATGATTATCGTGATGCCGCTATTGAGCGTGCGATGGTTTATGATACTGCCTCTATTGAGAGAGCGAGGTGATATCAAGAGATTTAAAGTGTAAATTGGTAATTGAAATGCATGTGATTTCATAAATAATTTTTATAATGATTTAATTTATTGTCGATCACATATTATTGTCAATTATGGGATTGACGATTGTGATTATCGATTATGGATTGATGATGTGGTATTGTGAGAACATGAACAATGCATGAGATTTCTTATGGAGAGTATTCTTTTAATTTACAAGCATTGTGTTCAGTAAATTATTAATTTTGTATATATTAATATTGTGATTATGTATTGGTATGCTCACCCCATGTGGGGGCTGTTTCTATTGGAACAGGTAAAGCAGGTACGGCGTTGGCTTGGGAAATGAGTTCGAGCCGTAGAACAAGGATGCTTCTAGGAGCGAGGTACCAGTACTGGTAAAGAGTAATGTGTTTTATACAAGTAAATACATATTTATTTGTCAATGCTCGTCTGTGAGAACCATGATATGTGCATATGAGTTGTATAAGTATTTTAATGGTTCTCTTTTCATTTGACAGGTGCATGCAATTTAATTGAGATCAAATTGCATTAATGAATTGAGAATATGATTAGTGAATTATGTAGTGTGTATAACTGAATTATGTTGAACAAAAACTGGATTTATGGGAAGATCATGTCCAAAATTTTATAGACTCATATTGTGAGTATCTGGCATGTGAAAGGAGAGTTTCCCTAATATGGTAATTATGATATACTTATGACGATATAATGCCCTAATGATGAGATTAGGAGATGGGATCCTACACTATCTTTTTTGTAGTTGTACTTGTTAGGATCGGTCCGGAGTGTTTAGAGGGGGGGTGAATGAACACTCCTATTAAAAATAATCCTTTGTGATTTCTTTCGGATTAGTGAAAGAAATCTGTTTCTTAATCAACTTTTCTGCAGAACAGACCACTGAATAATTTAGTGTGGAACGGTCTGTTCTTAGGCTAGTAAGAACGGCTCGATGGCATGAATAGTAAAACGAGTGCAGAATGATAAAAGGCAGAATATGTTTCTGGAAGTTCGAAGGTGGTGTAATCCTTCTACGTCTCCCCTTCTTCCAATTAAGGAAGGATTCCACTAGAAGACTTTGATTTATACAATCCTGTTATACAAACCCGATTCAGCTGGATTTACCTCACTACCAGACT
Organism: Haberlea rhodopensis; assembly: GCA_907163345.1. Classification (NCBI taxonomy): domain Eukaryota; kingdom Viridiplantae; phylum Streptophyta; class Magnoliopsida; order Lamiales; family Gesneriaceae; genus Haberlea; species Haberlea rhodopensis. The sequence goes on from CAJQUN010000102.1 coordinate 671,406, forward strand.
GAAACTCATAGTCTCTCGATCTGTTCAGACACACTCTGTCTGACAGTTACAATTGATTCTCACTTCTCTATCTTAGTACAGAATACAAAAGATAGACTAATTTAGTCTATGCACACAATGATCCTAAGATGATCAAGTATTACAGTATGCTTGTGCTTATGAAGATTTTCAGCTCGAGAATGTCTGAGCTGGTAAGCTTGTGCTGTTTAGCTTTCTCTTTGCGTTTTTCGATTGATCAGACTCTGTCTTGAGCTCTTCCGTTGCATCCTTATATAGTTGTAGGTACCAACGACATTATTTCCCTTTATGTGCAACTCTTGACTCTGCTCAAACTCTGAGTAAGCTACAGTCTTATTCTTTTGGGCACTTGCCATTCTGGTTCATGCTTTTGGCGACTGTCAGGTAAGCTCTTCTTTGTCTTCTTACCTTTTATGGTAATCTTCAGTCCTTGGTCTTTTTCAGCATTAATTGCAACATTAAATGCTTCAATAAATAGCCGTTAATGATTCGGACTGAAGAGCAAATCATATTCAGCCTTGTCTGCTCTGATCTGATAATAGTTGAGATCGATCTGACGCTTCGATCTGGTCAGGCTGATGTTCATCGATCCGTTCTGATTTGCGATATACCATTTTAGCTTGATCTGTTTTGAGCGATCGATCTGGTCAATCTGATTTCTATCGATCCGTTCTAATTTGTTTTGTCATCTTTAAAATCCGGAACTAACAAATTCCCCCTTTTTGATGATGACAAAACCTAGCTTCTATATCTCTTTATTCAGTCTTTTAAGAACTCTGAAGCGTATACTTGCGGATCAATTACTTCTTCTTGTTCAAAAATAAGTGAACACAGTTGAGTTGAAGTTCGGATTGATTAAGCCATTTAGTTCAAAATAAATGAACAATGACTTAACTAAGAACTCTGATTTTTATTTATTGAACAAAAAATCTGATGTACAAATACAGACAAGTCTGACTTATATAGACTTCTACTTTCTTGATGAAGACTGATGTGGCTTGAAATCTTTACTCTTTTCCACCTTTTTGTCAGGAACAATCTCTTGAAGAAAGTCTACAATCTGGGCGAGCTGAGCGCTGATAGCATTAAGACGAGTGTCTTGAGCAAGAAGGGATTTTGCGACGGATGCTCGAACTTCAGTGGCCAGCTCGACCTGTTCTTTTCTCAGACTGTTTTTATATGTAGCTTGATGAGAGAACAGATCATTCAGTCCGCGCTGAATGCTGCTAATACTGGCTGTCATCTTCTCTTTGAAAGACTCAAAATCCAAGACTGTAGTCCTCTGACTTTGATGAATTTCTATAACTCGTTTGGAGAGAGATAAACAGTTATCAGAAAGGTGTTGAAGGGACTTGGCCAGAGATGGGGCGTCGACAGATAAGTGGTCTGAAGAGTGATCAGAAGATGACTCAGGTGGATCAACTGCTGCTTCAACTGGTACGATTGTGGAAACGGCAGATTGGCGGATTTTGGATCGGATCAAGGTAACCAAGTCCGAAGAGAATTCTTCTAAAAACGCCATATCTTCAGCAGACTGATCCGGAGGAGTGATAGGTCTGGTATGCTCCTCAACCTGTAATGCGGCAACAACAGTGGACACCACCAGATCCGGATCGACGAAGTGTGGGGAGATGACTGTTGTATGTGCGACGGTTGGACTGTGCTGAATTTGGGAGACTGAGGGTGCAATGGGGATGGAGGTTGTTGGAGAGTCCAACAATACGTCCATTGCTTCAGTTTCAGCTGCAGACGGAGCATTAGTCAATGGCTGCTCCTCTGTCTGCTTCACTGTCTGCTCCACTGACTCAGAAGGAATTTGCTCAATGAATGGTTCAGCCAAATTCTTGCTCGCAGATGGGTGATCCGAGCTGGGAACTGGAGTGGATATGTTAAGCTTCTGTCGTTGAAAACGAACAGCCAAATGAAGAGCATGAACATCCATTTCCAGCTGAGCAATGACGGCACCATCATCTTTGGCAGTCGGATTGCTCGGATCAAAATTTGCCTTCTTAGCTGCAATGAGCAGATTTGCCAGTCTGAATCTTTGGTTGGCCTGGAACAGATCTTTGCGATGCAAAGCAATTCTAACGTTGTCAGTCTTTGTCCCCTTAAGGACTTATTGTTCCATCTTTTGTAGTCTTCTCAGCTTTCCGAAGAACATATCAATGTGGTTGATCGTTCTGTACTCAACATATTCATCAAATACCACAGTGAGCTCCTTCACCTTTTCTTCAACATCTTCCATGGCGATGTCAATAGCTGTTTGAGCAGCTGACTTGGGTTTAGAAGAGAGGGGTCCAGCGAGGATTGCCTTTCCTTTTTCGGTGGGAGATGAGGTCTTGATCCCCGATTGGGTGTAGTCTCCCAATTCAGTGATAACAATGCCTTTGACCACAGGAATGGCAGAAGGGACTCTGATGGTTACTTTGGGTACAATGGTTGGAGCTGTTGAAGGTTGGGTTGTAGTTTGGGGTGCAGGGGTGGTTTTGGTGGGAGGCAATATAGGTAAGGTTTTAAGAGGTAAGGTTTTGAGTGGCTTGGTGATCTGGGTTCTTGGCTTCTTAGGAGGGGGCTTGGCTGGAGATGAAGGAGCAGACTGAGTTTCCTCGGAGTCAGTCTGAATAGTCAATTTACGCTTGACTCGAGTCTTTCAAGCAGCAGCCTGTTCTTCTCCTTGCTCGATCTTGAAAGCCACCACATCGGAAGAAGTGGGTGGAGTACCTTTAGACTTCAGTAGTACCAATCCCTTGGGGTTGAGAATTTTGAAGGGACTCAAGGCAGATGGCTTCCCCAGCTCGATGTTTAAAGTCTCCAAAAGCTTGCTGAGGGGAACTGCAAAGCACACAGCCTGTTTGGAGGCGATAACCGTTTCAAGCAAGACTCCAAACAAGATTGCAGACCAATTCATCTTCTGTCCCGAGTGAATAGCAGCCATGGCCCGGAATTTCTCGGCAGTAACAGCGTCATAGCTTCCGGCTGTGCCCAAAAGTGGCTTGCCAACAATCTCGCATAAAACTTGGAAATGAAAGAACATTTCCTTCTTCTTGAATGATGGCTGCAGGCGGTGGCCGAAAATGGATACCTTCCCCTGAAGATCGTGATACAGGCCTGAGGAATATGGCCAAACTCAGTCAGTCCAGTGTTGGGAAGACCAAAGGTCTTTGACAGCGTCGACTGAGAGATGTCAAATGATTTGCCCTTGATGGTGGTGGAGATGAACGTCTTTTGAGACACAGCGTTGGCAAACAATTCTCGAATCTCCGACTCGTAGACCACCGTTCCGCATTCCAGAAAATTTCTTAATCTAGAAGACTCCAAAGATTTGAACATGGAGACCATATCAGGATCTTCAGCCCTGTAGATTTCATTGAACTCAACAGATAGAGAATTGTGAGTGACAGTAGCCATTTGAGTGTGATGAAGAATACAGAGAGTTTGAAAATATTTGAGAGTTAGAGAGCAGACAGCAGTAATTAGTAAAAAGTGAATGAAAGTGAAATGCTCAGCCCGCTAAATAGGAGAGAGGAGACACGTGTCATTATCTCGATGACTGATATTTAAATAATTCAAAATAAACGGACAGGATGATAGAGAGATAAGGCGGTTAAAATTGCAATCAGTCCGGGCTGTTTTAAATAATTACTTTATTTAAAGATTTGTTGACCAGACAGATCATGAGATAATATCAGATTTGACATAGAGCGTTCTGAAAGTTCGAACCGGTCTGTGTCTTTCTGAACATTGTATTATCGATCTGTGCCAGCATATAATCTTTAAAAAACGAAAAGAAAGATACCTCTAAAACATCATGATAAGTCTATTAAACCAAGAATTTGACGAAAATAATTAAACTTAGCCTCAGGAAGTGGTTTGGTGAAGATATCTGCTGCTTGCTGGTCTGTTGAAATATGCTCGATCTTGCCAACATGATCTCGAATAAAATGATGTCTTATATCAATATGCTTTGTTCGAGAGTGCAAAACTGGATTATACGTTATAGCAATTGCACTGGTGTTGTCACAAAATATCAAAGATTCAACAGCTTGAATGCCATAGTCTTTGAGTTGGTGTTGAATCCAGAGCATTTGAGCGCAACAGCTTCCAGCGGCAAGATATTCTGCTTCAGCTGTAGATGTGGCAATAGATGTTTGCTTCTTGCTAAACCATTAGATCAATCTTTCACCTAAGAATTGACATGTTCCACTGGTGCTTTTGCGATCAATCTTACAGCCAGCATAGTCAGCGTCTGAATATCCGATTAAGCTGAAATTTGAATCTTTGGAATACCAAAGACCAACGTTCTGAGATCCTTTGAGATGTTTAAGAATGCGCTTAGCAGCAATAAAGTGAGATTGCTTCGGATCAGACTGAAATCTAGCGCACATGCAGACTGAGAACATAATATCAGGCCGGCTCGCTGTAAGATACAAGAGCGATCCGATCAGTCCTTGATACATTGTTACTTCAACTGCTGTTCCCCCTTCGTCTTTATCTAGCTTGATTGAAGGACTCATTGGAGTTTATGCAGTTGAACAAGTTTCCATTCCGAATCTCTTGAGAAGCTCTTTGGTATATTTGGTTTGATTTATGAAAATGCCATTGCTGAGCTGTTTGACTTGGAGACCCAGAAAGAATGAAAGTTCTCCCATCATACTCATCTCAAACTGTCCCTGCATTAAGTTAGAGAATTTCTCGCATAATTTGGGGTTAGTTGACCCAAAAATGATATCGTCAACATAAATTTAAACTAACAAAGTATGTTCCCCCTTAATAAATTTAAATAGAGTTTTATCCACTGAGCCGATCTGAAAATCATGGTTCAGCAGAAATTGAGACAGAGTGTCATACCAGGCTCTTGGAGCTTGTTTCAGTCCATATATTGCTTTATTCAGTAGATATACATGATCTGGAAAAGAGTGGTTCTTGAATCCAGGAGGTTGCTCAATGTAGACTTCCTCCTGAAGCTTACCATTAAGAAAGGCACTCTTAACTCCATTTGATATACCTTGAAGTCTTTAAAAGCAGCATAAGCAAGAAATATTCGGATTGCTTCAAGTCTGGCGACTGGTGCAAAAGATTCATCGAAGTCAATTCCTTCTTCTTGTCGGAATCCTTGTGCCACCAATCTGGCCTTGTTTCTAACCACAACTCCATCTGCGTCTAGCTTGTTTCTGAAAACCCATCTGGTTCCAATAACAGGCAGATCACTAGGCCTGGGGGTTAGACTCCAGACTTGATTTTGTTCAAATTGATTAAGCTCTTCTTGCATGGCTTTAATCCAGTTGTAATCAGTCAAAACTTCATCAATCTTTTTAGGTTCCAGATTAGATATGAAAGCGGCATGAGTGAATTCATCCATCATCTGTCCTCTGGTTCTTATAGGTGCAGAAGGACTTCCAATGACTAGATCGGGTGGATGCCTCTTTGTCCATCGATAGCTTGATTCTGGATTATCTGGTCCAGAAGGATGAGTAGCAGCAGCATTATCAGCATCTGCTTTGACATTAGAGTTTAGAACTTCCGGATCGGCTCGATCTGAAGGAGCTTCATTGCCTTGATCCGGTCTATCTGGTACTTCTGGTTCCGGTGGATTGTCTCTTGACCTGTTAGCTACAATCTCATCATCACTGTTAGCTTCGAGATGGATATTTTCCATCTGATTTTGAATTAATTCCTTGTTACCCTCAATACATAAAGATTCATCAAAAACTACGTGAACTGATTCTTCTACAGTTAAAGTGCGATTATTGAAGACTCGAAAAGCTTTACTATTGGATGAATATCCTAAGAATATTCCATTATCTGATTTAGCTTCGAATGCTGTAAGATGATTCTTACCATTATTGTGAACGAAGCATTTGCAGCCAAATACATGAAGATGAGAGATAGACGGACTGTTACCAGTCCATACTTTATATGGAGTAAGATTCAACTTCTTGTTAATCATGGACCGATTTTGAGTGTAGCAAGCAGTATTTACAGCTTCTGCCCAGAACTTTTGCGAAATTCCAGAATCAGCAAGCATTGTCCTTGCTGCCTCTTTTAGCGTTCTGTTCCTTCGTTCTGCAACTCCATTTTGTTGAGGAGTTCGAGCGGCTGAAAATTCATGCTTAATTCCTTGATCTTCTAGAAAGAATTCAAGATGCTGATTTGAAAATTCAGTGCCTTTGTCACTTCGAATCCTGCCTATGCTTGATGATTTCTCATTCTGATTGCGTTTCAGCAGCTTGATCAACTTCGGACCGGTCTGATCTTTACTGCTCAAAAATATAGTCCATGTAAAACGTGAGTAATCTTCAATAACAACAAGATTATACCGCATTCCCCCTAAACTTGTTATTGGTATAGGACCAAACAAGTCCATATGTAATAGTTCTAAGCAGCGTGAGGAGGATTTGGCATTCTTGTTTTTGAAGGATGATCTGATCTGTTTGCCCATTTGGCAAGCTTCGCAGATCTTATCCTTAGCAAAATCGATCTTGGGCAGACCGACAACTAAATCATTTTTTCACAGGCTAGAGATAGTCTTAAAGTTGAGATGATTCAAGCGTTTACGCCATAGCCAGTGTTTATTATCATTATTCGCGATGAAGCAAGTAGGATTATCAGGTTGAGCAAAATTTCAGTTAATCTTATATGTATTTCCATTTCTGATTCCTACAAGCATGGTCATACCGTCTGACGATTTAACAGTGCAAGTGTGTTTGTGAAATTCTACAGTATAACCATTATCACATAGTTGACTTATACTGATCAGATTATAGCATAAATTTTCAACTAACAGCACATCATTGATAGTAATATTACCATGGACAATCTTCCCTTGCCCACGGTCTTACCCTTTGAGTTATCCCCGAAGATGATCTTGGGTCCAGTTGACCGCTTTATTTTTAAACAAAAGATATTTCAAAGAATGGTTTGAAGCGATTCTACCGCAAGTGCACGGTTGTCAAGTTTTAGTATAGTGAAAATTAAGTACAGGTTGTCGAATCCACAGGGACTAACGTATAAGTACCAAATAAGATAAGTAAAATTATATTTAGCCTACGATAAAAGAAGTTTAATTAACTAGATCTAAGTTACACTAAAGAATAAAGATTAAACTAGAAATAATGAAAGAATTGGTTCAAGAAATGCAAAGGTAAGTTACTCGAGAAAATTACCGAGCTCGTCGTTCAATTATGTTATCTCTAATGATTCAATGGAATTCTCAGTTTATCAACCAATTGATTTTAAAGGTGAAAGGTTTTCACTCTTATTCGATACACTCTCTCGAGCTGTAAAGAAACTAACAATAAATTAGAACAAGTCACTCTCGTGCACCTATTTACTAATTCAAAGTTGCTTAAATTATCAAAACCTTATAACTCTAAATCTTTCGATTTCAAGTTCTCACGTATGCGATATCATTTCTCGATCTCAATCGTGACATACATCATAAATTAATGGAGCGTGTTACAACGTTATCTCTCGATCTCGGTTGTAACTCTCAAATTCAATCAAAGCTAGCTAGACTTTGATCTACACATGCAATCAATCAATGAACAATAAATATCAATGCGCTCAAATACCAATGAATCAATATATCAAACACAACAAACTAAAACTTCAATAATATAAACCAAATTCAATTCAAATCAAATACAGATGAGTTTAATTGTCTCTCGACCTCAAAAACATCAAATGAAATTGCAAATCAAATAAATTAAAGTTCAGAAATACGATAAACGATGGATGAATCCGTGCGTTGCACCGTGGTTTCTTCGCTTGTTCCTTCCTTGCACTCCGGAATAGATTGGCTCGACCTTGGATGAAGAACGGAGATTGGATCTCCTTGGCTGGCGTTGGGCGGCGGCTCCTTGACCTAGAAATCGTCTGAAAATGGTCTAATATCGTCCCTCCTCCGAAATGGATCAAGCCCCCCGCTTAAAAGCCCCACAATCACGATAAATAAGGAAAATAAAATCTTCAGGATTTTGCGTCTCGATCGATCGGAAGATTTTCTCGATCGATCGGCGCACTGTTCATGCCAGCTTTTAAATCTCACTGTCTCGCTCGATCGATCGAGAATTTCCACCGATCGATCGAGAATTTGAAAAAATCAGCTCCGAAGTTACTGCCTCGCTCGATCGATCGAGATTTCCACCGATCGATCGAGACTTGAAAATCTTTGATGCTCAACTCTCTGCCTGGCTCGATCGATCGAGAGTAAATCTCGATCGATCGAGATTCTGAAAATTTCATTTCCTCAATTTTTGTTCTTTCACGCCTCGATTTCGCCCGTTATCTTCATATAAGCTCATTTCTTCCACTTACGATCCATTTTCCTGAAACAAACGAATAAACACCAAAAAGCATAATATCATCCAGGAAAAAGACCGAAAAGTAGGAAGAATTTACAGTTAAAAACACTCAAAATCTAAGCCTATCACCAGTACATTCTGTGACTTCAGACAGCAGCTCGACGTTTCCAGTCATGTGACGAGAGCACCCACTGTCTAAGTACCAGTCTGATATTAGATTCTTCGGTACCTGTCATCAAACATAATTATTGTTGGTTGACCGCTTTATTTTAAACAAAAGATATTTCAAAGAATGGGTTGAAGCGATTCTACCGCAAGTGCACGGTTGTCAAGTTTTAGTATAGTGAAAATTAAGTACAGGTTGTCGAATCCATAGGGACTAACGTATAAGTACCAAATAAGATTAATAAAATTGTATTTAGCCTACGATTAAAGAGGTTTGATTAACTAGATCTAAATTAAACTAAAGAATAAAGATTAAACTAGAAACAAAGAATAAAATGGTTCCGGAAATGCGAAGGTAAGTCACTCGAGAAAATTACCAAGCTTGTCGTTCAATTATATTATCTCTACTGATTCAACGGAATTCTCAAATTATCACTCAATTGATTTTAAAGGTGAAAGGTTTTCACTATTATTCGATACACTCTCTCGAGCTGTAACGAAACTAACAATAAATTAGAATAAGTCACTCTCGTGCACCTATTTACTAATTCAAAGTTGCTTAAATTATCAAAACCTTATAACTCTAAATCTTTCGATTTCAAGTCTCACATATGCGATATCATCTCTCGATCTCAATCGTGACATACATCATAAATTAATGGAGCGTGTTACAACGTTATCTCTCGATCTCGGTTGTAACTCTCAAATTCAATCAAAGCTAGCTAGACTTTGATCTACACATGCAATCAATCTATGAACAATAAATATCAATGCGCTCAAATACCAATGAATCAATATATCAAACACAACGAACGAAAACTTCAATAATATAAACCAAATTCAATTCAAATCAAATACAGATGAGTTTAATTGTCTCTCGACCTCAAAAACATCAAATGAAAATGAAAATCTAATAAATTAAGGTTCAGAAATACGATAAACGATGGATGAATCCGTGCGTTGCACCGTAATTCCTTCTCTTGTTCCTTCCTTGCACTCCGGAAGAGATTGGCTCGACTTTGGACGAAGAACGGAGATTGGATCTCCTTGGCGGCGTTGGGCGGCGGCTAGGGCGGCTGCTCTTGACCTAAAAACGTCTGATAATTTTTCTAATATCGTCCCCTCCTTTTTGAAATGGATCCAGCCACTCTAAAAAGCCCCAAAATCTCGATAAATAAGGAAAATAAAATCTTCAGATTTCGCGTCTCGATCGATCGATATTTTCACCGATCGATCGGTGCACTGTTCACGTCTGCCTTTTGCACTCACTGCCTCGCTCGATCGATCGAGAATTTCCACCGATCGATCGAGATTTCTCAAAATTTGTTGCTGAGGTTACTGCCTCGCTCGATCGATCGAGATTTCCACCGATCGATCGAGCCTTCAAAAAAATCTGATTCTCGCTTCTGGCTGGCTCGATCGATCGAGAATAAATCTCGATCGATCGAGATTTGGGAAATTCATCTTCTTTCATTTTCTCTTCTTTTACGCCTCGATTTCGCCCGTTCTCTTCAAGTAAGCTCATTTCTTCCACTTCCGGTCTAATTTCCTGAAACAAACGAATAAACACCAAAAAGCATAATATCATCCAGGAAAAAATACGGAAAATGGGAAGAAATTACAGTTAAAATCACTCAAAATCTAAGCCTATCAACTCCCCCAAACTTAGACTTGATCGTCCTCGAGCAAGCAATAAACTCAAAAAGAAAAGTTAAACTCGATACTAAGCATGAATCATCTTTACAACATACGTAACAACTCAGAAATCCTACTTACACATCAATAGAAGTCAATCAACATTTAACAAGAAGCAATTTCTCCTAAGTTAAACAATACATCGCAACATCGGAACGTGCGTGTGTGCTATTGTCAAACATGAGTTACATATATATCTTTAACATCAACATGTGCCATCTTAACTCCTAGCCAAGATTACTTTGAAATACTCTACAAGTTTACTATCCAGCACTTCTCCACTAATGTAATTGTTCCCTAGACTTGGATCAAAAGGTCTTGAAAGCTTATAACGTTAGGCCTTTTGGTGTCGGCTTCAAAGAAAAGGTAGGATGAATTCAAAGAAGAGAGTATAACAAAATCAGTTCAACTATTTTTGAGCTTCTCTTCAACTTTTTTCTAGCCTTGGCCACTTTGGGTCTTACTTTGAATTTTTCTTTTCAAGGCTTTTCTCTACATCTTTTCTTTTTCTTTGCTCATTCTTTTGTTCCTTTTGAACTCATTTGCATATAACAATTCTGTGCAATGAATGAGATTCATTATACTCTCCTAGGGGTAGGTAAAATTTTCTTTAAGGCTCAAACCAAGGTGGGTATAATGAGTTGCCAAGAATGTCGAATGGGGGTCTAATCATATGCAATGCATATACCATTCTTTTTTTTCAATAAGGCTCAAAAGGGGACACTAAGGAATAATATATAACAGGTAGGCTTGAAAGGCTCAAACGGTCCAAAGATCGCCTAAATCATCTGCAAGTCTAGTTCCTAATTATAAATTTCGCCTCAAAGTGCTTTCAACTAAACTGTAGAGTTATCTAAGATACTCAAGACTCATCATAGGTAACACAAGTTTTCAGTTTAATCAATACATACTTCACTCAATCATGACTCAATAAGTGCTCAAAGTATTCCTCAGTTTAGACATGTAGTTAACAAAGGATATATACAAACAAGTTAAGCATTTCCATGACTCCTATCTAGATGAGGATTAATTTCATCATGTATTACCGTTGCAATTCCAACTCATCAATTCTCAAGAATAACTCAATCAATAGAAAAATTTTTGTTGGTAATGCTCAAGGACGAATTAGTCTCAACATCATGCAGTCATGCTAGGAAAAGAAACAAGACAAGTAGCAATATGTGCAAAAGCAAGATATATACAAATAATCAAAAAACCCCCCAAACTTAGCATGTGAATTGCCCTCAATGAACAAGAAAAATAAATGCAAAGGCAAAGACACATACCATGACGACGATCGTCACTGATCGTCGTCCTCATCACTCCGGAGGAGGGACTGGGTAGTGGTACTCCTTGACACACACGGATTCATACTGCAAACAAAAGTAAACAAAATAACAAAATCAATAAAACTATACTAAAGAAAAGAAAAAGAAACAAAGGGAAAAAAAAAAAAAAGTTCTTGATTTATAGTCCCAAGCTGGACTGTCATCTCCTCTTTCTTAGTCGTCAAGATAGACTATAGAGGTAACCGTTTGGACTTCATTGCTCATGTGGTAATGCTTTAAGCGCTGCCCATTCACTGTAAATGTTCCCCTGCTAGGATCAGTAACTTCAATTGCACCAGAGGGATAGATTTTTGCAATGGTGAATGGTCCGGACCAACGAGAGCGTAGTTTGCCTGGGAAGAGTCGCAATCTGGAGTTGAACAAGAGTACAACATCTCCTACCTTGAACTCCCTTTGTTGTATACGCGAATCATGCCACTTCTTAGTTTTCTCTTTGTAAATCTTGGCATTCTCATATGCTTGATTCCTGAATTCTTCCATCTCATTCAATTGTAGAAGACGCTTCTCACCTACAGCCTGACAGTCAAAGTTCAACCATTTAATAGCCCAATATGCTTTATGTTCAAGTTCAACAGGGAGGTGACATGCCTTACCAAATACCAACTTATAAGGTGATGTGCCAATGGGTGTCTTAAAAGCAGTTCTATACGCCCATAGTGCATCATCTAAGCGTAAGGACCAATCCTTTCGGCTTAGAGTCACTGTCTTTTCTAAGATCCTCTTCAACTCTCGATTTGAAACCTCTACTTGCCCACTGGTTTGTGGATGATAAGGTGAAGACACTTTGTGGGTGACACCATATTTACTCAAAAGTTTTTCAAATTGTTTGTTACGAAAATGGGTGCCACCATCACTAATGATTGCTCGAGGGGTGCCAAAACGAGTAAAAATTTTTCTTTTCAAAAATTGCACAACCACTCGAGCATTAGTGCGCAAAGCTTCCGCCTCTACCCACTTTGACACATAATCTACTGCAACAAGTATGTATTTATTTGAACAAGAGCTTGGAAAGGTCCCATGAAATCTATTCCCCACACATCAAAAATTTCACATTCAAGCATATTGATCAATGGTAATTCATTCCTCCTAGAAATATTTCCTACCCTCTGACATCTATCACAAGTAGAAACATACCTGAATGTATCCTTATACAGCGTTGGCCAATAAAATCCAGAAGCAAGTACCTTAGCCGCTGTTTTAGTAGCTCCAAAATGTCCACCAGCATCCCCATCATGACATTTCTGCAAAATATCATGTATCTCCTCCTTGGGGACACAACGCCTTATGATGTTGTCTGCACAGACTTTAAACAAGTATGGTTCCTCCCACAACAGATGTTTAACCTCAGAAAAGAATTTTTTCTTTTAATAAAAAGTCAGATTTTGTGGGAGGATACCACTAACAATATAGTTTGCATACTGTGCATACCAAGGTAACAATTCAGCACTAAATAATTGCTCATCAGGGAAATTCTCATTAATCTCAACTACCTCATTGTCAATTGTATCAGTCATGTTCTCAATTCGCGATAAATGATCTGCAACTTCAACACCTTTCTTATCTCTTATCTCTAAGTCAAATTCTTGCAACAATAAAATCCACCTAATCAAGCGTGGTTTGGCATCTTTCTTTGCAAGTAAGTACTTAAGTGCAGCGTGGTCAGTGTATACAATAACTTTAGCAAGACATAGGTAGGAGTGAAACTTATCAAAAGCAAAAACTATGGCTAGAAGCTCTTTTTCAGTGGTGGCATAGTTAAGTTGTGCTTCATTCAAAGTGCGACTAGCATAGTAAATTGTATGAAATACCTTGTTCCTCCTTTGACCTAAGACTGCTCCTACCGTAGTGTCACTGGCGTCACACATTAGTTCAAAAGGTAACTCCCAATCAGGTGCGACCAATACTGGTGCAGTTACCAATTTCTCTTTGAGTGCCTCGAACGCCTGCATACAATCAGAATTGAATTCATAAGATGCATCTTTAGTTAACAAATGAGATAAAGGTTTAGAAATTTTTGAAAAGTCCTTAATGAAACGTCGATAAAATCCTGCATGTCCTAAAAAACTTCGGATTCCTTTCACTGTTGTCGACGGTGGTAATTGTTGTATCACTTGAATTTTAGCCCGATCCACTTCAATACCCTTTTCAGATATCTTGTGTCCCAAGACTATACCTTCTTGGACCATAAAGTGACACTTCTCCCAATTTAGTACAAGATTTGTTTCTTCACACCTTGCCAATACCAAAGTCAAGTTAGCTAAACATATATCAAAAGAAGAACCAAACACAGAAAAATCATCCATGAATACTTCTAGGAACTTCTCTATCATGTCATGAAATATAGCTACCATACATCTTTGAAAAGTAGCAGGTGCATTACATAATCCAAATGGCATTCGTCGGAATGCAAATGTGCCATAAGGACAAGTGAAGGTGGTCTTCTCTTGATCCTCAGGCGTAATAGCAATTTGGTTATATCCCGAATATCCATCTAGAAAGCAATAAAAATCATACCCTGCTAACCTTTCTACCATCTGATCAATGAAGGGAAGGGGGAAATGGTCTTTACGAGTGGAATCATTTAACCTCCTATAATCAATACACACTCTCCACCCTGTGACTGTTCTTGTGGGTATTAACTCATTATTCTCATTAGGGACAACAGTAATACCTCCCTTCTTTGGTACACATTGAATAGGACTTACCCATGAGCTATCAGAAATAGGATAGATAATACCTGCGTCCATAAGCTTAATCACCTCAGCTTTGGCTACCTCTTGTATTTTTGGATTAAGGCGACGTTGAGGTTGAACCACGGCCTTGAATGTGTCCTCCATAAGAATTTTATGCATGCATACCGATGGGCTAATTCCTTTGATATCTGATATCTTCCATCCAAATACTTTCTTGTGCTCCTGAAGGACTTTCAGAAGCTTTTCCTCATTATCACCTGTCAAAGACGAAGAAATAATGATTGGTAAAGATTTTTCAGCATCTAGGAAAATATACTTAAGATGTGATGGAAGAGGTTTGAGTTCAAGATTAGGTGACTCTTCAATTGATGGCTTTTGAAGTTTAATATCTCTTTTTCCCAAATCTCCAAGATTCTTAGTGGCTCGCTTCATGTATGGGCTGGTGTTGTTCATAAAAGCTATACTCTCAATATCTTCTTTGCAATGTTGCTCATCAGCTTCCACTAGACATGCTTCCATGTTATCCTTGAATGTATCTTGCAGCAAATCATCTGTCAGAATATCAATGATATCTATACTGAAACACATGTTTTCGTCGTGTGGATGTTTAAGTGCTTTGAGAACATTAAAAGTAACTTGATCCTCCCCTACTCGGAGGACCAACTTCCCTTGTTGTACATCGATTATAGCTTTTCCCGTTACTAAGAATGGTCGACCCAAAATCAGTGGTGTTTCTGAATCTGCTTCCATATCAAGTACCAGAAAATCAACGGGAAAGATGAATTTATCCACTTTGACCAAAACGTCTTCGATGATACCCCTGGGGTATGTGATGGATCGATCTGCTAATTGTAGTGAAACCTTAGTAGGTTTTGGCTCTCCTAGCCCCAACTTCCTGAAAATAGAAAATGGCATTAAATTTATACTAGCACCCAAATCACACAATGACTTTGTAAAAGATACTGATCCTATAGTGCATGGTATAGTAAAACTCCCTGGGTCTTTTAACTTTGGAGGCATTTTATTTTGCACAATTGCTGAGCACTCCTCCGTCAAACTTACCGTCTCATACTCGCCCAACTTTCGCTTATTCGACAAGATTTCCTTCAAAAACTTAGCATAACTAGGCATTTGAAGTAAAGCATCAGCAAATGGAATATTAATATGTAATTTCTTAAAAACTTCAAGAAATTTACCAAATTCTGCGTCCATCTTAGCTTTTTTCAATGCTGCGGGAAATGGGGGAGGAATTACTATCCTATCAATGTGTGTGATTGGTGTAGTGTTAGAATTCTTACCTTTCTCTGTTGCCTTTTTCTCAGTCATATCCTTGCCTTCAGATGTCTCTCTATGACTCTCTTCAGCTTCAGCTTGCGGTCTTAACTCTTTTCCACTTCTTAACTCAATGGCCTTTGCTTGCTCATTTTGATTCTTCACTGTTCCAATTGAGATTGTGCCCTGCGTTTTTCCTGAAATTAATGATGCGAGCTTACCCACCTGCACTTCCAAATTCTTTATTGCTGCATCCTGGGTTGTCATCCTAGATTCAGTTGATGCTATGAACTTGGCTATTAACTCTTCCATACTCAGCTTATTTGATCCTCCCGGTTGTAGCTGTGGAGTTAACACTTTTTCTTTGTTGGACCACCTAAAATTGTTATGATTCTCCACCCCGGGTTGTATGAGTTTGAGTACGGACCGTTGGGTGGCCTGTTACCTACAAAATTCACCACTTCATTAGTTTGCAAGAATGGGTTACCTGCCTGGCACTCGATGCTACGATGACCGCCTCCACACAGCTCACAGAAAATAGTTTGGGCCTGCATTGCTGCTGCTCCCATGCTGTCTATATTCCGGTTCATGGCTTCTAATTGAGCCGAAAGAGCAGTGATCTCATCCACTTGATGGACTCCCATTGGTTTCTGTGGCGTGCTCCTCTCAGATTGCCACTGATAACTGTTGCACGCCATTTCCTCCAACAAGCTATATGCTTCTTCCGGCGTCTTTCTCATTATGGATCCCCCAGATGCTGCATCAATCATTGAACGGTTAGCAGAAAATAAACCGTTATAAAAAGTTTGTACCTGCAGCCATATGGGTAGACCATGGTGTGGGCATCTCCTCAACAACTCCTTAAACCGATCCCACGCTTCGTATAAAGTCTCGGGGTCAAACTGACCAAAGTCGTGATATCGTTCCGCATCTTCGCCGTCTTGGAAGGGGGAAAGTACTTTGACAAAAAGGCCTTTGTCATCCCCTCCCATGTTGTGATAGAACCTGCAGGTAAAGAATTCAACCATGCCTTAGCTTTGTCTCGTAATGAAAAGGGAAAGAGTCTTAACCTGATGGCATCGTCAGAGACGCCATTGTGTTTGAATGTATCACAAATCTCCAAAAAGTTGGAGATGTGATTGTTCGGATCATCTGTAGCTGCTCCCCCGAACATCACTGAGTGCTGAATCATTTGTATGATTGCCGGTTTGATCTCAAAATTGTTTGCTTGAATCGTCGGCCTTGTAATACTCGACAACGATCCATGAAATGCGGGTTGTGCAAAGTCCATCATCGATCTAGGGTGCTGTGCTTCGTTATTCTCAGCCATTTCTCGAGCTTCTCGTAATCTTCTTAGTAACGTTCTCTCTATCTGTAAGGACCCCGTATACTTAACCCTTGATTAGTGTATTAACCACTATGTGTGGTACATGCTTTCTATAAAATGTCAATCGGGAAGCTCTGATGATACTTAATCATTGCCTGTCAATGATTGACTCATATGTTTGCCCTTTACCAACCCCTTGGTGCCACTTTTCACATTGTAAACTTTTATAAAAATTTGGGCAGAGTCTCCCCATAAATAGAGCTATCCCAAAAAAAGAGCACAGCATATAACATAATTCCCGGCCAGGGAACACATAATACTCAGCAGAAAGCAGTAATGCAAGTAAATTCCCAGCCAGGGAAGACACCACACATATGACGACAAAGGTGGGTTTCAACACCCACATAATACACCAATGACTCTCTTATCATTTAGCAATTCTACCTCTAATTGCATGCAACATAGAATGAAAGAGAGAAAGGCTCATGCCTTTACATACAACCCATATACAAGTATAATCGTGCTCACATGCGAGCATCATGAATATGTATAAAACCATCATGGGTATATGGGTATTCTATACGATACCGTGCTCCATCAAGCCCTGGTACCGCAATCCTGGGAGTACATCCAATCAACAGCTCGAGCTCATCTCCAAAGCCATCGATGTACCTGTTCACCTGTCCCAACAGAGACAGCCCCCAACGGGGTGAGCATACCAATTCCACAATTTCATAATCATAATGACATAGTACATAATTTACGAAAATGTAAATATTGTGGAACATATATGATACTTCCTGGATGGTATCATCCTCATCATAGCGTACCCCTGTAATAACCCTGTTCTCAAAACAGATAAATCATCAAATCTTGAATATGCAGTTAATCATCATATTGGTTAACCCTAGCCAGTCTCAAATCAGTAACCTTTCATAACATCTTACTTTATTTGGCAATGATTGGTAACATTTCATAACATCATTTCATAACATCGTTTCATAACATCGTTTCATAACATCTTTTCATAACATCTTTTCATAACATCTTACTTAATTTAGCAATAATTAGCAACATTTCATAACATCATTTCATAACATCTTTTCATAACATCTTTTCATAACATCTTACTTAATTTAGCAATAATTAGCAACATTTCATAACATCATTTCATAACATCGTTTCATAACATCTTTTCATAACATCTTACTTAATCTAGCAATAATTAGCAACATTTCATAACATCATTTCATAACATCGTTTCATAACATCTTTTCATAACATCTTACTTAATCTAGCAATTATCATAATTCTAGATATCATATTGAGATTTCCTTAACTTCCGATACTGGTTAATCACTTCTCTGATTAACTACGTCTCTGTTCCTATTATTACCCATAGGGAAATAAAATACAGATATCCTAGATATCTTATCAAATACCACATTCTCATTTCTTACTTCAAGGTAACGTCATACTATGGGTGTTTGCTCCGTAGCAACCACACCTCATCATTGGCTCGCTTCATAGCGGCACTGAGCATTCCACCATGTGAAACAGCATATCGTAACCAAGTCCAGATACCATCATAGTAAAACATATCATATATCTTAAATCATGCATCATACTTGTAAAACATCATTTAAACTATGCTCGTACGCTAAACGTACCTTAAATCCTCGAAGTCCGAACCAAACCTTGCTCGAGTTCCATGCCCCGAGGAACGATGTGCTAGAACGATAAATAATTCACAATTATTTACGAACATGTAACACATGCTCAAGCACATTCATAACCCTCAAAATATTGTCAACACACGACAATAAATCATTTAAAAGACCCGGGGCAGGGTACATGCAGGGAGGGAAAACGAATGCGATAATATCGAAAATTGTTCAAGAACATCCTACAAAATTCGAACCCTAAACTCACAATTCGAACCCAACCAGCATCATAATACACCTAAGATGTGAATTAAACCATCAATGGCAAGAATCATCACCTTTGCCAAAAACCCCCAATAATTCGAAAATTAGACCCTACGAAATTGGGGAAATTCGAACCATAACATCTTAATTCGATCCCACTTAAGCATCATAATTCATTTAAGCATGAATAAATCGAATCCTAACAAGAATTATCATCCTCATGCCAACAATCCCCAAAATCGAACATAAATCCCCCACACATCATGAAATTCGAACCAACCTCCACAAATTCGAATTCAATCCTCAAAATTCGAACATAATAATTCACAATAGGTAGGGAAAATACATCATAAGCATGGAAAAGGGGTAAGGAACGTTACCCAACGAAATCGGAAGCAAAATCGGACGAAATCCGATGAACCCTAGAAATTGGGGATCGCCGCTCTTTCTCAAAATTCGACCTCAAATCGCGATGAAACTTTCAATTGCCGGAGGGGAAATGAGCGCCTGGACGAGACGAAGCCGTGGGTAGGTCGGACGCGCCGATCGGCGGCGGGACGGCGGCGGCCGAAGCGCTTTTGCGCGCGGGCAGGGGCTGGCAGCGGGAGATCGCGCGCGGGGGAGGAGAAGAAGATTTGGGGCTGAAAATGAAATAAATTCTAAAATTTTGGGTTTAAATGGTATTTATAGCAAAAATACCCCGAAAAATTAATAGCCCCACAAATACATCATGATTCCTTAAAAATCATCTGTTTTCAAAACTTCTCTCTCTAACTCCAAAACCCCCTACCGGTGCTCACATAGCACCCGAGATTCCGAGACACATCAAAAACCCAACTCTTAGGTTTTTCACCGTAATGTGAATACAATCTCAACCTCTGGATCCAACGATCCCAACTACCCAATTAAACGAGCCCAGAAGGCCCAACATCGCGATTAAACTCCAAATCGCCACGTAAAACCACTTTAGGGAGTATTAACACTACGGGATTAACACCTATAATCCCTGGTCATCACAATATCCCCCACTAAAAGAATTTCGTCCTCGAAATTAGCACTGGTGTATCACGTAACACCCAGGCCACCCAACAACATGAAGCCACAACCTCGATTCTTGACCATATCAGAATTGTCTTAATAAACGTGAGGATACTTACCTCTCATCAAACTCTGAAACAGAGCGACATACCAAAACCAACATATCACCCAAGAGGCAAAACGTACCTCGATGCGGGTCGTCCCAAAAGTCAGTCTCTCATGACTGCAAAACAACCAATACTTACGGCTGTAGACCGGACAGTCATCCTTAGTTCTAATACAACTAGTAAGAACGCATCCTGACTGACACCTCAACCGTGAGAATGTTGACCTCGTGTCAAACTCTGGGGTGGAATAAACTTCCAAATCCATCATAACGTCAAAGAGCGTCAGCACAGCTCAACGCTAATAATCCAAAGGCAGTTAGTCAACTGAAACTGTAAGGATTCGAATCGTTCCTGATTCCATCGTAGATTTCATTCCTTGACATCTCTTATCATGACTCACGATGTCCAACATACATCGTTACGAGGGAAACACTAGTATTCCACGGTGTACACATAACAAACCTGGTTTCCACTTTCAAACCTCCTCTATCGAAGGAGCAGTCGCATCATTGCAACTCAAATACATGGATTCTCAGATCGAATCAACGACGACTTGACGACTCTCTCGTTGGTACTTCACGTCATGAGCTGTCCCAGACAAGTCTCCCCAAGATTTAAACATAAACATATATACGTTTCTGTGAGGCATACTCAACCTCAACTTCAAATGACGTGGTGACTACCAGAGTTCACCACAATCCACTTTGTATCACCTTACGATTTGCCAAACTTGGTTCCAACGAGCAGTATAACGGCTCTAGCAAGCCCATCATGGTGCTGCACACACGCGGCAGACAAACTAATCGCTGTCTCACTAGGTTCACCTCAAACCTACCAATCAGATGGACGTTTCCACACGGCATACCATACCATGGGAAGAACAATCAATAGAGTAGTGGGTCTTTACCCAACATTCCTCCAATGCTGATATACCCTGGACACTTCAATGTCCCCATGTACTTAACATAACCTGATCCTACTCCCTTAGGACCCATCTTACATCCTCATGGGTGGTGTGACCATGTCTACCACATGTCATATCAATAGAAAGCGAGTAATTCCTCCACGATTACTCCTATCGTCAAAAACATGGCCAAAAAGCCAATCCAACGAGCATACCTCAAGGGTATCACCACTCGTAATATGATTGCCTCAAACAATGTCTGCGGTACAATCACATGTACAACGTGTCCATCCATTCTTCGAGCAACCCTCTCGGTATAAGGGTCACGTCAATCGGTGACGCACACGTCTCCTTGTGCCCGACACAGGCACCCAAGGCATACAACTGAAAACGTATACTTAACGCATTGCTCATCGTAACGATGATGCATGTCTAATAAGACATCTCTTGCACTATCGTCATCGCCATCCCGTGACGACACATGCCCACTCATGGCATCTAAGGTATCGTCAACTAGTGACGGTACAAGTCAACAATGACATCTAAATGACCCAGTCAACTCGTGACGGTCCATGTACATCAACATATATCATTCATCATCATGCTAGTAAAATAGTCACAATAAAACATGTATAACAACGCATGCCAGCTATAATAATGCTAAATAGAATAGCAATATCTCATACCTCATCGCTAACAAGATAGCGGCATACCTATCTCCGTCGCTCCATAATAATACGTAATCAGCACCCATCGCTCGAAGGCGGCCAAAATCATGTGCTGAATAGATAGCGGTACAGTCCATCGCTATAGAATCGACGGCATGATACCTCGTCATATAATAGGTGGCATGAAACCTCGCTATACACCTGAGCATGAATCATCGTCCACATAATAGCGGAAAGAGGCATCGCTATCAATACATCTGGCGGAAAGAACCATCGCCAATCAATATAGCGGAATGAGGCATCGCTATCATACATCTGGCGGAAAGAACCATCGCCAATCAATATAGCGGAATGAGGCATCGCTATCGTACATCTGGCGGAAGAACCATCGCCAATCAATATAGCGGAATGAAGCATCGCTATCATACATCTGGCGGAAAGAACCATCGCCAGTCCTCATAAAAGAATGAGTCATCGTAAATCCTCATAATAATATCGTATGGCCTCTTACCATATGGGGCACCTTACCCCGTGGCACCTTACCACAATAACATCGCATGGCTACTTACCATGTGGGGCACCTTACCCCGTGGCACCTTACCACAATAACATCGCATGGCTACTTACCATGTGGGGCACCTTACCCCGTGGCACCTTACCACAATAACATCGCATGGCTACTTACCATGTGGGGCACCTTACCCCGTGGCACCTTACCACAATAACATCGCATGGCTACTTACCATGTGGGGCACCTTACCCCGTGGCACCTTACCACAATAACGTATAATCATCATCATATATAAACATCGTATGCACATCATCATATAAACATCGTATAAACATCATCATATAAACATCATATAAACATCATCATTATAATCTTATTCCTCATAATCATCATCATAATCATTATCATAAACATCATATCATCTTTACTTGTCATAAGCATTATCATAACTTACTTATCATTATCATCATCATAAACATCTTATCATCTTTACTCATCGTAAACATCATCATAACTTACTTATCATTATCATCATCATAGACATCTTATCATCTTTACTTATCGTAAACATTATCATAACTTACTTATCATTATCATCATCATAAACATCTTATCATCTTTACTCATCGTAAACATCATCATAACTTACTTATCATTATCATCATCATAGACATCTTATCATCTTTACTTATCGTAAACATTATCATAACTTACTTATCATTATCATCATCATAAACATCTTATCATGTAAACATCGTATAAGCCTCATTGTATAAACATCGTATAACATCATCGTATACACATCATCATCTCATCGTGAATACTCATGTAATAAAAGCACAGTTGTAGTATAAGGATGTGTGTTACCGTCCGATGCCCGTACGTCTCTTACGTACATTCCTTGCTTGAACATTACATGAACAAACGCATTAGTATATTCAATACTAATTGAGACCATACCGAAGTATTCCACTGTCGGTGGTCTACTTAGTCTGTCCTCGGACAATACGTCATATCTTTCTTTTCCCTGATTTTCTTCCAAAATCAGATTCCTTGGCACGTAGCATATAGAGTGTTAGACATCGCTATTAATGCCATCCTATCGTGTTCCACATCCTGCAACCACAATGGTTAGCAATACCACTTTCATATCATATAAGCACATAAACAATTAGTCATGTCGTATAACATTAATGCCATCATGCATAAATATGTGCTATCAATAACTTCCTAGGCCCTTAACAGCCCCAATGAGCAACCACTGCTCTGATACCACTAATGTAAGGACCCCGTATACTTAACCCTTGATTAGTGTATTAACCACTATGTGTGGTACATGCTTTCTATAAAATGTCAATCGGGAAGCTCTGATGATACTTAATCATTGCCTGTCAATGATTGACTCATATGTTTGCCCTTTACCAACCCCTTGGTGCCACTTTTCACATTGTAAACTTTTATAAAAATTTGGGCAGAGTCTCCCCATAAATAGAGCTATCCCAAAAAAAGAGCACATCATATAACATAATTCCCGGCCAGGGAACACATAATACTCAGCAGAAAGCAGTAATGCAAGTAAATTCCCAGCCAGGGAAGACACCACACATATGACGACAAAGGTGGGTTTCAACACCCACATAATACACCAATGACTCTCTTATCATTTAGCAATTCTACCTCTAATTGCATGCAACATAGAATGAAAGAGAGAAAGGCTCATGCCTTTACATACAACCCATATACAAGTATAATCGTGCTCACATGCGAGCATCATGAATATGTATAAAACCATCATGGGTATATGGGTATTCTATACGATACCGTGCTCCATCAAGCCCTGGTACCGCAATCCTGGGAGTACATCCAATCAACAGCTCGAGCTCATCTCCAAAGCCATCGATGTACCTGTTCACCTGTCCCAACAGAGACAGCCCCCAACGGGGTGAGCATACCAATTCCACAATTTCATAATCATAATGACATAGTACATAATTTACGAAAATGTAAATATTGTGGAACATATATGATACTTCCTGGATGGTATCATCCTCATCATAGCGTACCCCTGTAATAACCCTGTTCTCAAAACAGATAAATCATCAAATCTTGAATATGCAGTTAATCATCATATTGGTTAACCCTAGCCAGTCTCAAATCAGTAACCTTTCATAACATCTTACTTTATTTGGCAATGATTGGTAACATTTCATAACATCATTTCATAACATCGTTTCATAACATCGTTTCATAACATCTTTTCATAACATCTTTTCATAACATCTTACTTAATTTAGCAATAATTAGCAACATTTCATAACATCATTTCATAACATCTTTTCATAACATCTTTTCATAACATCTTACTTAATTTAGCAATAATTAGCAACATTTCATAACATCATTTCATAACATCGTTTCATAACATCTTTTCATAACATCTTACTTAATCTAGCAATAATTAGCAACATTTCATAACATCATTTCATAACATCGTTTCATAACATCTTTTCATAACATCTTACTTAATCTAGCAATTATCATAATTCTAGATATCATATTGAGATTTCCTTAACTTCCGATACTGGTTAATCACTTCTCTGATTAACTACGTCTCTGTTCCTATTATTACCCATAGGGAAATAAAATACAGATATCCTAGATATCTTATCAAATACCACATTCTCATTTCTTACTTCAAGGTAACGTCATACTATGGGTGTTTGCTCCGTAGCAACCACACCTCATCATTGGCTCGCTTCATAGCGGCACTGAGCATTCCACCATGTGAAACAGCATATCGTAACCAAGTCCAGATACCATCATAGTAAAACATATCATATATCTTAAATCATGCATCATACTTGTAAAACATCATTTAAACTATGCTCGTACGCTAAACGTACCTTAAATCCTCGAAGTCCGAACCAAACCTTGCTCGAGTTCCATGCCCCGAGGAACGATGTGCTAGAACGATAAATAATTCACAATTATTTACGAACATGTAACACATGCTCAAGCACATTCATAACCCTCAAAATATTGTCAACACACGACAATAAATCATTTAAAAGACCCGGGGCAGGGTACATGCAGGGAGGGAAAACGAATGCGATAATATCGAAAATTGTTCAAGAACATCCTACAAAATTCGAACCCTAAACTCACAATTCGAACCCAACCAGCATCATAATACACCTAAGATGTGAATTAAACCATCAATGGCAAGAATCATCACCTTTGCCAAAAACCCCCAATAATTCGAAAATTAGACCCTACGAAATTGGGGAAATTCGAACCATAACATCTTAATTCGATCCCACTTAAGCATCATAATTCATTTAAGCATGAATAAATCGAATCCTAACAAGAATTATCATCCTCATGCCAACAATCCCCAAAATCGAACATAAATCCCCCACACATCATGAAATTCGAACCAACCTCCACAAATTCGAATTCAATCCTCAAAATTCGAACATAATAATTCACAATAGGTAGGGAAAATACATCATAAGCATGGAAAAGGGGTAAGGAACGTTACCCAACGAAATCGGAAGCAAAATCGGACGAAATCCGATGAACCCTAGAAATTGGGGATCGCCGCTCTTTCTCAAAATTCGACCTCAAATCGCGATGAAACTTTCAATTGCCGGAGGGGAAATGAGCGCCTGGACGAGACGAAGCCGTGGGTAGGTCGGACGCGCCGATCGGCGGCGGGACGGCGGCGGCCGAAGCGCTTTTGCGCGCGGGCAGGGGCTGGCAGCGGGAGATCGCGCGCGGGGGAGGAGAAGAAGATTTGGGGCTGAAAATGAAATAAATTCTAAAATTTTGGGTTTAAATGGTATTTATAGCAAAAATACCCCGAAAAATTAATAGCCCCACAAATACATCATGATTCCTTAAAAATCATCTGTTTTCAAAACTTCTCTCTCTAACTCCAAAACCCCCTACCGGTGCTCACATAGCACCCGAGATTCCGAGACACATCAAAAACCCAACTCTTAGGTTTTTCACCGTAATGTGAATACAATCTCAACCTCTGGATCCAACGATCCCAACTACCCAATTAAACGAGCCCAGAAGGCCCAACATCGCGATTAAACTCCAAATCGCCACGTAAAACCACTTTAGGGAGTATTAACACTACGGGATTAACACCTATAATCCCTGGTCATCACACTATCTCTGGATCAAACGGCTCGAGAAAGGGTTCCTCTCTTCTATGCATGCACTAAAGAACCGATTCCTGTACAACATAGACAAAAGGAGACAACAAAATGCACAAAGTTATTCACAAAGATCAACAAAAGAAAAACAAAGAAAACAAATATGCAATAATAAAAGAATTGGCTAAATTACAATTAACTAATCTCGTATGATATTATACAGATTAGTCCCCGGCAACGGCGCCAAAAACTTGACCGCTTTATTTTTAAACAAAAGATATTTCAAAGAATGGGTTGAAGCGATTCTACCGCAAGTGCACGGTTGTCAAGTTTTAGTATAGTGAAAATTAAGTACAGGTTGTCGAATCCACAGGGACTAACGTATAAGTACCAAATAAGATTAATAAAATTGTATTTAGCCTACGATTAAAGAGGTTTGATTAACTAGATCTAAATTAAACTAAAGAATAAAGATTAAACTAGAAACAAAGAATAAAATGGTTCCGGAAATGCGAAGGTAAGTCACTCGAGAAAATTACCAAGCTTGTCGTTCAATTATATTATCTCTACTGATTCAACGGAATTCTCAAATTATCACTCAATTGATTTTAAAGGTGAAAGGTTTTCACTATTATTCGATACACTCTCTCGAGCTGTAACGAAACTAACAATAAATTAGAATAAGTCACTCTCGTGCACCTATTTACTAATTCAAAGTTGCTTAAATTATCAAAACCTTATAACTCTAAATCTTTCGATTTCAAGTCTCACATATGCGATATCATCTCTCGATCTCAATCGTGAC
This sequence comes from Haberlea rhodopensis, assembly GCA_907163345.1. Lineage (NCBI taxonomy): Eukaryota > Viridiplantae > Streptophyta > Magnoliopsida > Lamiales > Gesneriaceae > Haberlea > Haberlea rhodopensis. Next base: position 698,355 of record CAJQUN010000102.1, read on the forward strand.
ATACATTATAAATTAATGGAGCGTGTTACAACGTTATCTCTCGATCTCGGTTGTAACTCTCAAATTCAATCAAAGCTAGCTAGACTTTGATCTACACATGCAATCAATCTATGAACAATAAATATCAATGCGCTCAAATACCAATGAATCAATATATCAAACACAACGAACGAAAACTTCAATAATATAAACCAAATTCAATTCAAATCAAATACAGATGAGTTTAATTGTCTCTCGACCTCAAAAACATCAAATGAAAATGAAAATCTAATAAATTAAGGTTCAGAAATACGATAAACGATGGATGAATCCGTGCGTTGCACCGTAATTCCTTCTCTTGTTCCTTCCTTGCACTGCGGAAGAGATTGGCTCGACTTTGGACGAAGAACGGAGATTGGATCTCCTTGGCGGCGTTGGGCGGCGGCGTGGGCGGCTGCTCTTGACCTAAAAACGTCTGATAATTTTTCTAATATCGTCCCCCTCCTTTTTGAAATGGATCCAGCCACTCTAAAAAGCCCCAAAATCTCGATAAATAAGGAAAATAAAATCTTCAGATTTCGCGTCTCGATCGATCGAGATTTTCACCGATCGATCGGTGCACTGTTCACGTCAGCCTTTTGCACTCACTGCCTCGCTCGATCGATCGAGAATTTCCACCGATCGATCGAGATTTCTCAAAATTTGTTGCTGAGGTTACTGCCTCGCTCGATCGATCGAGATTTCCAGGGATCGATCGAGCCTTCAAAAAATCTGATTCTCGCTTCTGGCTGGCTCGATCGATCGAGAATAAATCTCGATCGATCGAGAATAAATCTCGATCGATCGAGATTTGGGAAATTCATCTTCTTTCATTTTCTCTTCTTTTACGCCTCGATTTCGCCCGTTCTCTTCAAATAAGCTCATTTCTTCCACTTCCGGTCTAATTTCCTGAAACAAACGAATAAACACCAAAAAGCATAATATCATCCAGGAAAAAATACGGAAAATGGGAAGAAATTACAGTTAAAATCACTCAAAATCTAAGCCTATCATTGGTACCCAATCCTACTTGGGTCCAGAACGGATTAGCCCTTTGGGAACCCACACCTGTATCAGCTTTAATGGCTTGTGTGTGTCTGGTGTGCTGTGAGCTGATCTGTTTCGATGTTGTGTGTGACAATGTGTGCGATATGTAAACCTTTGATTCTTATGAGGTAATCTATATCTTCGTTGAACTGGTTTTGAGTTATAGTAATTGGATGGTCTTCCTTGCCTTAGATCTTGCACCTTTAGATTTGGTCTGATAGACACAAAGCTTGCTGGTGCCTTTTCTTTGGCTTGGTTAACGTACCCAATTCCTCTTCTCAAACCTTGATCCCCGAAGGAGACTCCCATTTGAATTGTAGGTGCTTCAGTTTCATAAACTGTGCTGGATTTAACAAATGTCATTTGTTTGATTTTGTTCTTTACCAGCAACAGTTCAGATTCATCTTTGGTGCAGTCTTTGATATCAAAGCCTATGCCGGTGACATCACCGACATTTCTTTGTACCTCTTGCAATTCTTCCAGTGATGCTCTTGATTTTGTCCATGTTTTGAAAATATGAGAAAGCTTAGCATTTTGTGTGCTAATTCTCTTGTTTTCTTCATGGAGCTGATCGTAAGAGATTTTCAGCTTATTCAGCTCGATCTGTAGATTATTGCACTCACCTAGCTCAGAGCAACTTGGTTTGATGTGCTCATCTATTTGATCATTGGCTTTAGCTTTAGTTTTCTCAAATGATTCAGCTAAGATTCTATAATCATTAGCCATGTCTTGCAGTGAGGACATAAGCTCTTCTCGTGTGAATTCATTTGAGTCAAGATCGAATACCTTGTCTGTTTGACTCATTTCTTCGTCCGCCATAAGACATTGAATATCTTCCTCGCTTTCGCTGGATGAATATTCGGAGCTTTCTGAATCTGAGTCAGTCTGAGCCCACTTGTTGTTTCCTTCTTCTGCCACTAGGACCTTTTGGGACTTCCCATGATGATTTTTACGATCTTTGTAGTGCTTCTTTTTCTTGTCATCACGATGCTTTTCTTTACGTTCTTCTTTCTTCGGTCTGGTGCAATCTGCAATAAAGTGTCCGGTCTTACCACAATTGTAGCAAGCCTGATCATTAACAGCATCGTCTTTTCTTGATTTATAGTGATGAGAAGGTTTAAAATTTCTTTTATTCTTAGACATGAATTTACCAAATTTCTTGATAAACAGTGACATAGCATCATTACTTATCTGTTCGATAGATCGATCTGTTGTGGGGGTGATCTGGTCTGGAATGGCTACCAGTGCTTTGTTTGGTTGAGAGATGAATGGCTCTGCTTCACCTCTGGTGATCAGTTCGAACTCATATGCCTTAAGATCTGCGAACAAATCATGAAGTTCAACTTTGTTCAGATCTTTAGACTCCCTCATTGCAATGGTCTTGACATCCCATTCTTTTGGCAACGCTCTCATTGCTTTCAGAGCAATCTTTCTGTTAGAGTATTTCTTGCCTAGACCATTTAGTTCATTGATAATACCAGTAACTCTTTCATCAAACTCATTTAGAGTTTCTCCAATCTTCATTTTTATGCTCTCAAATCTTTGAAGAGCAACAATCAGCTTGTTTTCCTTGGTCTGGTCGTTCCCTTCACATAGCTGTGCTATCTTCTCCCAAATTTCTTTGACAGTAGAGCACATTTTGATTTTACTGAACATGTTCTTGTCCAACGTCTTGAACAAGATGTCTTTGGCAACGTTGTCTAGATTTGCTTTCTTTCTTTCTTCATTCGTCCAGAGGGATCCGTCCTTCTCGACCATTTGGGGCTCACCACCAGTAATGGAGGCTGATGTATTGACTTTCAGAATCTTCATTGGTCCATCAGTGATGACGAACCACATATCATCATCCTGTGCTGCCAGATGAGCTTGCATTCTGATTCTCCAATCATCATAGTCTTCTTTTGAGAACATAGGAATTTTGTTGAATGATGCCATCAGCTCAAGTGTCTTTGTGATGATTAAGACGACCTGCTCTGATACACTTGTTAGGATCGGTCCGGAGTGTTTAGAGGGGGGGGGGGGGTGAATGAACACTCCTATTAAAAATAATCCTTTGTGATTTCTTTCGGATTAGTGAAAGAAATCTGTTTCTTAATCAACTTTTCTGCAGAACAGACCACTGAATAATTTAGTACGGAACGGTCTGTTCTAGGCTAGTAAGAACGGCTCGATGGCATGAATAGTAAAACGAGTGCAGAATGATAAAAGGCAGAATATGTTTCTGGAAGTTTGAAGGTGGTGTAATCCTTCTACGTCTCCCCTTCTTCCAATTAAGGAAGGATTCCACTAGAAGACTTTGATTTATACAATCCTGTTATACAAACTCGATTCAGCTGGATTTACCTCACTACCAGACTGAAACTCCTAGTCTCTCGATCTATTCAGACACACTCTGTCTGACAGTTACAATTGATTCTCACTTCTCTATCTTAGTACAGAATACAAAAGATAGACTAATTTAGTCTATGCACACAATGATCCTAAGATGATCAAGTATTACAATATGCTTGTGCTTATGAAGATTTTCAGCTCGAGAATGTCTGAGCTTGTAAGCTTGTGCTGTTTAGCTTTCTCTTTGCGTTTTTCGATTGATCAGACTCTGTCTTGAGCTCTTCTGTTGCATCCTTATATAGTTGCAAGTACCAACGATATTATTTCCCTTTATGTGCAACAATTGACTCTGCTCAAACTCTGAGTAAGCTACAGTCTTATTCTTTTGGGCACTTGCCATTCTTGTTCATGCTTTCGGCGACTGTCAGGTAAGCTCTTCTTTGTCTTCTTACCTTTTATGGTAATCTTCAGTCCTTGGTCTTTTTCAGAATTAATTGCAACATTAAATGCTTCAATAAATAGCCGTTAATGATTCGGACTGAAGAGCAAATCTTATTCAGCCTTGTCTGCTCTGATCTGATAATAGTTGAGATCGATCTGACGCTTCGATCTGGTCAGGCTGATGTTCATCGATCCGTTCTGATTTGCGATATACCATTTCAGCTTGATCTGTTTTGAGCGATCGATCTGGTCAGTCTGATTTCTATCGATCCGTTCTGATTTGTTTTGTCATCTTTAAAATCCGGAACTAACAGTACTGATATAGAAGAGTGAACAAATTGTAACTGTCAGACGGATTGTGTCTGAACAGAATGAGTACTATGAGTTTCAATCTGGTAGTGGGTAAATCCAGCTGAATCGGGGTTGTACATTTCATTGTATTACTCAAAGTTTTCTAATGGATCCTTCCTTAAGTGGGAGAAGGGGAGACGTAGAAGGATTTGCCATCGAACTTCCAGAAACATACATTGTCTATTGACCTTATGCGTTCATTTGTGTTTAGCCATCAAAACGATCTTCCTAAACGAAACATACTGATTCTGCACTTCAACTTAAAGTAGTCTGTTGAACTTATTCTGATTAAGAAATAGATCTTATCTGCTAACTCAGCTGAAATCAATCAGTTATTCAAAGTTTGTAGAGTGTTTATTCACCCCCTCTAAACTTTCTCATCTTATCCTAACAAAACCGTTTTCCAATTTAATACTTCAGCGAAAGCTTAATAATAATCTCAAATTATTACAACGGAATTTTGAACGGCATCAGCTACGGAATTATCATCCACAAACTAGTATTGTTCTTCTTCTTCTTCGATAGCTGTCTTACTTTTATCTGTGGAGGGGATGTAAGGGTGAGTGTTTTTGTTAACACTCCGCAAGCAGGGGACAATCGTATCTGACACAATTATAATAATGTATTTTCATAATTTTTCTAAAACACAAATCAAAATCAGAGCAGAACCTGATATGAATTTATAAAGAAACTGAACAGAGTTTTACTCCTCAAAGCCAGAACAGAACATAAATTTCATATGAGAATCATTTATCATAAACTAAAGTAACCACAATAAATCATCTAATTTTCTCCTGGTACTGATATCAATTCTCTAGACTTAACCCTCCTAGAGATAAGGTCACAACATCGGATCACTCATGAATAAAGGGTATGGACTTTCTAGAACAACGGTTAATCACTGTATCAGGTCAGAATAACGGTTATTACCTCACCGCATCAGGGTCATAAAATAGAATTTAGAATTACTTATCATATGAGGACCCATTCTTAATCAAGTGTTTAAATATCACACAATCATTATTTATTTGTAAACAACAAAAGATTATGTAAATTTTACCAACACGTGGCCCAAAAAATTTTTTGGCATGATCTCCTCGCACGAGGGACATGCCAAAAATAATAAACACACATAGTAATATCCCCAATGCTGAAAGTAAATACATAATACCATATTATGCATAATAGGCATCCAACATATAATCCATACTAAAAATATTTACATCATACAATAGCCTGCACAATAAGCTTCTAGCACACATTTCATACTAAAAATATTTACATAATACCATCAGCAATAAATAAACACTGATTATCCACAAATATTCAAGAATGAACTGAAATAAACTTAATTGACATAGTTATACGATCCAGGACACACCCTGGCATAATTTAACTATCTTACGACTGGGATAGACATAGAATCAACCTCAGGATGGTTTCCATCAAGCATTCCATCTTTGGGATCTTGGTTACCTCTACTACCAGTCATTGTCCGCACACGAAGATAACAACAACCACCCCATTGGGGGTGAGCTAAAGCCCAATATGGAACTATCAAGTAATTACAACATAAATCTACAAAATGTTATATATGATGTAATGCAATGTAATGTAATGCAATGCATGTGGAGGTAGAGTTAATGCGTCTAGAAGGGTAACACAACTCATTTGAGCTAGACGACGTAGTTATAATGATTTTTGAGAAATTGTTATTATTTTGGGGATTGTATCAATTTATTTGGATTGTAAAGTTGTCTATTCTTTGAGGTATGAGTATTAGCTAGACTATTCATCTTTTGACGGATTTTATTATTGGATTAGAATTGGATATCGGTGATGTCATTTGAGAATATTTATAATAGTGTTTTATTTTTTCGGATAGTCCAATTTACAGGGAGACTCTGTCTAAATTTTTATAGAATACACATCACCATTATTGGAGGGTCATATAGCCATTATATTGTTTAAATTCTGATTTACCGTAAGCGAGGTCTTGCATTAGTAGTATCAGAGCAGTACATCTGATTTGAGTTTGGGCAAATTAGAGGTCTAGCATGAATTGAGGCCATTGGCTAGATGCTTAGACTAGTTCGAATCTAATGAGACATAAGACTATGAGATAGTGGTTTAGTTGTGTTTTGGTCCATTTGTGGATGAGTATTCATTATCTTGCTGATTATGAGTATAAGATCTTAGCTGCATATGCATTGAGAAGTATGCTATGTGTAGGCGGTATATTGTTGAGGTACCAGGTATTTGGTACATGTTGAGATTGGGTGACCACTGTGATTGAAAGAGTTAATTCAGGGTTTTAAATTTGCATGTTATGCTTCCGCGTGATCGTTGAGAAGTGTTCGACGCGAGGTGATCTTAAAGATACGACTATTAAGATTGTTGCCCATGTCACGGGTTGAATGAGATTATTATCCATGTCGTGGGTGACATGAGAATATCATAGTGTGTTACGATATCATAGATACTTGTTGATGAATTGAATTAAAGTGGAAATGATAATAACATTATAGTTGTTATTGTAGGGTTTACCTATTTGAATATCGTGCAATATGGGTATTGCAATATATCGTTCTTGCTTATAGAGTAAGCGATGATGAATAATTAGTGTAATGTTGTTAACAATTGCGAAGGGTAAATTGTGCCGCAATTGTGATATCCCTGAAGTTGATCAAGTGTTTTATAGCTTTTAATAATAATTATGGTGTGATTATTATTATGATTGCAAAATGTATAGTTATGCGATGTGCATGAACTGGTTTTACATTTCAGGGTGCGTGTGATGCATTGTTGGGATTGGTGTAAATTTGGCATGATATATTGGGCTTTAATCTAGTGTTATAGAAAAAGCATGTTTAATTGTGATTATGGTGCATTTTCGGTAAATGCTTTTAAAATATCATGTTCGGATATTTTATTACATCATGCTAAATATCTGGACATCATTTTTTTTAAATGGGTTTATACTATCACCTCACCCCTGACTTATCCCGCTCCCCATCTTTCACTCTCAATCACTCAAAACCTTTTCCCCCAAACGCTTTCAATCGATCAAAAGGAGGAGAAGGAAGGGAGCTTCAAGAACTTGAATCTTTGCATTTTGATAGTGATTTGAAGCTAAAAGAGTAATGAACCTCCTTTGTTAAGTTTTGTTTATGTATTGTGGAGTTTCGAGTTGGTATTTTTGGGGAAGAAAATTGGTTTTTGATGGGTTGATTTTGTTATTGAGTTGCATTTTTTGTGCACATTGGTGGTTTTTATAGATATTTAAATGTGTTGGGTCGAGGAATATTATTGGGTTGTGGTGTATTTGTTTATCGCATGGCTTTTACGCACAAAAATGGTGTTTTTTCTGGAAATGTGCAGCGACCGGGTCGGTGCAAGTGCGTAGTGATGGGTAAATCTTTGGGTATTTACAGATCGATCGGTAGGAACGATCGATCGGTAGCTCCGACCGATCGATCGGTGTAAAGCCGTAACAAAAATCGGAATTTTGGGTTTTTACAGATCAATTGGTAATGGTGACCGATCGATCGGTAAAGCATTTATGCTGAATGTATATTTTGAGTTCTCCTTTGAGTTTCGGGGAGTTTTTATCGGCCCATTGTGATTAATTGGTTTGGATTTTTGGTGATGGACTATTATATGGCTTCTAATATTGAGTTGTGCAATTGTGTAAAGCCTTCCCAGGTGGCAGCACAACACAGGGTATAAAGTCCTGCAAACATCCCATATTTTGGAAAAGGTACGTAGAGAGAGACGTACGACACCAAATGGTAAAATGTATTTGTACATTTTGGATTATGTGTGGTTGCATATATAGATTGGATGCTTGGTACATATCATGGATAGTCGTTGTTATATTCGAGTGATGATTTTAATGCTTTGCCGCTATCATTTGAAACGATGATAGAATACTTGCCGCTGTCATATCGTAGCGTGGAAAGAATATTTGCCGCTAATATGTTGAAGCGATGGTAAATGCCGATGTCACATTAAAGCGAGGTTATTCGACGCCGCTGATATGTCGAAGCGAGGGGTATTAGTGCCGCGATCATGACAAAGCGATGTGCATTAAAATACATTGTTATAATAAGACTATGATTTGTTATTGGTATTGATGGAATGATATATGTCATGACATTTATGGAACTGTATTATAATCTGATGATTATGAATATAAGTTGTGATACAGGGACAACCAAAAGGGAGCGTTTTAAATGGATTGGATACAGGAAGTGCTTTGTATTATGGTTTGTGCATTTATACATTATAATCATATTGTGGTGAATATGATTTATTATATGCTCATGGTTTGGGGTTGTACCTGTAGGAGCTTTTGGCATGGAGGGCTAAGGACAGGGTTGATGCAGTGAGCTGTGTGAGGAGTGCTACTGGTATATCAGAACAGGAATTCTTTTGTATAGTTTCTACACAGGGTAATGTAAATCTATAGCCTTTACATTCAGTTTGTGGGAATGTAACTAATTCCTTTTGGATGTTTTATTTTGGCACTGTAATCCTTAAGCTTGATGCATCAACATGAACCCTTATACTCTAATGATTTTATGTTTAACTCTCTCTTAATGCACTTAAATCCACACTTAAGGTAGGGAGGCCTTACATATAACAAGTGATGGATATTATTGTGCCGCTGTTATAGTATGCAATGAGTAAACCATGACGCCTTTGTAACGAGTAAAGGAGTATAGGGATTTGTATATTACGTGTGCCACTGATTGGCGTGAGGCTAAAATATGTGTCACGAGTTAACACTGGGCTATTATTGTGAGGGCCCGAATCCTAATGTAGTGTTTAATTATCGCATGTTGATCAGCGGAAGATTTGTTTCAAATATCTTGTCAAATGGCCCATAATTGTTTTCGCTTCTATGATACGTATATAACGATACTGAAAATATGTAATTTCAGTTTCCCAATTCAACATGTTGCTAATCACATAAACACCGATTATATAATCAACCAATAATAGAATACATAAAATATAAATACTCGGGGCATACCCTGGTAATTTAAAATGTAGTTAAAAAAGTATTCTGACAATTACTGGGACTCGGACTCAACATACCAAACCGAGCTCGATCTTGCTAAGCTCTGGTATTCTAAGACGCTTCTTCACGAGCATCCAACATCTCTCTACCAGTAACACCTGTCATGACCGAATAACAAAAGACATGACTGTCCCCACTACGGGGGTCAGAACCCAGTACTAGAAATAAATAGAATCACGTCAAGAATGACAAAGTATCATGTGATGCATACCATGTATGAATGCAATGTATGAATGGGTACAAAGAATCAATCTCAAGATACCAAATATCGGAGTCCAAAGGAAGGTATCATCAATCAATATCAAGCTCGAGCAGAGGGTGACAACACACACACTTTGCACTAGGAGAATCATCCCGTGCTGTGCTCGTCATCTCTCGTGTCTAGGTCCGGTAGCAACGCGTGTGATTACAGTTGCTACCTAAACTACCTGTCATCGTCGTGCCCGTCGTCCCCAACACTCAGAGTAAATCAACTCAGTCATCATCAAGGATAGCAAAGAAGAGGATAGATCAATATGATATGCCCATGAATCATCTATGCATCATATGACATATGCAACTCATATGTCATGCAATCTCATGTGAAAGTAAATACATATCATGTAATTCACATATCATGTAGTACAATGTATCTCAACATATCATATAGTCACATAAGAATCACATAGTGACAATTAAATCATATAAATCAATTAATGGCATGTAAAAACATACAATAGCATAATTACACGTCTTCGCCAGAAGTCATGATAAAACTCATTTCTACGTACCTCCACCAGGCTATCAAAAATACTCGTAAGCTCTGGATTTTCTCAAGTTTTACTCGGGATATCACAACCTGGTCAAAGATCATGCAAATCATCCAAATCTATCAATACACTAAACAAGGCTGTCTTATTTCATTAGTTTAGCATTTCAGCAGACATACACCTAGTAGTAAGTCCATAAGTCTTTCAACACTAAACCAAATGACTTAATCCCATTTGTACCTGACATATAACTCAAATGGGGGCATTTCATATGTTCAACACTTTCCCAAAATCGTTTATTTAATGGGTCTAAGTATTAGCCCAATCTGGGCATACAATTTCCCTTGTTCTATTTACGAAAACTAGTTCGACCAGTTTCAGTATAAAATTTACCATAAATTCATAAGACCTCCAAATGACTTCAAACCACTGGGAAATGTTTGAAAACTCAACAAGGTGCATTTCATATTTTATGATTTTTAGCTAATTCATAGGTCTAGAGGTCGATTCATAGATCGAATTCTAATATGCTCTGGTAGTGCAGATTGAGCAGTGATAGAAAACAAAAAAGGCATAACACACTCATATGGACTCAAAATCATATGAGGCCAGTTTCTAATGCAAGATAACTCAAACTTCTATAATACATCTCTTAAGATCTTTAAGCAAATTAGTTCATCTTGAGGTGCATTCTTTGAAAAACGTTACAACCTAATAACTCGTAACTACCATGTTTCCAGATTGCATAGATGTTGGTAAAATTAGCATAACGTTTTCATATGAACTCCACATTGAGTGAGTCCAATTCCAAATACAAGCTAACACCGAATACTACAACTCTTACTAAATCCTAAAACTTCAAATTCGTAGCCATTTATTCCCAAAGAATCGAAGAACACGATGCATAAAAACTTGCATGCACTGAAATTCCAGATTGTACACATTGTGGTAAAATGACCATAACGTTTTCATCTTAAATCCAAATTAGCTGATTTTGGTGGACAATTAAAGCTAACACAAAATACAACAACCTTTATGAGGGGAGGCATCTTCAAATTCGAAGTTTAACCATGCGTAAAACTCGAAATACCAGACTATATGCACTGCCTACTAGCTGAAACAGATTTGATAGCAACCTTTTCATGAATAAACTCCATGGTTCGACCCTCATACCTAAATCCAAGTTAATAAAACTAAAGGATGATGAAATACCTTCAATTATCTTCAATATTTGAAGTTTGATCAACCACCAAAACCGAACCAAGGTAGAACATCCTTCCCCAATCTCCTACTACTCAAATTTTGGCTTCGAACTTGAATTGTCTTCATGTTCTTGCTCCCAAACTCCCAACTCCTTGATGCTCCTCTTGATTCCTATCTAAATTTATGTTTGCATGCTAGATTTGACTAAATTTCTCTTAGGAATTTTAAGAGGAATTTTCGAATTTGGAGAGAAGAGAAGGCAATTGAAAGAAAAAAATGATACTTTTCGAATTTGGGCGTGAGTTTTATGTTAGTGGAGGTACGATTTGTTTGTTAATGCTAGGTCTTGTAAGATGCTTTAAGGGTCTATCAAACACCCAAGTGTCAAATTGAGTAGGATTTTTAATGCTCTAATCCACCACTTAAATATATCTTGCATGGTATAAAATGAAAAAGGTCGAGACATATATATATATATATATATATATATATGTGTGTGTGTGTACATGAATTTTATCTCAATTAAATACAAGGCATCGTAGTCCGGAACACCTTAGTTCATAATATCAACATTTAATCAACCGGGTTTTGCATAATCATTAATAATCCGGGTTAATTAGCAACAGGGCCTTACAATTATGCCGAGTGAAATTATTTGACGATTAATGCAGTTGTGTGTACTGCATAGTGAAACCGTTCTAACTACTTGAATGTTAAAGTCATGATATGATTAAATGTATATGTTGAAAGAAGACTTAATTCTTCACTTCATGGACACATTCGTGCTTAAAAAATTGTGCTTTTGAGTTCTTGGTAAATTATTACCATTGATTAATATACGTATATTATATGTGATAAGATGGATATGACACGAATAGTCGACACGTATATGTGTGACGATGTGAATATGCCATGGGTAGCTAGTGCTACGTATATTATATGTGATGAGGTGGATATGCCACGGGTAGTCGACATGTATACATGTGACGATGTGAATATGCCACGGGTAGCTAGTACTACGTATATTATATGTGATGAGGTGGATATGCCATGGATAGTTGACACGTATATGTGTGATGATGTGAATATGAAACGGGTAGCTAGTGCTACGTATATTATAGGTGATGAGGTGGATATGCCATGGATAGTCGACAAGTATATGTGTGATGATGTGAATATGCCACGGGTAGCTAGTGCTACATATATTATATGTGATGAGGTGGATATGCCACGGATAGTTGACACATATATGTGTGACGATGTGAATATGCCACGGGTAGCTAGGGCTACATATATTATATGTGATAAGGTGGATAACCCATAGAGAGTTGACACGTATATGTGTGACGATGTGGATATGCCACGGGTAGCTAGTGCTACGTGTATTGTATGTGACGGGGAGGGTGGATATGCCACGGATAGTCGACATGCATGTGTGTGACGATGTGGATACGCCACGAGTAGTTTATGTTACGTTTATATTTGAGTTGTGAGGATGCCGCGAGTAGTTGGTTCTATGAGGACCCATTCCTAATCAAACGTTTAATTATCATACAATGATTATTTTACTGTCAACAACGGAAGATTATTTAAATTTTACCATTACGTGGCCCTAAAAATTTCGGCATGACCTCTCCTCACGAGACACATACCAAAAGAAAAGAAAACACATAACAATATTCATAGTGCTGAAAATAAATACATAATAACATAGCATGCACAATAGACATCCATCCCATAATCCATACTAAAAATATTCACATCATACCATAGCAAGCACAATAAGCCTCCAACACACATTCCATACTCAATTTTTTTACATAATACAATCATAGGTGATTAAACACTGAGTATCAACAAATATTAAAGATTGAACTGAAATAAACTTAATTTACATAGTTATACGATCAAAGACACACCCTGGTATAATTTAACTATCCAACGACTGGGATAGACTGAGAAACAACCTCAGAATGGCTTCCATCGAGCATTCACTCTTTGGGATCCTGGTTACCTGTAATACTTGACATTGTCCACACACAAAGACAACAACAACCCCCTTGGGGATGATCCAAAGCCCAATATGAAACTATCAAGTAATTACAACATGTATCTATAAAATGTGATATATGATGTAATGCAATGCAATGTAATACAATGCATGGAAGGTACAATGAACCGAAACTCAAGATACCATATAGCGCAGTCCAAAGAAAGGTATCATCAATCAACAACAAGCTCGAGCAGAGGGTGGCAATACACACATACTATGCTACGACATCTCTCGTCGTGCTTGTGTTGTGCCCAGCATCCCTCGTGTCTAGGTCCGACGACAAAGCTCGTGACAATGTTACTTCCTAGACTGCGTGTCATTGTTGTGCCCAGCGTTCCCATGACACTATAGATCTATCATAATCAAATGGTGTGAAAGGATTGGTAAGATCAATATGAAATGTCCAATATGTATGTCATGTATAGATGTATATTTATCAAAATGATGTGTATTAACAAAACATTTATTTTTATACATCGATATGTCAATTATGAATGCTATGAATGCTCTATGTTTCAACTAAAATCACATAGCCAAATAATATCACATCGTTCACATAATTTCAGCAAATCATTTATCAAATAATACAGATACCTATCATATGTTTCCGAACGCAACATATCTATTATTCCTTATTCTAGAAGCTGAATATGGTCTTATTAGTTCGTGGTACTCTCATGTCGTATGTTAAATCTTTAAATTCAAATAACACCATCATTTATATTCATCTACTATTTCCTTTAATTCACAATATAAGAAAATGAGGAATATTTTAGCTTTCTTTTATATATTGCTAGTAATCCTTATTGCTTCATTTCACCATCCGGATGTTTATTTTTCATTAGTTGATCTTAACAAATCAATTAAATGTTATTTACTAACTTGAATATTCTAAACTCAAATCATAATCATAATATAGAGTGATGCATATGAACTTATATCTTATCTATCAGGTCGTTTCACATCTTAACTAAGCGTCTTTAGAATCATTCAATACATTCTCTATTATTACATGAGTTTTATTCTCCTTTTATTCAGTATTATCCAATTATAAGCGCTAAGCCCATGTAACTAATTTTTTTAGAATAACATTTAATATGTTAATAATCTAAGGATAAGAAACTTGAACCATCCTTCAGCTACCATTTTTTTTATTCTTCATAAAACTAGCAGAAATCTCAAAGTTAAACTCACAGCCTTGAGGACTCATAAATCTCATAGTTTTCGTACTTAATAGCGAATAAATCTAGGAATCTTGAGATTGAACAGAAGCTAGCAGTATGAGAAATAGAGTTAAAATAGTAGAAAACTCGAAACAAGGCAACAAGGTTTTTCAATCTATAATAGGAACAAAGTACAGTAGTAAAACCATGTTTTTAGCATAACAAGATAGTACCCTATAAACTGTTTTTGAGCCATAACTATTGTGGATCCTAGGAATTAGCTGGAGGTTTTCATCAAGCTAAAAATACTAACCAACTGATGTAATAATTCAAAATGAAAAAAAAATCATAAACTCCATCCTCAAACCATGAAACTACAGCAAGAATTTCGAACCAACAATAAAAACCGACAAATCCCCCACAAAACCGTCTGGAAATTGCCCTAAATACACCAAATCGACAGCCTAACATCAAGAATTCAAACTCAACCCAAAATGCCATTTAAATTACATGCAATCCTCTCAAGCATGATGTAAATGGGTTAGAAGTTGATTAAGAACAGGATTTAACCACTTCACCCTCTCATGCATGAAAATCGATCGTTATTCCCCCTCACACATCGCCAATTCGAACCCAGCTGTAAGATTTTTTAACATTAAGGCTGTATAATTTTGAACAACAAGGATACTCCAAACCTAACCAAAATCGCACCAAAAATGAACAAAAACCGAAACACAAAATTGTAACTAGACGAGGCCAAGAACATCGTTCATATACGAACCCAGGAGAGGAATTGTACCTGAGATGGTGCGCCAGTGAGTGAGGAGGTAGGGGTAGGTTGGGCTCGTCGTACAGTGGGCGGACGGCGGCGTGCGGAGCCCCTTTCCGGCAGAAGTCGAGATGCCGAAATGGAGAGAAACAGGGGAAGAAAAGGAATCGGTATGAAGTGTGGGTATTAGTAGGTGTAAAATGTGTTCTGTGTGTAAATTATGTGCTACACACGATAATATTGGGAATTATGTATATCGAAGTGTCACAGATGTACTGATACACTAAAAGTACAGTTGACACTTGTGATTTATATCAACTACTATAATACAAAATTTAATTCTTCCTCTAAATAAATTAGTTTTAAAATATTATCAGAGTTCCTTCGACCATTTCAAAAAAATTAGCTCATGTTCCGGTTTAATTGTCAACTGAAATTCGTATTGTCAATTTCACATCTAATTAACTAATTAATTAATTCCAAATTAATTATTAATTAATTCATTAATTTTATTTAATTAACATTAATGAAATCTCGAGGCCTTACATTTCTCTCCCACTTAAACATATTTCATCCTCGAAATCTCAAACATAGATACAGTCAACGCTGAAAACAACATATGGATCATAATACACGACAAATATATTTGATTCAATGGAACATGTATGTATCCTTACGATCCCAAATGCAAATAAGATGTCATGACATTAATGATCAAGTCCAATCTCATCAGGCTGAAAGACGTGAAATCTGAGTAATATATTTGCAACATAGAAACATGGAAAACAATATATGGTGAGTGACAGATAAAGCGTGTAGCAATGCTATAGGCAAGATTTTCAATTCCATCTCGGATCTTGCACGACCAATGTAACAAGGTGATAGTTTGCCTAGAATGCCAAAACGATTAGTGTCTCTACAGGAGAAATTTCAGAAGCACACGATCTCCTACCAGAAATTCTATGAGTCGTCTTCGTTTAAAAACATAACTTACTTGACGATCATGTGCCCACATCCGCTAACTGAACAAACTGAATCTTATCATTAATTTCTTGTAGTATATCAGGTCCAGTCAATTGGTTTTTCACCGATTTCTTTCTAGAGTAGGGGTGATCTACATTTTCTCTCCTGAAAGGCTTCAAAAAGTGTCAAACCTATACTCATTTGGTAGATAATATTTATGAAAATTCGAATAACGGCAAAGCTTCCTGACTTCTAAAATTAAAATTATTCGCCATAGTACATAGCATATTCTCGATAAACTACATAGTCATATTCGTATAAGGATAAGTCCGCTCGTATGGAAAAGAAAGTGCAGATTTAGGAAGTAGATCAATATTGTTCAAAACAACATCACAGTCTTAGGGTGATCGAGGAAAATGATCACAAAATCCATAGCAATATGTTCTCAATCCCATTGGGACTTTCAAGGCCATGAAGAAATCTCTCTCGATTTTTACTCATTCCTTTTAAACCTGCTGACAACCTCAACATTTGAAAATATATTCAGTAATTCCTCATCTCATACATCTCCATCAGAATTGAGGTCTCTGAGTCATATACATCTTTCACCTTCAGAGTGGATACTGTATTCACAGTTATGTACTTCACGAATAATGACAGAGGTCAAATCGGAATTATCAGGAAAAACCTATGAAACATTAAGTCGTAAAGATCAGAAGATATTTGACAAAATGATGGATGCCCTATAGATACACGTTCTTAAGATTTCTGAGTTTGAACATCATTTCGTGAGGCTTATCTGATTTTAGAAATTAATTTCGACTCAACTTGAAATGCTGAGACAATGATAGAATTTTCGGTATGAGTGAAAAGTTCAGCCAGAAGTATAAATATCAGCGTGTACTTGATGATACGAACAAAAGCTAGAATAGACTCGTGGATTTTACGACTAAGGCCATCCTTAGCAACATTTGAGTTTCACCATCGTAATCCTTCAAAAGATTCATCAACATGTGTTGCCTCGTATTCAGATCGGATTGAAAGAATCGATATTTTAAGTTCTTGTGGTCCGAATAAAACAAATTTTCCTCGTATAATTAATAACGTCAAATCTTTAAAACAAACTATTTTTTACCGGTTTACTACTATATACGGGGTCTCAAGAAAACAAATTTCATACTCATCTGACCAAATATATTTTCAATTTTTCTGTGTCAGTTGAGTAATAGGTTTAACCATTTTTCAAAGACAAAACCTTTCGATAAACGACATTCGAAACCCGCTAAACCATGAAACATCGGACCTCATGAACATTGGTAGGTCTCGGCTAATTTAACACTACTTCGACCTTGGTTGAATCAATAGAAATGCTATGTCGAGAATGACTTGTCCCAAGAGTATTACTTCAATTGTCAAACATTCAATTTGCATAGCTTGTCATACAAAATCATTTCCTGATAGGAAACTGAGATATCGATTACAGATACGTCATATTTTTTTTGGTTTCAGAAGGAATGACAAAGATAGATTTGGTGGTTAATCAAAGAACCAACATTACTCTCGTCCGATCAAAAAATATCAGACTCACTTCAATTATTCGCATAAGAGAGGTGATATTTCATATTCTTTGTTATCGATGGGATAGGTCAATAGAAGTATCCCGCTAAAATAACATGACATGAAGATTACCATCATGTGCAAACCACCTTCAGGTTGGACAGGTTGATCAAAAATATTTCACGTACGGAATCTAAGATATCTGTTTCGGATATTAAACATAGCATATTTCCATCGCGAAAGACCAAGATAATACTAATAAGAGTATTTACAATTCGATTAGAATTTGGCAAAAAAGATTCGACTCATCGAGTTTAAGAAAATATCAAGAATTAGAAACTTGTATAACATAATCATATGTCGAGCATACAAAATAGATTTAAGCAGATGACACTTGATATTACTCAGAGTGCAGATCTATTAGTAGATGTATAGAATTGTCCTAAATAATTAACTTGGTAAATGCTTAGCATAAGACAATCATTATTCATTTGTCCAAATTCAATACTGAGTCAAGGTGTCTATATCGATATGCTTACAAATCTTCCTTGGCAGTATCTTCGAAAGTTTTACTAGTTTTAAAAATTTTCTCAAAACTTTACCCCAGATGCACGGAGTCTAAACCGAGTTAATACTCAGGTCCATGCAAATTCTATTCTTTAATATACCCAAAATTATCACTCCAGTTAACCTTAGATCCCTAATAGCTCCGAGCACGGGTTCGTGTCCAACACTACAGCTATGTGACCTCCAGGTCTGGGTTTATACCACTTCTAAATTTGTAGAAAATTACGCTTTTCTTGAAAACGCATTCTATGGTACATTTATGCAAGGTTCGTATTTAATCATTTCATTCGTGGTTTTAAAATATATTGAACCATTTTTAGTATTTATTTAATTATTTTTGGTGCATGGTTTGAATCATATCCGCGTGTACATCTGTACATTGTGCTACATCCGTATTACTACCAACTTATCCTTTTTATTAAAATTGATAATCACGAGTTAGGTCATAACTCATAGTAATCAATCAATACCGAACTATTCAATGCAAATGATCAGCAGTAGGTTCAATCATACATTATAATCATATCATCATTCTCATCGTAATGATATGTCTAATCTATATCTCTGCAGATACTATCCTATTTAATAAAATTACATCCCCAACTTAAAGAATAACGTGGGTGGTCATTTAAAATCTGGATATATAAAATAAATTATGACAAGCAAAGCTATTCATCATTATTACGTCGAATGGTAATACCTCAAGTGTATTCCCAACATCTCATGATGCTTTTATACGATTCATTCTTGGTGACAATAGCACACATATATTTCGTTTTATCAAAACCATAATTATACAGCATCTAACTATGATTTAATATAACAAATCCATCAGTTCATTCTTTTTACTTTTTGTAAAACTGTCATATCTTTAAATCATTTTGTCATAGCCATATCTCATTATTTTCCAGCATCTCAATGCCGAAATCTAAATGGCTCTATATCCTGGAGATATCTCAATCACATCCAAGGACTCTCATTTCAATTATCTCATAACTCATACGACAATGTTATTCGCAACAGGTTCCAGAGCACCTCCATTGCTCAATGACCTCATATTCATTACAATTTCATAAAAAAGTTTTAAATGTCTCATATTGGCATGCCTCGATATGACATATACATGTGTGATATGATTATGGTGTAATTATGACTAATGACAGTATGATGTGGACTCGGGTTCGGGTTGAACCGAGCAGGACTAAGGACATGCATGAAAGCTAGTGGGAATAATGAAATGATGTGCATATGTAAATTAGTTAATAACATAAACATGTGGTAGGAACTTAACATTGTTGTGTTATAGTGAACAAGAGACAAGATGCATCACATAGTTGGAATTTACATTTGACATGAATTTGAGAGAAATTTGTATTTGCATTTCAGTTGAAGTGGAAGAGTGGATATATCATGTTAAATCAGATGGATAAACACACAACACACCATAACTCACCCACAAATCTCTACCAAGCTCATCTCTAGCTCATTCCTTAGGTTTGCTTCTTTTCTTGGATTTCACCTTGGAAATCAAGATAGAAAGGTGGGAGAAGTTAATTTCTAACATCTTGGCAAGGATTATGTGCCTTATATACTTGTTTTGATGTTAGTAAATGATGAGTTGCATTTGAAGCATGGAACTTGGTAGTTTTGCTTTAATATGAGTTATAGTGTACACACTTGAGTTCTATGATGATAGAAACATGTTTATATGATACTAGAGATTTCCTGAAACATGTTTGAATGTAAATTTTCGAGTTGTAGGAGATACACCTTGAGGATAAGCTCAAACTCGCCATGTTCGGAAAATTTCGAACATCGGCGATCGATCGCGAGCCCTATGGCGATCGATCGCCGAAAACAGAGTAAAAATAAGGTGGTGAATCATATGGCGATCAATCGGTGAAAATATGGTGATCGCGAGTGAACAGTAAGGTTGGGCGATCGATCGAGAAGATGTGGCGATCGATCGAGATGGCCAGAACTTCTGGCGATCGATCGGTGTAAAAGTGGCGATCGATCGCCAGGGTTAAAGTTTGAAAAATGTTATATTTTGTGGATTTTGATGCTTAACGCCTATTATACCATGATATATTGTTGATATTGTTGTGGCATCATCACAGGGGACAGGGCAACGAGGAGGTTAGACATTGACGCCTGAGTTGTATCTTTGTGTCGCACGACAGGTACGTGTTAACATACGAGTATACGATATTATTGTGATGATGATGTAGAAATTGTAACATATGATTAGCGGTATCATATGCATGTACATTCATGAGATTCATATTGTTGAGAGGGATGCCACGATAGGTATGTCGCATATGTTTTGGCTGAGATCATTGCCACGATAGGTATGCCATTGTTGGACATATGCTTTGGCTGGGATTGTTGCCACGATAGGTATGCTACATATGCTTTGGCATGAGAGGTATACTCCGGTTGAGTATATGCTCTGGCTGTTATAACATGTGAGGATAATGCTATGATATGTGCTGCTAATATGAAGATGTGAGGAGGTTCCACTGACATATTGAGCTGAGATAGGCATATCATATCAGTCTCGTTATAACAGGATAATTGGATAAGACATGTCATGACATATTTGCATTTGATGATGCATGATACAGAACAATAGCAGTTGATGTTTATAGTGCTTTATCGTTTTATGTTTCTTATTGATATTGCACTGAGATGATTGTTTATCTATACTCATATTGTGTGATTGTTTCTGTAGGGACTCATAGACGTGGGAGGACCGGATTGTGAGTCTTATTCCGCTGCGAGCTGAACCACTGCTTAGGAGTTATATTGGTCTAGGTTGTTTTGCTGTACATATGATGTATATTATAACATGGTTTTGTCAACTTGTAACAACCTACATAAATAAACTCTTAATCAGTGTATGCTTTACTTAATTCCTACTCACATATGTATAATGAAATGATACATAACGGATAAGTACGAGGACCGCACACATATAAACACACACTCTTCACTTATACAATCAAATTCATATATCGTTCAAGGTTTTGTAGGTATTCGAGTATATATTCTTTCCCTATTCAATTATGTCACACATACACAGTATACTATTAATATCGTGGCCAATATCAATACTACACAAACTCAAATATCAATCATCTAAATTCACATATCAACATCAACTATTTAACTCCAAATCATGAAAGTGCAAATATGTCAAATAAGTTTCAAACACAAAAACACATATTCATTTATGCCTATTCAAAGTATATACAAGACTCAAAACGAGAGCATTCCCAATTTATGCTCAATACCAACTGTGAGGACCAGTTCCTAATCGAATATTTAATTATCATACAATGATTATTTTACTGTAGAAAGTGGAAGATAATTTAAATTTTACCAATACGTTGCCCTAAAAATTTAGGCATGACCTCCCCACACGAGGGACATACCAAAACAAAAGAAAACACATATAACAATTGTGGGGTCCTTGTTACTTAATCCGTTATGTACCAATTGTTTATACATATGTGAGTAAGAATTAAGTAATATCATACACTGATTAAAAGTTTTATTATGTCAATTATTACAATATTTACAAAACAAAACTCTGACATAATATACATCACATGTATATACTGACAACCTAAAGAAGTTTAGCTTTAAATCAGTGGTTCAGCTCGCAGCAGAATCAACTCACAAACCCGTCCACCCACATCTATGAGTTCCTACAGAAACAATCACACAATATGAGTATTGATAACAACTATCACAGTTCTATATCAATAAGCAAAACATCATACGGTAAATAACCATCGTACAATCTCAATCGTGATTGTTCTGTATCATGCATCAGAATATGCAAAAATATGTCATGACATGTCTCATCTATCATCTTGTTATAATGGGACAAATATGATCTGCGTATCTCAGCTCAATATGTCAGTGGAACCTCCTCATCTTCATATTAGTTGCACAAATCATATTTCCGTCCTCACACATTATAACAGTCCAAGCATATACTCAACCGAAGTATACCTCTCATGCCAAGCATATGCTCAACAATAGCATACATATCACGACATCACTCTCAACAATATGCATGTATATCATCATGAATGTATACACATATGATTTCATCAATCATATAAGCCAACCTCAATATCATCATCACAATGACATAAATACTCGTACGTCAACACGTACCTGTTGTGCGACACAAAATATATAATTCAGGCGTCAATGTTTAACCGCATCTTTGTCCCGTCCCCTGTGAGGATGCTACATGAATACCAACAATGTACCATGTTATCATAGGCTTCAAAATCAAAGTCCACAAAAATATCACATTTTTCAAAATATTAGCGATCACTCCCTACTTTGACGCGATCGATCGCTTCAACGTTCTGGCCATTAGTGACGGTAGCTATATTTCAGGCGATCGATCGCCTCACCCTTTCTAGAACATTTCTGCCTAGATGGATCGATCTCTATGTCCACGCGGATCGATCGCTACCTAGCGATTGATCGGTGTAAGCTAAGCGATCGGTCGCTAAACATACCGCCTCTCTTGAGTTTAGCCTCAAGCGATCGATCGCCGCGTATGGAGCGATCGATCGCGATGCTCTGTCTCTCTTAGCACATGGCGATTTTGAGCTTCTTTTCATGGTGCTACCCTTCCAACCCAATTACTTCTACTCAAACATGATACAAGCATACAATATTATCATATGAGTAAAGTTCCTTAACTACACACCTCAATTTAGTACATGAAATCATATTTGAATTCAAGAAGTTACATTCATAAGCTTATATTCCAATTCAATTTACAAATCCATACTTCCTAAACACATAAAGCTCATACGCATAACTCTTACCCACTAGAATTCACTTCTAGGTCACAAGCTTTGTGATTCCAAGATTCATGCTAAGACAAGAGTGCAAGAGCAAGCAAGAATGGGAGAGGATCTTGGGTAGAGATTTGTGAGTGAAAAGTCGTGTATTGTATGCATCTCAAATGCCAAACAAAATGACTCTTACATGCACATCAAATGTTAAGCCAAATGCATATTAATTTGGTATTCAACTACATACAACTCTAGTTTTCTTGCTACATGTTCAACAACTATGTACATCAATTCTCGGTATTAACTTGTCTCTACTCAACATCTAAGCATACACTTGAGTGTATGCATCATACTCAATTCAACCCAACCTCAAATCCATATCCGACTGTAATTCTCACATGATTACACCATAATTATACTAAACAAATATGAGTTATATCGAGGCATTACAACAATATTCTCAGTGCTGAAAAATAAATACATAATACCATATCATGCACAATAGGCATCCAACACATAATCCAGAATAAAAATATTTACATCATACCATAGCATGCACAATAAGCCTCCAACACACATTACATAATTAAAAATTTACATAATATAATCAGAGGTAATTAAACACTGAATATCAACAAATATTCAAAACTGAACTGAAATTAACTTAATTTACATAGTTATTCGATCCAGGACACACCGTGATATAATTTAATTATCCTACGACTGGATAGACAGAGAAACAACCTCAGGATGGATTCCATCTAGCTTCCCCTCTTTGGGATCCTGGTTACCTGTAATACCTGTCATTGTTTACACACAAAGACAACAACAGCCCCCTTGGGGGTGAGCCAAAGCCCAATATGGAACTATCAAGTAACTACAATATATATCTATAAAATGTGATATATGATGTGATTCAATGTAATGTAATGCAATGCATGTAAGGTACAATGAATCGAAACTCAAGATGTCAAATATCGAAGTCCAAAGAAAGGTATCATCAATCAACCAACAAGCTCGAGCAGAGGGTGGCGACACACACACTACGCTACGGCATCTCTCTTTGTGCCTGTGTTGTGCCCAGCATCCCTCGTGTCTAGGTCCGATGACAACGCGCGTGACTACAGTTACTTTGTAGACTGTCTATCATCACCGTGCCCAGCATTCCCATGACACCATAGATCTGTCATAATCAAATGGTATCAAAGGATTGGTAAGATCAATATGAAATGTCCAATATATATGTCATGCATCGCTGTATATTTATCAAAATGATGTGTGTTAACAAAATATTTATTTTCATACATCGATATGTCAATTATGAATGCTTTGAATGCACCACAATTCAACTAAAATCACATAGCCAAGTAATATCACATCGTTCACATAATTGCAGCAAATCATGTATCAAATAATACAGATACCTGTCGTATATTACAAATCGCAACATACCTATTATTCCTTATTCTAGAAGCTGAATATTGTCTTCTTAGTTCGTGGAACTCCCATGTCTATGTTAGTTATATAATTCATACAACACCATCATTTATATTCATCTACTATTTCCTTTAATTCACAATATAAGAAAATTTGGAATATTTTAGCTTTCTTTTATATATTGCTAGTAATCCTTATTCCTGTCATTTCACCGTCCGGATGTTTAATTTTCATTAGTTGATCTTGACAAATCAATTTAATTCTTATTAACTAACTTGAAACTCCAATCATAATCATAATCGAGAGTGATGCATATAAATTATATCTTATCTTTCATATCGTTTCACATCTTAACTAAGAGTCTTTAGAATCATTCAATATATTCTCTATTATTACATGAGTTTAATTATCCTTTTATTCAGTCTTATCAAATTATAAGCACTAAGACCATGTAACTAATTTATGGAGAATAACATGTAATATGTTAAATAATATAAGAAACTTGAACCATCCTTCAGCTACCTTTTTTTATTATTATTATAAAACTAGAAGAAATCTCACAGTTAAACTCACAACCTTGAAGACTCATAAATCCCATAGATTTCGTACTTAATAGCTAATAAATCTAGGAATCTTGAGATTGAACAGAAGCTAGCAGTATGAGAAATAGAGCCAAAACATTAGAAAACTCGAAACAAGGTGGCAAGGTTTTTCAATCAAGAACATGAACAAGGTACAGTAGTAAATCAATGTTTTTAGCATAACAAGATAGTACCATATAAACTGTTTATAAGCCATAACAATTGTGAATCCTAGGAATTAGCTGGAGGCTTTCATCAAGCTAAAAATACTAACCAACTGAAGTAATAATTCAAGCAAATGAAAAAGAAATCAAAAGCTCCAGCCTCAAACCATTAACCTACAACAATAATTTCCAACCAACAATAACAACCAAGAAATCCCCCCTCAAAACTGTCTGGAAATCGCCCTAAATACACCAAATCGACAGCCTAACAACAAGAATTTGAACTCAACCCAAAAATATCATTGAATTTATATGCAATCCTCTTAAACATGATTTAAATGGATTAAAACTCGATTAAGAACAGAATTTAAGAACTTCACCATCTCATGCATGAAAATCGATCGTTAATCCTCTTCCTCACCCCCCCCCCCCCCCCCAACATCGCCAAATTCGAACCCAACCGTAAGATTTTTTAACATTAAGGCTGCATAATTTCGAATAACAAGGATACTCCAAAAACCCAACCAAAATAGAAACAAAAACAAGCAAAATTCGAAACACAAAATTATAATTAGACGAGGCCAAGAACATCATTCATATATGAACCCGGGCGAGGAATTGTACAGCGTCGTTAAGTAAGGGGTAGGGGTAGTTCGGGCTCGTCGTGCAGTGGCCAGACGGAGCCCCTTTCCGGCAGGAGTCGAGGTGCACAAAAATGGAAAGAAACAGGGGAAGAAAAGAAACCGGTCTGAAGTGTGGGTTAGTAGGTGTAAAATGTGTTGTATGTGTAAATTATGTGCTACACACGATAATATTGGGAATTATGTACATCAGAGTGTCACAGGTGTACTGATATACTAAATGTACAGACGACACTTGGGATTTATATCCACTAATATAACACAAAATTTAATTCTTCCTTTAAATAAATTAGTTTTAAAATATTATTGGAGTTTCTTTGACCATTTCAAAATTATCTCATGTTCTGATTTAATTGTCAACTGACAATTTCACATCTAATTAATTAATTAATTAATTCCAAATTAATTTTTAATTAATTCATAATTATATTTAATTAACATTAATCAAATCTCGTGGCCTTACAGTACCTTAGTATATATATTCGAGGAGTTGGCTATGGCCAAGCAGCTTGTGTTTCATATGTAGTTATAAAATATGTACTTATATTTATGGTGTGTATAATTGATGTGATTGTGTTATACGCATATAAAATTATAGATCCTAATGAGTTAGAAGAGGGATGGAAAATATTGAGGACAATGAGATGTCCAGGCGTATTATTTTTATTAGAGAAGTGTTAGATGATTACATACTGTCTCTAATTGGTGAATATTTTAATGATTTACTCATGATGGAACTCACGAATCATAAGAAAAGTAGTATAAAGACTAGTACGGTGGTTTATACCAGATATAAGTTTGTGGTACGTGTGATAGTGCTATTATGTATATATGATGATGTTTGAGTTTAGCTACCGTCTGATGATTTGATGTTATGGTCATATAATGGGCTCGGTGTAGCACCTATATTGGTCGTTGATGACGTTTATGGTGAATATATGATGGTACGATGTGGGATTATAGTGAACTAGATGTAGTCACTATAGTGATTCTGATTGGATATAATATAAACCTCAAGAGATATATATAAATGTGTTGAGGAAATGGAGGTTTGATATTCCTTGTATTGTTAAATATTTCGGCGTGTGTGTGTCAATGAGAATGATCTCGATTGATGTGTACCATGATCTAATTTCATTGGCACGAGTGTTGGTAGTTACTAATGAAATTGATAACTATATCGATTATCATTATTTTTGTTTGGCTATTATTGCATTGAGGATGCAATGGCGAACAGTAACCATACTTGTGGAATATAGTTGGTGTAGTGACACCCTGATAGTAATTATATCTCTTAGGAGATAATGATTTACGACGAGTATTTGTTCGGAGTGATACATGTCATGGAGACAATGTGGTATTGATTGCATACCGTCAGTTTGTTAATTGTTCGAGCATTATTGGGGTGGATCTAGTAATTACTCCAAGTTAATTGTGAGACGTATGAGGAAGCGTCTTAAAGGTGATGCCTTAGAGAAATTGAGTACTATTATTAGTATATAGCATATAAGGATTGTGTACGAGTACGAGAGTGTACTTGTTATTCTTATGATAATGGCATTAATGCACTATCACGAGTTAGTTACCATATGCTGGTTCAGGGATGCATTTTGGTAGGGAAGCATTTGGATTGTTCGAATGATGGTTCGAGTTTGGGAGTTCATATATGCATAATACTTTCTTTGAAGAAAAGAGGTATTTGGATACCAGTTTGGAATCTTGGAGAGATATGATGAGTCGGTGCGAATGGTTGATGACAAAGTCACGCCAATAGTTTACGATTGTCAGTTATTATTCTCTAGTGTGTGAGAATAATTAAGTGTTTGACAGACATGTCTCATGCATGTGGGGTATTGTCAAAAATACCATAGAACAAGTATGCCAATAGATGTGCATGAAGAATATTGGATATTGATGTATGTATATCGATGTATGTATACAAGCATCGTATGCTAGTTGACCAACTGAAAAGTGTGACTTAGTTGGTAGATCTCTTATAAGGAGATTGTGTTATAATAGAGATTAATGAACTAGATGGATCAATCTATTCAGAATGATAGTACATGAGAACTGATTGACTCTCTTTTGAGAAGATATTGTCGTACTGTTGTTAAGGATTTGTTTAGCGATTCAGTTAATGAATTAATTTTGGTGGTGTGTGTTGTGAGATTGAATTTCTGTTGATGTATGTGTTTTGTGAGAATCATGTGTTTTTGCGAGGATGTTCGATAGTGTGCTGGGCCAGGATTGGATTTCTTGGAGTGAGCAGATGTTGATGTCTATATTGATTTGGGTTTATATGAACTGATTGTTGAAGGTCGCCCAATGTGAGTTCCAAATGGTGTAACTTTCCTCTTGGAAGGTAGAATTCCATTATTTGTAATAGAAATTGAGAATTGGGGACCGAGATGAGTTAGAGTATACCTCTATAGACTGATGGTTTCCTTCAAAACAATCTGTATTTGACGTTGTAGGCGTTTATTGAGGTACTGTAGATATGATATCTATGATGGAAACATGAGTGATTCCTATGGTTAAAGTCCAATGGGAAAAGCGGGGTGTCGAGGAGGCTAAGTGGGAGACGGAAAGACACATGATATAGCACTACCCTAAACTGCTTACTAGCATGTGAATTTTTTCTAGGCACTTTTGGTAAGTGTGTGTTTAAATTTTGGGGTCGAAATTCTGTTAGTAAATGATAATTGTGATGCCCAGAATAATTAACGATTATTCATTTGATTAATGATGACATTTTGATAAGATTTCGAGATTTTAATTTTTGGGCATTACATTTTGGGCCGGAGTTGGAATATTTAATTCCGGTCCTTTTTGAATTTTTGAGTATTGTATGTTTGGGCCGGAATTGGAATAAATAATTCTGGGGTGACTTTGGGTGCAAGTTTAATACATGATAATTTAATAAATGGTATTTTATTTATTGGAAAATGAAAGTAAAAGAATGGTTTTATTTAAAGGAGTTTTGATTTATTTGTATGGGGTAAGACTTCATTTCACATAATACACCACTCTACACACACTTCAATCTATTTGTGATGCCTCGAAATTAATTATATACAATTTGGGCATTAATGATGTTTATATGATTAATTATGGTGATAATTGATTTATGTGTTGAAATTAATTATCTTGTTGAAATGCTTAGTCACATGGTAGGCGTGACATGGGGGTTGCATTTCAGGGTGCATGTTATGCATGTTGGGAAATGAGGTGTTAACATGATTTAATTATGTCGATTGATAATTATGTGTAAGATATGAATTTAGTGGAAGTTTGGTGCATTTTTGTAAAATGCCTTTAAAATACCATGTTGGGGTATTTTATACATCATGTTAATTGATGGGGTACAAATTAAACGTTATAACCCATTACCCCACTATACCCACCTCACTTTACCCTTTACTCTTAAATCCCCAACACACTCTCCAAACCCTACCTTTTTCCTTCCATTTTCGAGTTTGGCTTCAAGGTGGAAGAGAAGTCTTTGCAAAAACTTCATTCTTGTGATTCTTGGTAAGATTTGAGGCCTAGGAAGGACATATATAATTCCTTGTTGTTTTTGTATGGATTTATTTTGAAATGGGATGGTATTTGAGTTTTTATGTGGGTTTGTTTTTGGGTATATGAATATGTGGTTGGAGTATGATTTTTGAAGTGTTTTATGTGGGTTTTGGTGAGTTATGTTGGTATTTGTGTTGTTGGAATGTTTGCGTTTGAAGGGTATGATGTTGAGCTTGAAAAATGCTCAAAAATGGTGAAAAATCACGCACACAGAAGGTGGCGATCGATCGCTACAAATGCAGCGATCGATCGCCGAAGGCCAGTGGCGAAAAATGCTACAGGCGATTGATCGCCATATATTGCGCGATCGATCGCCGCGAGGCAGAACGGTCAGGCAATCGATCGCTCCATCGAAGCGATCGATCGGTAAGGCTCGCGATCGATCGCCTCGATGCAGCGATCGATCGCCAGCAGCTTGAAAGTGGCAAATGATGTTTTTTGTTGAATTTTTGGTATTTGGCTATTATTTGGCTTCTAATATTGATTTGTATGGTTGTGTAGAACCATCCCAGGTACCAACAACTTCAAGGAGATAAAGTTCATCAACTTCTCCACTTTTGGAATTAAGGTACGTAAGAGACGTATGGGCATCGGACGGTAAAACACACTCCTATACTATGACTATGCAATGATTGCATAAGTATTTATGTATGATGATGATTATGATAAGTAAAGATACGATGATGTTTATGATGAGTAAGTCTACGATGATGATTATGATAAGTAAAGATACGATGATGTTTATGATAAGTGAGGATGATGTTTATGATGATTAAAGATGCTATGATGTTATAATGTATGTTTAACTATGTTGTTAGAAATGTTAGAATGTTCCGGTAGTTGTTATGGGCAAGCGAGGAAGGTGCTTACCGCTAACATAGCTAGCCAGGAGATATATCCGCTATCAAGGTGTAGCGAGGGATATCACAGACCGCTATATGTCGAGCGAGGGGGCCAATTGTGCCGCTGTCATAGCAGGACCAGAACAGTCGCATTTCTAATTAACATTGTTGATTATGGGAATTTAAGTGAAGTACGATTTTAATCATTTATGTTAAGAACTAATGATTTCATGCATGAATATGAAACAGGGACAACAAAGGTGGGTTAATGCGATTAACCAGGAAGTATATGTCAACGATTATTTCATGCATTTATTTATATGCCATTATCTTATGATGTTAAGTAATGATGTGCATGCTCATGATGGGTTGTTCCTGTAGGTACACTTTTGGACTGAAGGGCTAAGGGTCGGGTTGAGGCAGTGAGCTATGAGGAGCATGGAAGAATTTAGGTTACATGATTTTTTGGATAGTCTCTACTCTAGGAGTAGTGTAAATCTATAGCTTTAACATTCATTATCGAGAGTGTAATTAATTAGCTTTTGGAATTTTATTTTTTGGCCTGTAATCCTATTAGCTCAAGGATACAACCGGTACCGTAAGATGTTATTAATGCATGTTTAGTCCATAATACGTTATTATAATGATGTTAAGGTAGGAAGACCCTACATTAGTGGTATCAGAGCAGTGGTTAGAAAACCCGGGAATGAGTGAAGGGTAGCTTTAGCAATAAGTTGGCTAGGTGCTCCTTTTTAAACGTGTTTTGTGCATGTGTTGCATATGAAGCATATGACTATTATACTAACATGTTATGTTTTCTAACGATGTATTATATGAACTGCTTTTGGGTATTGTTGTTAACCCTTGTATTGCAGCATGGCAGCAAATGTGGAAGTGGGTGATGCAATTAGCGTTAATGCAAGTGTTGGGCGTACCAATCCCCTACCACCGCCAGCCTTGGGCGAAGAACCCTCTGAGCAACAGTTACTTGGCTCAGTTTCTGGCATACCGACCCCCAATGTTCGAAGGAACTGAGACAGGGGAACTGGCCGAGGAGTGGTTAGAGAGGATGGAACAGATATTTGTGGCAGCTCCTTGTGCGAAGTCAGCATGGATAAGGTTAGCGGAATTCCAGCTGGCCAAGAAGGCATTGATGTGGTGGAAGACCACAGTGGTAGAGCAAGAGGCTCAGGGACAGGAAATAAATTGGAAGATGTTTCGAACTCGGTTTCTGACCCGCTTTTTTTCAGCTGCTGCATGACAGGCTAAGGAGGATGAGTTTACTAACCTTAAGCAAGGTAACATGCCTGTGTCAGATTATGCTCTCCATTACTGCTCTTTGCTCAGATATGTGCCCCACGTCGCTTCAAACACTCAAGCAAAGATGAGGCACTTCATGAAAGGCTTGAGGCCTGAACTGTATGACAGGGTGGTTACTTATGGCCCTGCTTGCTTTGATGACGCCCTTTCACGGGCTGAGCTAGCCGAACTGGGAGTTGGTGCATATCCTGATGTCGTGCCACCTCCAGCACCCCCTCAGAAATCTACTTCTGATAATTTGAAGCCGAGTGGTGATCAGTTCAAGCCAAGGGGGAACACATCGGCTTCGAGGTTCAGTGGTAAGAGGCCCGAGAATCGTTGGAAAGGAAACCGTAGGAATGACGCCCCGTCAGAAAGAGGACAGTCTCAGGGAGGCATATTTGTGAAGGTCCAGTGCTCTCTTTGTGGGCAACCACATTCGACGAAGGACTGCGTAGGTTGTTACGTATGTGGCAATAAGGCCACTTTGCTCGGCAATGTCCCAATCGGGAGGGACAACAGAACTCTACGGGGAGGCCTGCGGACAGAGCATTGCAGCACATGCCACAGTTTGTACCGAGGCAGTATGGAGGTCAGCCTATGGGGCGACCTCAGGGGCAAGTTTATGCATTGACAAGGGAGCAGGCTACATCGGCTCCAGAGGAAGTGATAGCGGGTACGTGTCTTTTATTTACGCACCCTGCTTTTATATTGATAGACACAGGTGCGTCACACTCTTTTGTGTCGACAAGTTTTGTGGAAAGGCACCACATATGCACTTCTCCGTCGCCCACGCCTCTTGTAGTCTCGACACCCGCTGGAAGAAGTTTGATTGCTGATCGGATTGTCTATGACGGCCTCATTTATTTTGAGGGTAACGAGCTAAGGTCAGATTTGATTGTTCTTGGAATGTCAGACTTCGATTGCATTATGGGCATCGATGTGCTGAACAGGTATCAGGCAGTTGTGAACTGCAGGCAGAGGACTGTCCGGTTCAGGTCTGATATAGGAGTCCAGTGGAAATTCTATGGGGATGGTTCCCGTTCAAAGATCCCGTTGATATCTGCTGTCAAGATGGCACAGTTGTTGGAACGGGGCCATACAAGATATCTCATCTATGCTATTGATGTTACTGAAAAGAGGGAAGAACTAAGGGTCGAGGATGTGCCCTTAGTGACAGAGTTTCCTGATGTCTTTCCGGAAGAGATTCCCGGATTTCCATCGACGAGAGAGGTCGAGTTTGGAATTGAGTTACTACCGGGGACGTCTGCCATTTCTCGTACCCCGTATAGGATGGCACCAGCGGAGTTAAGAGAGTTGAAGGTTCAGTTGCAAGAGCTCCTTGATAAGGGTTACATACGCCCTAGCGTATTGCCCTGGGGTGCACCAGTCCTATTTGTCAAAAAGAAAGATGGTTCGATGCGTCTGTGCATCGATTACAGGCAACTGAACAAAGCCACAGTGAAGAATAAGTATCCACTTCCGAGGATCGATGATTTGTTTGACCAGTTGCAGGGTACGAGGCTCTACAATAAGATCGATCTGAGGTCGGGGTATCATCAGATTCGGGTAAGGGAAGATGACGTTCAGAAGACAGCTTTCAGGACTAGGTATGTGCACTATGAATTCTTAGTCATGCCTTTTGGGGTGACAAATGCCCCAGCTGTCTTTATGAGTCTGATGAACAGAGTATTTCAACCGTATTTGGATTGGCCGGTTATTACCGACGTTTCGTCGAGGGATTCTCTAAGATCGCTAAGCCGTTGACACAGCTGACTCAGAAAGGAGTCCCGTTCTATTGGTCCGAAGCTTGTGAGGAAAGCTTCCAAGAATTGAAGCGTCGTTTGACTACGGCACCTGTATTAGTGATTCCTTCTGAGAATAAGAGGTTTGCCTTGTACACAGATGCATCACTGTAGGGTTTGGGCTGTGTGTTGATGCAAGATAAGCATGTGGTGGCTTATGCATCGAGGCAGCTGAAGCCACATGAGGCTAGGTATCCAGTCCATGATCTAGAGCTGGCTGCCATTATATTTGCCTTGAAGATTTGGAGGCATTACCTGTATGGTACGATGTTTACCATCTATTCAGACCATAAGAGCCTGAAGTTTTTGTTCACACAGGCTGAATTGAATATACGTCAAAGAAGATGGATGGATATACTCAAGGATTATGATTGTGAAATTGAGTACCATCCTGGTAAAGCAAATTTGATAGCAGAAGCCTTAAGTCGGAAGGTGAAGAGTACTGCTGAGGATGCCATGAGTTTATCAGCTATGATGACTTCTTATTGCCATCTGGGCTATGATTTCGATGTGGACATGTCGCCGGTGCGAGTGTCGACCTCATTGGCTGAGCCAGGCATATTTGAGGCTATCAGGAAAGCCCAGAGGTCGGATGATGAGGTTCAGAGATGGTCATCGATAGTACTTCAGGGACAGCCATCAAAGTTCAGAGTGGCAGAAGATAGTTCTTTGAGGCTTGGTAACCGTTGGGTAGTGCCGAGGGCACCAGAGTTGCGTCAAGGGATCTTGCACCATGTTCATAGCAGCAGGTTTAGCATACATCCAGGTGGGAGAAAGATGTGCAAGGTCTTATGCGACCAATTTTGGTGGAGGCGGATGAAAAGATACGTCATCACCTTTGTCAAGAAGTGCTTGATTTGTCAGAAAGTAAAAGCGGAGAGGCAGAGGCCTGGTGGGAGCACATATCTATGGCGAACTGAAAAGTTTAGAGGTACCTGAATGGAAGTGGGAACACATATCTATGGACTTCGTGACCCACTTGCCGAGGACGGCCTCTGGATTTGATGCGATCTGGGTGATCGTGGATAGGCTGATGAAGGTGGCTCATTTCATCCCTTACTGTATGTCCTTCACATACCTAAAGATGGCCCAATTATATGTACGAGATGTGGTGAGGTTGCATGGGGTTCCAGCCTCAATTGTGTCTGACAGAGACCCAAGGTTTACTTCACATTTCTGGGAGGGTCTCCAGACAGCTTTGGGCACAGAGATGAGACTGAGTACAACTTATCACCCTCAGACAGACGGCCAGACGGAGCGTACTATACAGACGCTCGAAGATATGCTGAGGGCATGTGTGTTGGAGTTTGATACTCCATGGCAGGATTCAGTGGCACTAGTGGAATTCTCCTATAATAACAGCTATCAGGCGAGCATTCAGATGGCTCCGTTTGAAGCTCTTTACGGACGACGCGGTAGGTCACCGCTGTATTGGGAGGACTTGACTAGTAAAGCGGTCGGAGGCCCGGATATGATTAGGGATATGGAAGGAAAGATTAAGTGGATACGCCAGAAGATGAAAGCGGCCCAGGATAGGCAAGCAGCCTATGCCAATAAGCGACGACGACCGCTAGAATTCCAAGTGGGAGATAAGGTCTTTTTAAAGATCTCACCTTTCAGGGGTGTGGTTCGTTTTGATATGCGGGGGAAGTTATCTCCGGGGTATGTTGGGCCATATAAAGTATTGCAGTGTATCGGTACTTTGGCCTACCGTTTGGCTCTACCACCGTCTTTATCTGGTATTCATGATGTCTTTCACGTCTCTATGTTACGGAAGTATGAGCCAGACCTGTCTCATGTATTACAGCCTACTGAAGTACAGTTGGACTCAGATGTATCCTACGTAGAACGACCAATCAGATTCTAGATCGAGAGGATCGCAGATTACGAAGCAAGATTATACCGATGGTCAAAGTTTAGTGGGATCGTCGGGGTGTCGAGGAGGCTACGTGGGAGACGGAACGGCATATGGTGCAGCATTACCCGGAACTATTTTCTGGTATGTGATTTATGTTTAGTTTCGTTTTGGGTAAGTGCATTCGATTTCGAGGACGAAATCTTATAAGTAGGGGAGTATTGTGATGCCCCCGAAATTAATTATATGCAATTTGGGCATTAATGATGTTTATATGATTAATTATGGTGATAATTGATTTATGTGTTGAAATTAATTATCTTGTTGAAATCTTAGTCACATGGTAGGCGTGACATGTGAGTTGCATTTCAGGGTGCATGTTATGCATGTTGGGAAATGAGGTGTTAACATGATTTAATTATGTCGATTGATAATTATGTGTAAGATATGAATTTAGTGGAAGTTTGGTGCATTTTTGTAAAATGCCTTTAAAATACCATGTTGGGGTATTTTATACATCATGTTAATTGATGGGGTACAAATTAAACTTTATAACCCATTACCCCACTATACCCACCTCACTTTACCCTTTACTCTTAAATCCCCAACACACTCTCCAAACCCTACCTTTTTCCTTCCATTTTTGAGTTTGGCTTCAAGGTGGAAGAGAAGTCTTTGTAAAAACTTCATTCTTGTGATTCTTGGTAAGATTTGAGGCCTAGGAAGGACATATATCATTCCTTGTTGTTTTTGTATGGATTTATTTTGAAATGGGATGGTATTTGAGTTTTATGTGGGTTTGTTTTTGGGTATATGAATATGTGGTTGGGGTATGATTTTTGAAGTGTTTTATGTGGGTTTTGGTGAGTTATGTTGGTATTTGTGTTGTTGGAATGTTTCGGTTTGAAGGGTATGAGGTTGAGCTTGAAAAATGCTCAAAAATGGTGAAAAATCGCGCACACAGAAGGTGGCGATCGATCGCTACAAATGCAGCGATCGATCGCCGAAGGCCAGTGGCGAAAAATGGTACAGGCGATCGATCGCCATATATGGCGCGATCGATCACCGCGAGGCATAAGGGTCAAGCGATCGATCGCTACATCGAAGCGATCGATCGGTAAGGCTCGCGATCGATCGCCTTGATGCAGCGATCGATCGCCAGCAGCTTGAAAGTGGCAAATTATGTTTTTTGTTGAATTTTTGGTATTTGGCTATTATTTGGCTTCTAATATTGATTTGTATGGTTGTGTAGAACCATCCCAGGTACCAACAACTTCAAGGAGATAAAGTTCTTCAACTTCTCCACTTTTGGAATTAAGGTACGTAAAAGACGTACGGGCATCGGACGATAAAATACACTCATATACTATGACTATGCAATGATTGCAGAAGTATTTATGATGTTTATGATGATGATTATGATAAGTAAAGATATGATGATGTTTATGATGAGTAAGTCTACGATGATGATTATGATAAGTAAAGATACGATGATGTTTATGATAAGTGAGGATGATGTTTATGATGATTAAAGATGCTATGATGTTATAATGTATGTTTAACTATGTTGTTAGAAATGTTAGAATGTTCCGGTAGTTGTTATGGGCAAGCGAGGAAGGTACTTACCGCTGACATAGCTAGCGAGGAGATATATCTGCTATCAAGGTGTAGCGAGCGATATCACAGTACCGCTATATGTCGAGCGAGGGGGTTGATAGGCTTAGATTTTAAGTGTTTTTAACTGTAATTTCTTCCCATTTTCCGGACGTTTTCCTGGATGATATTATGCTTTTTGGTGTTTATTCGTTTGTTTCAGGAAATTAGATCGGAAATGGAAGAAATGAGCTAATATGAAGATAACGGGCGAAATTGAGGCGAGAAAGAGTTGAAATGAAGGAAGTGAGATTTTCGGAATCTCGATCGATCGAGATTATGTCTCGATCGATCGAGCCAGACAGTGTGCTGAGAAGAAGAGAATTTCAAGTCTCGATCGATCGGAACAATTTCTCGATCGATCGAGCGAGGCAGTAACTTCAGAGCTAATTTTATCAAAGTCTCGATCGATCGGAAGGAAATCTCGATCGATCGAGCGAGGCAGTGAGTTTCAAAGGCTGGCATGAACAGTGCACCGATCGATCGGACGTAAATCTCGATCGATCGAGACGCAAATCCGGGAAAATCTTATCTTCCATTTTTGAAATGATTTTTGAGGTATAAAAGGATAAATCACTTCCATATCAAAGATATACCATACAAGACGTGATTTAGGTCGAGAATAAGCAGCCCTAGCCGCCGCCTAACGCCGCTGAAGGAGATTTAATCTTCGTTCTTCGTCCAAAGTCAAGCCAATCTATTCCGGAGTCCAAGGAAGGAGCAAGAGAAGAAATCACGGTGCAACGCACGGATTCATCCACCGTTTATCGTATTTCTAAACTTTGATTTCTTTGATTTTCAATTCCATTTGATTGTTTTTGAGGTCGAGAGACAATTAAACTCTTATGTATTTGATTTGAATTAAATCTAGTTTATTTTATCGAGTTTTAGTTTCATTGTGTTTGATTATTGATTCAATTGTGTTTGAGCGCATTGATTTCTATTGTTCATAAATTAATTGCTTGTGTAGATCAAAGTCTAGCTAACTTTGATTGAATCTGAGAGTTATAACCGAGATCGAGAGATAACGTTGTAACACGCTCTATTAATTTATGATGTATGTTACGATTGAGATCGAGAGATGATATCGCATACGTGAGAACTTAGAATCGAGAGATTTAGAGTAACAAGGTTTTGACGATTTATGCAATGTTGAATTAGTAAATAGATGCACGAGAGTGATTTATTCTAATTTAATGTTAGTTTCTTTACAGCTCGAGAGAGTGTATTGAATAATAGCGAAAACCTTTCACCTTTAGAATCAATTGGTTGATAATTTGATAATTCAGTTGAATCATTAAAGATAACATAGTTGAACGACGAGCTTGGTAATTTTCTCGAGTGACTTGCCTTCGCATATCCGGAACCATTCATCTTATTGTTTCTTGTTTATTTTTCAGTCTTTAGTTTAAATTAGCATTAGTTAATCACCTTTGTTAATCGTAGGCTAAATAAAATTTTATTAATCTTATTTGGTACTTATACGTTAGTCCCTGTGGATTCGACATCCCGTACTTAATTTTCACTATACTAAAACTTGACAACCGTGCACTTGCGGTAGAATCGCTTCACACTATTCTTTGAAATATCTTTTGTTTAAAAATAAAGCGGTCAAGTTTTTGGCGCCGTTGCCGGGGACTAATCTGTATAATATCATACGAGATTAGTTAATTGTAATTTAGCCAATTCTTTATTATTTCGATTTGTTTTAATTCTTTGTTTTTGTTAGTTGATTGTTTTGATTTTTGATTTGTGTATTTTGTTGTCTCCTTTTGTCTATTTTGTACAGGAATCGTTTCTCTAGTGCATGCTCAGAAGAGAGGAGCCCATTCTCGAGCCTTTCGATCCGGAAATAGAAAGAACCCTACTTAGGCGATTACGAGAAGCTCGAGAGATGGCAGATAATAATGAAGCACAAAACCCAAGGTCAATGATGGACTTTGCACAACCGGCATTTCATGGATCATTGTCCAGTATTACGAGGCCGACGATTCAAGCGAACAACTTTGAGATCAAGCCGGCAATTATACAAATGATTCAGCACTCGGTTATGTTTGGGGGAGCGGCTACGGACGACCCGAATAATCACATCTCCAACTTTTTGGAGATTTGTGACACGTTCAAACATAATGGCGTCTCCGACGACGCCATCAGGTTAAGGCTCTTTCCTTTTTCATTACGAGACAAAGCTAAGGCATGGTTGAATTCACTACCTGCAGGTTCTATAACAACATGGGAGGGGATGACGAAAGCGTTTTTGTCAAAGTATTTTCCCCCTTCCAAGACGGCGAAGATGTGGAACGATATCACAACTTTTGGGCAGTTTGACCCCAAGACTTTATACGACGCATGGGATCGTTTTAAGGAATTGTTGAGGAGATGCCCACACCATGGTCTACCCATTTGGTTGCAGGTACAAACTTTATATAACGGTTTATTTTCTTCTAACCGTTCGATAATAGATGCAGCATCTGGGGGATCAAGAATGAGGAAGACGCCGGAAGAGGCATATAGCTTGTTGGAAGAAATGGCATGCAACAGCTATCAGTGGCAGTCAAAGAGGAGCACGCCACAGAAGCCAATAGGAGTCCATCAAGTGGACGAGATCACTGCTCTTTCGGCTCAGTTAGAAGCTATGAACCGGAAGATAGACAACATGGGAGCAGCAACGATGCAAGCTCAAGCTATCTTCTGTGAGCTGTGTGGAGGCGGTCATCCAAGCATCGAGTGTCAGGCAGGTAACCAGTTTAACCAATCTGTTGAGGCTGTGAATTTTGTAGGTAACAGGCCACCCAACAATTCATACTCGAATTACAATCAACCATGGAGGAACCACCCAAATTTGAGATGGTCGAATCAAGAGAATGTGTTGAACCCACAACCGCAGGCAGGGTTCACACAAAAGCCGAGTATGGAGGAACTTCTGGCAAAGCTGATTTCATCGACAGAGGTAAGGATGCAAAATCAAGATGCATCAATCAAGAATTTGGAGGTGCAGATAGGGCAATTGGCCACGTTGATTTCAGGGAGAACGCAAGGTACGCTCCCAAGTGATTCTGTAAAGAATCCAAAGGAGCCATCGAATTGACAAGACGAGGAGGTGACAGTCCAGCTTGGGACTATAAATCAAGAACTTCCGTTTTTTTTTTTTCTTTTCTCGAGTGTTGTTTTTAATTCTTTGTTTTGGGTGTGATTTTATTAGTATATTTGTTTTGAGTTTGTCAGGGAATGAATCCATGTGTGGCGAGGAGCACACTACCCAGTCCCCCCTCCGGAGCATGATGAGGACGACGATCAGTGACGATCGTCGTCATGGTATGTGTCTTTGCCTGTGCATTCATTTTTCTTGTTCATTGAGGGCAATTCACATGCTAAGTTTGGGGGTTTTTTTGAGTATTTGTATATATCTTGTACTTGCACATTCTGCTACTTGTCTTGCTTCTTTTCCTAGCATGACTGCATGATTTTGAGACTGATTCATCCTTGAGCATTACCAACAAATTTTTTTTTTTTTGTGAGTTAGTCTTGAGAAATGAAGAATTAGATTTGCAACGGTAATACATGATGAAATTAATCCTCATCTAGATAGGAGTCATGAAAATGTTTAACTTGTTTGTATATATCCTTTGTTAACCATATGTCAAAACTGAGGAATAATTTGAGCACTTATTGAGTCATGATTCAGTGAAGTATGTATTGATTAAAGTGAAAATTTGTGTTAACTATGATGAGTCTTGAGCATCTTAGATAACTCTACAATTTATTTAAAAGCACTTTGAGGCGAAATTTATAATTAGGAACTTGACTTGGAGATGATTTAGGCGATCTTTGGACCGTTTGTGCCTTTCAAGCCTACCTTTTATACATCATTCCTTAGTGTCCCCTCTTGTGCCTGATTGAAAAAGAATGGTATATGCATTGCATATGATTAGACCCCCATTCAACATTCTTGACAACCTCATTATACCTACCTTGGATTGAGCATAAAAGAAAATTTGTACCCACCCCTAGGGGAGTATAATGAATCTCATTCATTGCATTAAATTGTTATATGTTGATAAGTTCATTGTGAAAAAAATGAAATGAACAAAAGAATGAGCAAAGGAAAAGAAAAGATGTAGAGAAAAAGCCTTGAAAAGAAAATTTAAATAAGACCCAAAGTGGTCAAGGCTAGAAAATGTGAAGAGAAGCTCAATGATTATGTGAGAAGATTTTGAACTGATTCTATTATACTCTCTTCTTTGCTTCTATCCTACCTTTTCTTTGGAGCCAACACCAAAAGGCCTAACGTTATAAGCTTTTAAAGTCCTGGTGATCCAAGTCTATGGAATAATTACATTAGTGGAGAAGTGCGGGATAGTAAATCTGTAGAGTAGTTCAAAGTAATCTTGACTAGGAGTTGATATGGCACATGTTGATCTTAAAGATATATATGTAACTCATGTTTGACAATAGCACGCACGCACGTTCCGATGTTGCGATGTATTGTTTAACTTAGGAGGAATTGCTTCTTGTTAAATGTTGAATGACTTTTATTGATGTGTAAGTAGGATTTCTGAGTTTTTACGTATGTTGTAAAGATGATTCTTGTGTAGTATTAAGATTAACTTTTCTGTTTGAGCTTATTGCTTGCTCGAGGACGATCAAGTCTAAGTTTGGGGGTGTTGATAGGCTTAGATTTTAAGTGTTTTTAACTGTAATTTCTTCCCATTTTCCGTACTTTTTCCTGGATGATATTATGCTTTTTGGTGTTTATTCGTTTGTTTCAGGAAATTAGATCGGAAATGGAAGAAATGAGCTAATATGAAGATAACGGGCGAAATCGAGGCGAGAAAGAGTTGAAATGAAGGAAGTGAGATTTTCGGAATCTCGATCGATCGAGATTATGTCTCGATCGATCGAGCCAGACAGTGTGCTGAGAAGAAGAGAATTTCAAGTCTCGATCGATCGGAACAATTTCTCGATCGATCGAGCGAGGCAGTAACTTCAGAGCTAATTTTATCAAAGTCTCGATCGATCGGAAGGAAATCTCGATCGATCGAGCGAGGCAGTGAGTTTCAAAGGCTGGCATGAACAGTGCCCGATCGATCGGACGCAAATCTCGATCGATCGAGACGCAAATCCGGGAAAATCTTATCTTCCATTTTTGAAATGATTTTTGAGGTATAAAAGGATAAATCACTTCCATATCAAAGATATACCATACCAGACGTGATTTAGGTCGAGAATAAGCAGCCCTAGCCGCCGCCTAACGCCGCCGAAGGAGATTTAATCTTCGTTCTTCGTCCAAAGTCGAGCCAATCTATTCCGGAGTGCAAGGAAGGAGCAAGAGAAGAAATCACGGTGCAACGCACGGATTCATCCACCGTTTATCGTATTTCTAAACTTTGATTTCTTTGATTTTCAATTCCATTTGATTGTTTTTGAGGTCGAGAGACAATTAAACTCTTATGTATTTGATTTGAATTAAATCTAGTTTATTTTATCGAGTTTTAGTTTCATTGTGTTTGATTATTGATTCAATTGTGTTTGAGCGCATTGATTTATATTGTTCATAAATTAAATGCTTGTGTAGATCAAAGTCTAGCTAACTTTGATTGAATCTGAGAGTTATAACCGAGATCGAGAGATAACGTTGTAACACGCTCT
Source organism: Haberlea rhodopensis (assembly GCA_907163345.1). Classification (NCBI taxonomy): domain Eukaryota; kingdom Viridiplantae; phylum Streptophyta; class Magnoliopsida; order Lamiales; family Gesneriaceae; genus Haberlea; species Haberlea rhodopensis. The sequence goes on from CAJQUN010000102.1 coordinate 740,990, forward strand.
ATTAATTTATGATGTATGTTACGATTGAGATCGAGAGATGATATCGCATACGTGAGAACTTAGAATCGAGAGATTTAGAGTAACAAGGTTTTGACGATTTATGCAATGTTGAATTAGTAAATAGATGCACGAGAGTGATTTATTCTAATTTAATGTTAGTTTCTTTACAGCTCGAAAGAGTGTATTGAATAATAGCGAAAACCTTTCACCTTTAGAATCAATTGGTTGATAATTTGATAATTCAGTTGAATCATTAAAGATAACATAGTTGAACGACGAGCTTGGTAATTTTCTCGAGTGACTTGCCTTCGCATATCCGGAACCATTCATCTTATTGTTTCTTGTTTATTTTTCAGTCTTTAGTTTAAATTAGCATTAGTTAATCACCTTTGTTAATCGTAGGCTAAATAAAATTTTATTAATCTTATTTGGTACTTATACGTTAGTCCATGTGGATTCGACATCCCGTACTTAATTTTCACTATACTAAAACTTGACAACCGTGCTCTTGCGGTAGAATCGCTTCACACTATTCTTTGAAATATCTTTTGTTTAAAAATAAAGCGGTCAAGTTTTTGGCGCCGTTGCCGGGGACTAATCTGTATAATATCATACGAGATTAGTTAATTGTAATTTAGCCAATTCTTTATTATTTCGATTTGTTTTAATTCTTTGTTTTTGTTAGTTGATTGTTTTGATTTTTGATTTGTGTATTTTGTTGTCTCCTTTTGTCTATTTTGTACAGGAATCGTTTCTCTAGTGCATGCTCAGAAGAGAGGAGCCCATTCTCGAGCCTTTCGATCCGGAAATAGAAAGAACCCTACTTAGGCGATTACGAGAAGCTCGAGAGATGGCAGATAATAATGAAGCACAAAACCCAAGGTCAATGATGGACTTTACGCAACCGGCATTTCATGGATCATTGTCCAGTATTACGAGGCCGACGATTCAAGCGAACAACTTTGAGATCAAGCCGGCAATTATACAAATGATTCAGCACTCGGTTATGTTTGGGGGAGCGGCTACGGACGACCCGAACTTTTTGGAGATTTGTGACACGTTCAAACATAATGGCGTCTCCGACGACGCCATCAGGTTAAGGCTCTTTCCTTTTTCATTACGAGACAAAGCTAAGGCATGGTTGAATTCACTACCTGCAGGTTCTATAACAACATGGGAGGGGATGACGAAAGCGTTTTTGTCAAAGTATTTTCCCCCTTCCAAGACGGCGAAGATGTGGAACGATATCACAACTTTTGGGCAGTTTGACCCCAAGACTTTATACGAAGCATGGGATCGTTTTAAGGAATTGTTGAGGAGATGCCCACACCATGGTCTACCCATTTGGTTGCAGGTACAAACTTTCTATAACGGTTTATTTTCTTCTAACCGTTCGATAATAGATGCAGCATTTGGGGGATCAATAATGAGGAAGACGCCGGAAGAGGCATATAGCTTGTTGGAAGAAATGGCATGCAACAGCTATCAGTGGCAGTCAGAGAGGAGCACGCCACAGAAGCCAATAGGAGTCCATCAAGTGGACGAGATCACTGCTCTTTCGGCTCAGTTAGAAGCTATGAACCGGAAGATAGACAACATGGGAGCAGCAACGATGCAAGCTCAAGCTATCTTCTGTGAGCTGTGTGGAGGCGGTCATCCAAGCATCGAGTGTCAGGCAGGTAACCAGTTTAACCAATCTGTTGAGGCTGTGAATTTTGTAGGTAACAGGCCACCCAACAATTCATACTTGAATTACAATCAACCATGGAGGAACCACCCAAATTTGAGATGGTCGAATCAAGAGAATGTGTTGAACCCACAACCGCAGGCAGGGTTCACACAAAAGCCGAGTATGGAGGAACTTCTGGCAAAGCTGATTTCATCGACAGAGGTAAGGATGCAAAATCAAGATGCATCAATCAAGAATTTGGAGGTGCAGATAGGGCAATTGGCCACGTTGATTTCAGGGAGAACGCAAGGTACGCTCCCAAGTGATTCTGTAAAGAATCCAAAGGAGCCATCGAATTGACAAGACGAGGAGGTGACAGTCCAGCTTGGGACTATAAATCAAGAACTTCCGTTTTTTTTTTCTTTTCTCGAGTGTTGTTTTTAATTCTTTGTTTTGGGTGTGATTTTATTAGTATATTTGTTTTGAGTTTGTCAGGGAATGAATCCATGTGTGGCGAGGAGCACCACTACCCAGTCCCCCCTCCGGAGCATGATGAGGACGACGATCAGTGACGATCGTCGTCATGGTATGTGTCTTTGCCTGTGCATTCATTTTTCTTGTTCATTGAGGGCAATTCACATGCTAAGTTTGGGGGTTTTTTTTGAGTATTTGTATATATCTTGTACTTGCACATTCTGCTACTTGTCTTGCTTCTTTTCCTAGCATGACTGCATGATTTTGAGACTGATTCATCCTTGAGCATTACCAACAAAAATTTTTTTTTTGTGAGTTAGTCTTGAGAAATGAAGAATTAGATTTGCAACGGTAATACATGATGAAATTAATCCTCATCTAGATAGGAGTCATGAAAATGTTTAACTTGTTTGTATATATCCTTTGTTAACCATATGTCAAAACTGAGGAATAATTTGAGCACTTATTGAGTCATGATTCAGTGAAGTATGTATTGATTAAAGTGAAAATTTGTGTTAACTATGATGAGTCTTGAGCATCTTAGATAACTCTACAATTTATTTAAAAGCACTTTGAGGCGAAATTTATAATTAGGAACTTGACTTGGAGATGATTTAGGCGATCTTTGGACCGTTTGTGCCTTTCAAGCCTACCTTTTATACATCATTCCTTAGTGTCCCCTCTTGTGCCTGATTGAAAAAGAATGGTATATGCATTGCATATGATTAGACCCCCATTCAACATTCTTGACAACCTCATTATACCTACCTTGGATTGAGCATAAAAGAAAATTTGTACCCACCCCTAGGGGAGTATAATGAATCTCATTCATTGCATTAAATTGTTATATGTTGATAAGTTCATTGTGAAAAAAATGAAATGAACAAAAGAATGAGCAAAGGAAAAGAAAAGATGTAGAGAAAAAGCCTTGAAAAGAAAATTTAAATAAGACCCAAAGTGGCCAAGGCTAGAAAATGTGAAGAGAAGCTCAATGATTATGTGAGAAGATTTTGAACTGATTCTATTATACTCTCTTCTTTGCTTCTATCCTACCTTTTCTTTGGAGCCGACACCAAAAGGCCTAACGTTATAAGCTTTAAAGTCCTGGTGATCCAAGTCTATGGAATAATTACATTAGTGGAGAAGTGCGGGATAGTAAATCTGTAGAGTAGTTCAAAGTAATCTTGACTAGGAGTTGATATGGCACATGTTGATCTGAAAGATATATATGTAACTCATGTTTGACAATAGCACGCACGCACGTTCCGATGTTGCGATGTATTGTTTAACTTAGGAGGAATTGCTTCTTGTTAAATGTTGAATGACTTTTATTGATGTGTAAGTAGGATTTCTGAGTTTTTACGTATGTTGTAAAGATGATTCTTGTGTAGTATTAAGATTAACTTTTCTGTTTGAGCTTATTGCTTGCTCGAGGACGATCAAGTCTAAGTTTGGGGGTGTTGATAGGCTTAGATTTTAAGTGTTTTTAACTGTAATTTCTTCCCATTTTACGTACTTTTTCCTGGATGATATTATGCTTTTTGGTGTTTATTCGTTTGTTTCAGGAAATTAGATCGGAAATGGAAGAAATGAGCTAATATGAAGATAACGGGCGAAATCGAGGCGAGAAAGAGTTGAAATGAAGGAAGTGAGATTTTCGGAATCTCGATCGATCGAGATTATGTCTCGATCGATCGAGCCAGACAGTGTGCTGAGAAGAAGAGAATTTCAAGTCTCGATCGATCGGAACAATTTCTCGATCGATCGAGCGAGGCAGTAACTTCAGAGCTAATTTTATCAAAGTCTCGATCGATCGGAAGGAAATCTCGATCGATCGAGCGAGGCAGTGAGTTTCAAAGGCTGGCATGAACAGTGCACCGATCGATCGGACGCAAATCTCGATCGATCGAGACGCAAATCCGGGAAAATCTTATCTTCCATTTTTGAAATGATTTTTGAGGTATAAAAGGATAAATCACTTCCATATCAAAGATATACCATACCAGACGTGATTTAGGTCGAGAATAAGCAGCCCTAGCCGCCGCCTAACGCCGCCGAAGGAGATTTAATATTCGTTCTTCGTCCAAAGTCGAGCCAATCTATTCCGGAGTGCAAGGAAGGAGCAAGAGAAGAAATCACGGTGCAACGCACGGATTCATCCACCGTTTATCGTATTTCTAAACTTTGATTTCTTTGATTTTCAATTCCATTTGATTGTTTTTGAGGTCGAGAGAAAATTAAACTCTTATGTATTTGATTTGAATTAAATCTAGTTTATTTTATCGAGTTTTAGTTTCATTGTGTTTGATTATTGATTCAATTGTGTTTGAGCGCATTGATTTATATTGTTCATAAATTAATTGCTTGTGTAGATCAAAGTCTAGCTAACTTTGATTGAATCTGAGAGTTATAACCGAGATCGAGAGATAACGTTGTAACACGCTCTATTAATTTATGATGTATGTTACGATTGAGATCGAGAGATGATATCGCATACGTGAGAACTTAGAATCGAGAGATTTAGAGTAACAAGGTTTTGACGATTTATGCAATGTTGAATTAGTAAATAGATGCACGAGAGTGATTTATTCTAATTTAATGTTAGTTTCTTTACAGCTCGAGAGAGTGTATTGAATAATAGCGAAAACCTTTCACCTTTAGAATCAATTGGTTGATAATTTGATAATTCAGTTGAATCATTAAAGATAACATAGTTGAACGACGAGCTTGGTAATTTTCTCGAGTGACTTGCCTTCGCATATCCGGAACCATTCATCTTATTGTTTCTTGTTTATTTTTCAGTCTTTAGTTTAAATTAGCATTAGTTAATCACCTTTGTTAATCGTAGGCTAAATAAAATTTTATTAATCTTATTTGGTACTTATACGTTAGTCCCTGTGGATTCGACATCCCGTACTTAATTTTCACTATACTAAAACTTGACAACCGTGCACTTGCGGTAGAATCGCTTCACACTATTCTTTGAAATATCTTTTGTTTAAAAATAAAGCGGTCAAGTTTTTGGCGCCGTTGCCGGGGACTAATCTGTATAATATCATACGAGATTAGTTAATTGTAATTTAGCCAATTCTTTATTATTTCGATTTGTTTTAATTCTTTGTTTTTGTTAGTTGATTGTTTTGATTTTTGATTTGTGTATTTTGTTGTCTCCTTTTGTCTATTTTGTACAGGAATCGTTTCTCTAGTGCATGCTCAGAAGAGAGGAGCCCATTCTCGAGCCTTTCGATCCGGAAATAGAAAGAACCCTACTTAGGCGATTACGAGAAGCTCGAGAGATGGCAGATAATAATGAAGCACAAAACCCAAGGTCAATGATGGACTTTGCGCAACCGGCATTTCATGGATCATTGTCCAGTATTACGAGGCCGACGATTCAAGCGAACAACTTTGAGATCAAGCCGGCAATTATACAAATGATTCAGCACTCGGTTATGTTTGGGGGAGCGGCTACGGACGACCCGAATAATCACATCTCCAACTTTTTGGAGATTTGTGACACGTTCAAACATAATGGCGTCTCCGACGACGCCATCAGGTTAAGGCTCTTTCCTTTTTCATTACGAGACAAAGCTAAGGCATGGTTGAATTCACTACCTGCAGGTTCTATAACAACATGGGAGGGGATGACGAAAGCGTTTTTGTCAAAGTATTTTCCCCCTTCCAAGACGGCGAAGATGTGGAACGATATCACAACTTTTGGGCAGTTTGACCCCAAGACTTTATACGACGCATGGGATCGTTTTAAGGAATTGTTGAGGAGATGCCCACACCATGGTCTACCCATTTGGTTGCAGGTACAAACTTTCTATAACGGTTTATTTTCTTCTAACCGTTCGATAATAGATGCAGCATCTGGGGGATCAATAATGAGGAAGACGCCGGAAGAGGCATATAGCTTGTTGGAAGAAATGGCATGCAACAGCTATCAGTGGCAGTCAGAGAGGAGCACGCCACAGAAGCCAATAGGAGTCCATCAAGTGGACGAGATCACTGCTCTTTCGGCTCAGTTAGAAGCTATGAACCGGAAGATAGACAACATGGGAGCAGCAACGATGCAAGCTCAAGCTATCTTCTGTGAGCTGTGTGGAGGCGGTCATCCAAGCATCGAGTGTCAGGCAGGTAACCAGTTTAACCAATCTGTTGAGGCTGTGAATTTTGTAGGTAACAGGCCACCCAACAATTCATACTCGAATTACAATCAACCATGGAGGAACCACCCAAATTTGAGATGGTCGAATCAAGAGAATGTGTTGAACCCACAACCGCAGGTAGGGTTCGCACAAAAGCCGAGTATGGAGGAACTTCTGGCAAAGCTGATTTCATCGACAGAGGTAAGGATGCAAAATCAAGATGCATCGATCAAGAATTTGGAGGTGCAGATAGGGCAATTGGCCACGTTGATTTCAGGGAGAACGCAAGGTACGCTCCCAAGTGATTCTGTAAAGAATCCAAAGGAGCCATCGAATTGACAAGACGAGGAGGTGACAGTCCAGCTTGGGACTATAAATCAAGAACTTCCATTTTTTTTTTCTTTTCTCGAGTGTTGTTTTTAATTCTTTGTTTTGGGTGTGATTTTATTAGTATATTTGTTTTGAGTTTGTCAGGGAATGAATCCATGTGTGGCGAGGAGCACCACTACCCAATCCCCCCTCCGGAGCATGATGAGGACGACGATCAGTGACGATCGTCGTCATGGTATGTGTCTTTGCCTGTGCATTCATTTTTCTTGTTCATTGAGGGCAATTCACATGCTAAGTTTGGGGGGGTTTTTGAGTATTTGTATATATCTTGTACTTGCACATTCTGCTACTTGTCTTGCTTCTTTTCCTAGCATGCCTGCATGATTTTGAGACTGATTATTTGTGGGTGGTGTTTGATTCGAAATTAGATCTGGGCAAGGGAAAAGTTTGTTCTTGCTTTTGGGTTGAGTAATAGTTGGATTTGGACCATTATTTGTGTTGGGTGTGAGGTATTTGAGATGTTTAGTGAAAGTGTATGGTTACGTGCAGTGTGTGTAGTGTGTGAGAGTGGGTAGCCGTGGGCGTATGTGTGTGCCAACCTTGTGCCAAGGATGCACACTTTGGGTGCCTTGGGGGAAATCTTAGGCGATGTTTGAATTGCTTCTACCATGTTAAAAATCATGTTTGTAAGGTGTTTGATTTTATGCTTCAATGATGTTAGTAAGTGGATTGTAAAGGAAACCTTTTCTTTCCAATTTAAAAAGCATTAGAGTATCTTGGTGGATGTTGGGCTATGACATGCAATACTTATACCCTTGATCATGTGTAGTGGGTGAATGTATGAGATTGATACATGTTGTGTTATAACATGTATTAAAGTGTATGGTCAGCAATATGCTTGAATGTGTTCCATAGCATATATTGATGATTGATCACTTTAATTGAGTGGTTGATGCTTATTTTGAATTGTTGGATTTCTCAGAGCCACCTCAGACATTCGTGAAAAGATGAGGATAGCTCGACTTGAAATTTCTGTGATAAGGTATTTAGTGACGTACGAGCTTATATAAATGTATATTGTGCATTTGTGGATAAATTAAATGTTGTTATTTGATAAGGTCGCCGCTAGAGAGCGAGCGAGGAGTGATTATTGTATTGGGTCGCCATGGGTACAAGCAACGTATTATTATTGTGTTTGTGTCGCATTGGGAGCATGCAATGTGTTAATATGATATACGGGTCGCCGTTGGATCGTGTGATGTGTTAATATGATATATGGGTCGACGCTGGAGCGTGCGATGTGTTAATATGATATACGGGTCGACGCTGAAGCGTGCGACGTGATAATTAATATGTGGATCATATAACGATATAATATTATGATTATTATGGGATTGATAAGTGTGGATTGTTAGAACATGAACGATTTCGAGAGATCTCATACTATATTGATGTACTCAGGGAGTATCTTATTAATTGACAGTAATACATTCTTATGATCTATGAAATGTGAATTATAGATGAGAAGCAGTGAAAAGATCTCTTATCATTTGACAAAAAAATGAATATCTCATTTGATACCATAGTAATAATTTACAATTTATGAATTGTGCCTTTGATATATATATAAATGTCATGTTGGTGTGTTCACCCTGTGTGGGGTCTGTTTATGTGGAAACATGTGGCATATCTAGCTTTTTGGGAGCATGTGGAGGTAGAGTCAATGCGTCTAGAAACAAAATTCATTTGAGCTAGACGACGTAGTTAGAATGATTTTTGAGATATTGCTGTTATTATTTTGGGGACTACATCAATTTATTTGGATTGTAAAGTTGTCTATTCTTTGAGGCATGAGTACTAGCGACTTTTCATCTTTTGACGGATTCTATTGTTGGATTAATATTGGATACTTGTGATCTTATTTGAGAATATTTATGTAGGACCCTGCTTACGGTAAAACAGAATTAACAATATAATGACGATATGACTCTAAAATGGTGATGTTGATTCTATAAAAATTTCGGTAGTCTCCCCGCAAATTTGACAATCCAAAAAAAATTAAAACACCATATAATATCCTCAAATAACATCACCAATATCCAACACAAATCCAATAATAAAATCGGTCAAAAGATGAAAAGTATAACTAATACTCCCTCAAAAAATAGACAACTTTACAATCCAAATAAATTAATACTAACTCCAAAATAATAACAACAATATCTCAACAATCATTCTAGCTACGCTGTTTAGCTCAAATGAATTGTGTTACCCTTCTAGAAGCATTGACTCTACCTCCGCATGCTCCCAAAAAGCTAGACCCATCACCTGTTTCCACGGAAACAACCCCCACATGGGGTGGGCACACCAACGAGATAACACACACACATATATATGTCAAAGGCACAATTCATAAAGCGTAAAATAAGTGTTGTGGTATCCAAATGGGATACTTTCTTTTGCTTCTCAAATGATAAGATATTGTTCCACTGCTCCTGTTTCACAATACACAAGTATAAAATCCACAATAACAATTATTAAGTAATTGCATTACCATTGTAATCCATTACATTCACCATTAATCATTCATATCATCTACAATTCACATTTCTTAGATCATAAGAATGTACTACTATCAATTAACGAGATATTCCATGAGTATATCAATATATTATGAGATCTCTTGAAACCATTCATGTTTCACAATCCACACTTATATATCCCATAATAATCACAATATTAGATCATTATATGATTCACATATCACATTATCACATCGCATGCTTCAGCGGTGACCCATATATCATATTAATATATTGCACGCTCCAGCGGTGGCACATATATCTTATTAACATATCGCACACTTCGATGGTGACCCATATATCATATTAATATGTGGCACGCTCCAGCATCGACCCATATATCATATTAATACGTCGCACGCTCCAGCGTTGACCCATATATCATATTAATACGTCGCACACTCTGGTGTCGAGCCATATATCATATTAATACGTCGCACGCTCCAGCATCGACCCATATATCATATTAACACGTCGCACGCTCTAGTGGCCACCCAAACACAATAATAAAACATTGCTCGTACCACGACTACCCAATACAATAATCACACATCGCTCGGTCTCTAGCGGTGACCTTATCAAATAACAGCATTCAGTTTATCCACAAATGCACAATATACATTTATATAAGCTTGTACGTCACAATGTACCTTATCTTTCAGTAGTCTCAGTTATGTTACCCTCCTCGTTTTCCAGAGGCTCGGGAAGGCTCTACACAATTTCTGCAATTCAATATCAATGATCAAGATTTCAATAAATTGATATGCTAATTAACCTTCCATCGCTGCTACACGCTGCAATGCCTACACCCACATATATACAATATAAACACACACTAACATGTGCTGGAACACATTCACATCTGTGTATACAGCACCAGCTCCCGCCAATACATGCAGGAATGTTCATATATATGTGTATAAATCACATATACACACCAATACACAAATAAACACACACCTATATGTGTATTCAGCATACATATACACTCACCATCACACGCACAACACACACATACATTGAGTACACACCCATACAAGTTGCAGCAGTCCACCCCCCTAAGGATCGATCCTGCTGCACTGAGAAGAGAAGAGACACAGGGGAAAGTGGAGCAACAAGCTGTGAAGAAGTTATTCACTCAACCCACTAATAATCCACTAATTAAAATACATCTCAACCACAATTTAATCAACAAATGAAGGAACAAATGATCAAGAACCGAGGAACAAATAAAAACCCTTTTTTTTTAATCTCACCATTCAATACTATCTCTTCAAAGTAATTAAATTCAAATCTCAAAATTTGCAAGAACCCCTTTAAATTTAATTTACACTAAAAGTTCAACCCGAAATTATAATCCAACTCCGGACCCAAATTCAATTCCCAAGAATTTAATTTCACAATTATCTCATAATTACCACAATTAGAGTAAAATAACTAATTAATATTCGGGTCATCACAATTCTCTCCAACTAATAAAATTTTGTCCCTGAAATTTAGCAATACATACCATACCCTTCAGACAAAGCACTCCATTTCCTTACGTAGACTTGATTCATGAACACGTCACAAGTAATATACTACAAAGGCGAAATGTCAATATCATCGTATATCCCTGGACAGGGATATCTTCCAAAACAAACATTACTCAATAGAAATGCTAACATCCATCGATATTAGTTAGCATGACAATTTATCGGACTCAGACTATGAATATTTCTTGAATCGCTTATGATTCACTTATCAATACTATAACTGCAGTATCTTAATATAATTGATATTAACAACATCAATCACACAATGCTTCCAATGAAGCCAGCAGTATACTTGTTTATTAGTGTACAAACTTTCCATCAACAATGTGAATAATTCATATTTGGACACACTTGTCCTCCACAACTATACAGTATACTCCATCTGCTAACTAATCCATAGATAGTACAAACGCTTAATATCACCCGGGTCCCCATATCCTGAATCTCTATTGCAAATAATAGAATCCTACCACTTGAATACAAAATTGAGCCATATCCAACTCAAATTGGGCAACCGTCGACAACTTGTCAGTACAAAACTCATACATGTACATGTATCAAAATCAGTGCAATCCAAGAAATCCCATCTTGGTTGAACACACTATCGAAATCCTCACAAGGAACATAACATGTACATCGACAGAAATGCATTCTCATAACACACAAAAGTCAATTGATTAACGGAATCGCTAAACGAATCCTTAACAATAGTACGACAATCTCTTCTCAAAAGAGAGCCAATCAGTTCTCATGTACTATCCTTCTGAATAGATTGACCCATCTAGATCATTAATCTCTATTATAACACAATCTCCTTATAAGAGATCTACCAACTAAGTCACACTTTTCAGTTGGTCAACTAGCATACGATGCTTGTATACATACATCGGCATACATACATCAATACCAAATATTTTTCACGCACATCTATGGCATACTCCTTCTATGGTATTTTCGACAATCCCACATGCATCAGACATGTCTGTCTAACACTTAATTATTCTCACACATTAGAGAATAATAACTGACAATCGTCAACTAATGGTGTGAATCCGTCATCAACCATTCGTACTGACTTATTGGAGCTCTCCAATATTCCAAACAGGTATCCAAATACATCTTTCCTTCAAAGAAAGCATTATTCATATACGAACTCCCAAACTCGAACCATCGTTCGAACAATAAAAGTGCATCCATCCCGAAATACATCCCTGAACCAACATATGCATAACTAACTTGTGATAGTGCATTAATGTCATTATCATAAGAATCACAAGTACACTTTTGTACTCGTACAAAAACCTTACTGATGCTCTATACTAAAATAATAATACTCAATTACTCTAAAGCATCACCCTTAAGACGCTTCCTCATACGTCTCAAAATTAACTTGGAGCAATTACTAGATCCACAACCAGTAATGCTCGAACAATTAACAAACTAACGATATGCAGTCAATACCACATTGTCTCTACGATAGGTATCACTCCGAACAAGTACTCATCGTACATCATTATCTCCCCAAGAGATACAGTTAATGTAGTGGTGTCACCACACCAACTATATTCCACAATTTTGTTACGATTCACCATTGCATCCTCAATGCAATAACAACCAAAAATAACGATAACCAATATAGTTATCAATTCCATTCGCAACCACTAACACAAGTGCCAATGAAATCAGATCATGGTACACGTCAATCGAGATCATTCTCATTGGCACACACATGCTGGTATATTTAACAACACAAGGAATACCAAACCTCCATTTCCTCAACACATTTATATATATATCTCTTGAGGTTTATATTTTATATTCAATCAGAATCATTATAGTGACTACACCAAGTTCACTATAATCCCACATCGTACCATCATACGATTCAACATAAACGTCATCAATGACCAATATAGGTGGCTACACCAAGCCCATTATATAACCATGACATCAAATCGTCAGACGATAGGTAACCTCAAACCTCGTGATATATATGTATATCATTATCACACGTACCACAAACTTATATATGGTATAAACCACCGTACTAGTCCTTATGCCACTTTCTTACAATTCATAAGTTCAATCATAAGTAAATTATTAAAAGCTCACCAATTAGAGACAATATATCATAATCAACACTTCTCTAATAAAATAACACTTCTGGACATCTCAATGTCCTCAGTTATTTTCCATCTCACTCTAACTCATTAGGATCTATAATTTTGTACGTGTATAATAAACTCACATCAATTATACACCTCGTAATTATATGTACAGAGTTTCCAACTATATACAATACACAAGCTGCTTGGCCATAGCCAACTCATCGAATATATATACTCAGGTAGCAACTTCTCGTGGCATCATCACAACTCGCATATATACATAACATAAACTACTTGTGGCATATTCACATCGTCACACACATGCATGTGACTATCCGTGGCATATCCACCTCGTCACATATAATATACGTAGCACTAGCTACCCGTGACATATTCACATCGTCACACATATACGTGTCGACTATCAGTGGCATATCCACCTCGTCACATATGATATACGTAGCACTAGCTACCCGTGGCATATTCACATCGTCACACATAAACGTGTTGACTACTCGTGGCATATTCATCTCGTCACATATAATATACGTAGCACTAGCTACCCGTTGCATATTCACATCGTCACACATTTATGTGTACCGTGGCATATCCACCTTGTCACATATAATATACATGTATTAATCATTTGTAATCATTTACCAAGAACTCAAACCACAATCGTAAGCACGAATGTGTCCATGAAGTGAAGAATTAAATATTCTTTCAACGTATACACTTAAATCATATCATGAGTTTAACACTCACGTAGTTATAACTATTTCACTATGCAATGCATACAACTGCATCATACATTCACTTAATCATCAAGTAGTTTCACTCGGCATAATAGTCCAGTGTCAACTCGTGACATACATGTTTTAGCCTCACGCCAATCAGCAGCACACATAATATATAAATCACTATACTCATTTACTCATTACAACGGCGGCACAATAATATACATTGCTTGTTATAATTACGGCACAATTTACCCTTCGCAATTTATAACAACGGCACACTAATTATTCCTCATCGCTTACTCAATAAGCAAGAACAATATATTGCAATACCAGTATTGCACGATATTTACAATTAACATATATAAACTCTACAATAACAACTATAATGATGTTATTATTTTTACTTTAATTCAATTCATCAACAAGTATCTATGATGCCGAAATACACTATGATACTCTCATGTCACCCATGACACGGATAATAATCTCATATCAACCCGTGACATGGACAACAATCTTATTAGTCGTGTCTTTAAGATCACTTCGTGTCACAGTACACCAAAAAGGCATTGCGTTTAACCTTGCAATACTGACCTCAATAAAGGGTATAAGAAAAATTAAGTGTATCAAACACTTCACAACTATCACGCGGAAGCATAACATGCAAATCTAAGACCCTCAATTAACTTCAATCACAGTGTTCAATCAATCTCAACATGTACCTCAGCATAATACTGCCTACACATATCATACTTCTCAATGCTTATGCAGCTAAGATCGTATACTCAGAATAAGCTAGACATGGTAATCTCGTCCCCACGTGGACCAACACACATAAATATCACTATCTCATAATCTCAAGTTTCACTAGACCTCAAACTGGTCTAAGCATCAAGCCAATGGCCTCAATAAAAACGAGACCTCTACTCGCCCAAACTCAAATCCGAACCACTGCTCTGATACCACTATTGTAGGACGCCACTTATGGTAATACAAAATTAATAATATAATGGGGATCTATAAAATGGTGATGTGGATTCTATAAAAATTTTTGCAGAGTTTCCTCGTAAATTGGATTATCCAAAAAAATAAAACACCATAATAAATATCCTCAAATTACATCACCAATATCCAACACAAATCCAACAATAAAATCCGTCAAAAGATGAAAAGTCTAACTAATATTCATGCCTTGAAAAATAGAAAACTTTAAAATCCAAATAAATTAATACAATCCCCAAAATAATAATAACAATATCTCAACAATCATTCTAACTACGTCGTTTAGCTCAAATGAAATGTGTTACCCTTCTAGAAGCATTGACTCTACCTCTGCATGCTCCCAAAAAGCTAGACCTGTCACATGTTTCCACGGAAATAGCCCCCACACAGGGTAAGCACACCAACATGATAACACATACATAAATACATGTCAAAGGCACAATTCATAAATCGTAAAATAAGTACTATGGTATCCAAATGAGATACTTCCTTTTGCTTCTCAAATAATAAGATATCGTTTCACTGCTCCTGTTTCACAATACACAAGTATAATATCCACAATAACAATTATTAAATAATTGCATTACCATTGTAATCCATTACATTCACCATTCATCATTCATGTCATCTACAATTCACATTTCTTATATCATAAGAATGTACTACTGTCAATTAACGAGATACTCCATGAGTATATCAATATAGTATGAGATCTCTCGTAATTGTTACTGTTCTCACAATCCAAATTTATCAATACCATAATAATCACAATATTAGATCGTTATATGATCCACATATCACATTATCACATTGCACGCTTCAGCGGCGACCCATATATCATATTAATACATTGCATGCAATGAGAAGAGAAGAGACACTGAGGAAAGTGGAGCAACAAGCTGTGAAGAAGTTATTCACTCAATCCACTAATAATCTACGAATTAAAATATATCTTAACCACAAATTAATTAATAAATGAAGGAACAAATGATCAAGAACCAGGGAACATCAAGGCCGTCATTTCCTTTGTCCAAAACAACAAGAAAACCGAGCCCAAAATCTCGAAATGCAAGGAAGAGGGAATAATCAAAAGAATGGCATAAAGATTCTCCACAAACCCTAAAAAAAAGGATGCAATCCGCTGAATCTTTAATTTATTTACACTAAAAGTTCAACCCGGGATTATAATCCAACTCCACACCCAAATTCAATTCTCAAGAATTTAATTTCACAATTTCTCGATAAGTGTATATTGTGAGAACATGAACAGTTTCGAGGATAGGAACAGTTTTGAGAGATCTCATATTATATTGATGTACTCAGGCAGTATCTCGTTAATTGACAATAGTACATTCTTATGATCTAAAAGATGTGAATTGTAGATGACATGAATGGTGAATGTAATGGATTACAATGATATTTATTTAATAATTGTTATTGTGAATCTTATACTTGTGTATTATGAAACAGGAGCAGTGAAAATATCTCTTATAATTTGAGAAGCAAAATAAAGTATCTCACTTGGATACCATAGTAATTATTTTACGATTTATGAGTTGTGTCATATATATATATATATATATATATATATATATGTGTGTGTGTGTGTGTGTGTGTGTGTGTGTGTGTGTGTGTGTGTGTGTGTGTTATCATGTTGGTGTGCTCACCCTCTGAGGGGGCTGTTTCCGTGGAAACAGGTGATAGGTCTATCTTTTTGGGAGCATGCGAAGGTAGAGTCAATGTGTCTAGAAGGGTAACACAATTCATTTGAGCTAAAACGATGTAGTTGAATGATTTTAGAGATTTTGTTATTATTTTGGGGAATGTATCCGTGATATCCCCGAAATAATTATGTGCATTTGGGGATTAATTATGCCTATGTGAAATTTATGGTGTTAATTAATTCAGTGTATGGTTTAGTTAAATTAGTGTTGAATTAATTAATATGGTGAAATGCTTAGTCATGCGGTGGGCGTGACCTGGTAATGCATTTCAGGGTACATGTGGTGCATGTTGGGATATTGAGTATTGGCATGGTTTAATTATGGTGGATAATGATTATTTTGGTAAAGCATGTTTTTAATTGAGGTTATGGTGCATTTTTGGAAAATGCTTTTAAAATATCATGTTGGGGATAGTTTATACATCATGCAAATTAATGGGGTATCATTTTATATTAAAGCCACACTTATACCCCCGTCCCCCCCCCCCCCCCAGCCCAACACCTTTATACCATTACCTCACTCCTCTCATCGCTCTTTATCCAACATCACTCCCAAACCCTTCCCCCAAACCCACCATTCACGTTTTTAGCAAGGAGAAGAGGAGGAGAGCTTTTAAATCCTTGATTTCTTGCTAGTTTTGTAGCTCAAGAGGTGAGCAATATCTTTGGTTAATGTTTGAGCATGTTTTGTTTGATTATGGGTTTGTAAAATTTGGGGAAAAATGGTTTGTTTGGATATATGTTGTATATGGTTTCTGATGTGGTTTATGTTGGTTTTATAAGGATTTTGTTGATTGTTGGTAATATTGTAATTGTTGGTGTTTTTATTGGTGGTTTTTGAAGTTTTGATGTTAATGGTTGGGAAAGATTTGAAGGGAAATGGATTGGAGAAGATGAAATGTGGAAAAAGGGCAAAAATCGCGTGTGCAGGCTTCAGTGATCGATCGGGATATTTTCCCGATCGATCGCGAGCACCAGGGAGGAGGCAGTATGCTTCCGCGATCGATCACGAGTTTGGCGCGATCGATCGGTGAAGCCGCGATCGATCGGCACAAACTCGACGATCGATCGCGGATGGGAATTTTTTGGGCATTATGGTTGCTGGACCTCGCGATCGATCGCGAGATGCCAGAAATGGATATTTTAGTTATTTTTGTGGAATTTTTAGTATCCGACTATTATTGGCTTCTAATATTGGTTTGTGTGAATTTGTAGAACTATCCCAGGTGGCAACACAACCAAGGAGATAAAGTCCTATGACATCTCCACTTTTGGAACAAAGGTACGTAGTGAGACGTACGGGCATCGGACGGTAAAATATGTTTACGTGTTGGGCTATGCATTATGGTTGCATACATACATTCGTTATGCATTATGGTTCCATACATGAGTTTGGTTATGCATTATGGTTGCATACATGATTTTGGTTATGCATTACGGTTGCATACATTCATTGGATGCATTGGTGCATGCGATTGTAAGTCAATATTAAATTCAAGTGATGAAGAGTACTTGCTGCTATTATGGCGTAGCAATGATAGAATACTTGCCGCTGTCATGCCGTAGCGATGAAAGAATATTTGCCGCTAATATGTAGAAGCCAAGAACACGCCGCTGTCATATTATAGCAAGGGACATTATTTGCCGCTAGTATTGTCTAAGCGAGGGGTATTAATGCCGCTGTCATGTTAAAGCGGGGGGTATTATGCCACTGATATAATAAACTTGGGAATTGGATATTGGTATTGATGGAATGGATGCATGTCATTACATACATTAATCTATTGATTATGATTGTGATACATGGATAACCAAATGGAGCAGTTAAATGTATTAAATGCATGAAGTGATTTGTATTTACGGTTTATGCATTTTTATATTACAATCATATTTTTGTGGATATGGTTTGTTACATGCTCATGGTTTTGGGGGTTGTTCCTGTAGGTACATTTTGAGCGGAAAGGCTAAGGACGGGTTGATGCGGTGAGCTTGTGAGGAGTACTTTTGGTATAGAAGACGAGATTCTTTCGTATAGTCTCTACTCTAGGAGTAGTGTAAAGCTATAGGATTAACATTCATTTGGTTGGGAATGTAATTAATCCTTATGGAATTTTATTTTGGTACTGTAACCCTAATAGCTCGGGGCATCAACATGAACTTTGTACTCTGTTATATGCATGTTAGCTCTTCTTATGCCTTTAATCCGCACTTAAGGTAATAGTGTCCTTACAGTGGTTAGAGAACCCGGGAATGAGTGAATGGTAGCCTTAGCAACAAGTTGGCTAGGTGTTTACATATGAGCATGTCTATGCATGAGGCGCATATTTGTGTTTATAATTGTTATACTAACATGCTTATTATTGTTCATATTATCTATCAGTGTAACATATGTATTGTTTCTGGTATTGTTGTTAACCCTTGTATTACAGCATGGCAGCCAGAAACTTGGAACACCTAAATGAAGATGTGGGTGATGTGGGGAGTGTGAATGCTATTATCGCACAGACTAATCCCCTACCACCACCAGCTGTGGGTGTTGAACCTATTGTACAGCCATTATTACCGGGAGAATTGAACCTAACACAATTTTGATCTTCCATCCGCATAGATTTGAGGGGACTGAATCAGGGGAGAGGAATGGATGGAAAGGATTGAGCAGATTTTTGTGTCTGCACCCTATGGTAGGACTGCTTGGCTGAGGCTAGCGGAGTTTCAGTTGGCAAAGAAGTCTTCCATGTGGTGGAAGACGACAGTGATGGAGTTGAGGGCTCAGGGTATGTTGGTGGACTGGACTTTATTCAGGACCCGGTTTCTGAACCGGTACTTTTCTGCTGCTGCTAGGCAGATGAAAGTGGATGAGTTTAGCAACTTGAAACAAGGCAATATGACTGTCTCGGACTATGCCATGCATTATTCATCACTGTTGAGATATGTTCCCCACATTTCTACCAATATGCATGCCAAGATGAGGCACTTCTTGAAGGGTTTGACGCCAGAACTGTTTGATCGGGTTATCTCCAATAACCCCAACTCTTTTGATGATGCTCTTACTAGAGCAGAACTAGCGGAGATAGGAGTCAGTGCTTACACGGATGTTGTACCCCAACAAGTTCCACCACGGAGGCCGATATCTAATAATCTGAGGCCGCGATGAGAATCATTTAAACCTCGTGGGGCTCCTTCTTCTTCTCGTTTTGGTGGAAGGTGAGTTGACAACCGGAGGGGTAATGCATCTATCAATAGGGGGCAAACTCAAGTAAGTAGGAGTGGAGTAGTGAAATGTCATTTCAATGGAGACCGCATCACATGCGTGACTGTACGGCTTGTTACAAATGTGGCAAGATGGGCCACATTGCTCGGTTTTGTCAGAATAGTGATGGTCAGATAGATCTCAGAGAAGGCAGGGGAAGGTTTACCAGTGGGACAGTGCAGCAGAGGCAACCGGTGGTGCCTCGACAGTTGGGAGGTCAGGCGATGGGGCCACCTCAAGGGCAGGTTTATGCACTGACTAGGGAGCAGGCCGAGGCAGCTCCAGAGGATGTGATTGCTGGTACGTGCCTTTTATTTACATATTTCACTTTTATTTTGATAGACACAGGTGCTTCGCACTCCTTTATGTCTGCGGATTTTATGGAGAGACATCTTATGTGCACGTCTCTGTTACCCACGCCTCTTTTGGTCTCGACACCCAGTGGAAAGAATGTTATCACTGACCGGTTCTTTGCTGACTGCCTCATTTATTTTTAGGGCAATGAATTGAAGACGGATTTGATTGTTCTGGGTATGTCAGATTTCGATTACATTGTGGGCTTCGATATACTGAACAGATATCAGGCAGTGGTAGATTGCCGGCAGAGAACGGTTCGATTCCGATCTGATATAAGGATTCAGTGGACTTTCTATGGGAACGGTTCTCGTGCGAAGATTGTGTTGATATCAGCTGTCAAAATGTCACAGTTATTGGAACGATGACATATAGGTTATCTCATTTATACTGTGGACTTGGCTGAAAAGAATAAAGAATTGAGGATTGAGGAAATACCTGTGGTTGCGGAGTTTACGGACGTGTTTCCGGAGGAAATTCCAGGGTTCCCGCCTACTAGAGAGGTCGAGGTTGGGATTGATTTGTTACCGGGGACATACGCTATTTCTCGTGCCCCTATAGGATGGAACCGACGGGGTTAAGGGAATTAAAGGAGCAATTACAAGAACTCCTTGACAAGGGATATATATGCCCTAGCGTATCGCCTTGGGGCGCACCATTTCTATTCATTAAGAAGAAAGATGGTTCGATGCGTTTGTGCATCGATTACCGGCAACTGAATAAGGCAACGGTGAAGAACAAGTATCCTCTCCCAAGGATTGATGATCTATTTGATCAGTTGCAGGGTATGAAGCTATATAGCAAGATTGATTTGAGGTCAGGATACCATCAGATTCGGGTCAGAGAGGAGGATGTTCAGAAGACAGCATTTCGGACTCGGTATGGGCACTACGAGTTCCTAGTTATGCCATTCGGTGTGATGAACACCGCCACTATCTTTATGAGTCTGATGAACTGGGTGTTCCAACCATATCTTGACCAGTTCGTCATAGTGTTTATTGACGACGCACTTATCTACTCTCGGAGTGAGGAGGAGCACGTGAAACACTTGCGGACAGTGCTCCAGATCCTCAGAGATAATCAATTGTTTGCCAAGCTCAGTAAGTGTGAATTCTGGTTGAGCAGCATGGTGTTTTTGGGGCATGTCATCTCTAGCAGTGGGATATCAGTGGATCCCAGGAAAGTAGAGGCAGTGATGAAATGGTCATCGCTACTTCTGTGCCTGAGATACGGAGCTTCCTTGGTTTAGCTGGTTACCGACGTTTTGTCGGCGGATTTTCAAAGATTGCTAAGCCTTTGACACAGTTGACTCAAAAGGGAGTACCATTCTAATGGTCTGAGGTTTGTGAGCAGAGCTTCCAAGAGTTGAAGCACCGGTTGACGACAACGCCTGTGTTAGTGATTCCTACGGAGAACAAGAGATTTGTTCTATATACTGATGCATCACTACTGGGCTTGGGATGTGTACTGATGCAAGATAAGCATGTGGTAGCTTATGCATCGAGGCAGTTGAAGCCGCATGAGACTAGATATCCAGTCCATGACTTGGAGTTGGTAGCTATCATTTTTGCCTTGAAGATTTGGCGGCATTACTTGTATGGTACGTCGTTTATAATCTATACGGATCACAAGAGCTTGAAGTTCTTGCTTACTCAGGCGGAACTGAATATGAGACAAAGGAGATTGATGGACTTACTCAAGGACTATGATTGTGAAATAGAGTACCATCCTGGAAAGGCGAACTTGATAGCAGACGCCTTGAATCGGAAGGTGAAGTGTACTGTAGAGGATGCCATGCATTTATCGGCTATGATGGCTTCTTACTGTCATCTGGGCTATGATTTTGATGTGGATACATCACCGGTACGTGTATCAACCTTATTGGCAGAACCGGGTTTTATGAGAATATCAGGAGAGCTCAGAAGACAGATGATGAGATTCAGAGATGTAACATTGGTACTTATGGGACAGCCATCGAAGTTCAGAGTGGCTGAAGATGGTTCTTTGAGATTGGGTAACCGTTGGGTAGTTCCGAGTACGCCGGAGTTGCGTAGAGGGATCTTACACCGAGCTCATAGCAGCAGGCTTAGTATCCACCCAAGCGGGAGGAAGATGTACAATGATCAATGTGATCAATTTTGGTGGAAGAGGATGAAAATAGATGTGATAGCGTTCGTTAAGAGATGCTTGATCTGTCAACAGGTGAAGGCAGAAAGGCAGAGGCCTGATGGCGAGCTGAGGAGCTTGGAGATACCTAAATGGAAGTGGGAACACATATACATGGACTTTGTGACCCACTTGTCGAGGACTGCTCTGGGGTTTGATGCGATCTGGGTGATCGTGGATAGGCTGACCAAGTGGCTCATTTTATTCCGTATAGTATGACATTCGCATACTTGAGGATTGCTCAGTTGTATGTCCGCGATGTAGTGAGACTGCACGGGATTCCAATTTTTATCGTGTCTGACCGAGATCCACGATTTACATCTCACTTTTGGGGAGGTCTCCAGTCAGCTTTGGGTACTGTGGTGAGATTAATCACGGCATATCATCCCAAAACAAACGGTCAGATCAAGCGTATTATACCGACGCTCGAGGACATGTTACGGGCATGTGTGTTGGAGTTTGATACTTTGTGGCAAGATTAATTGGCCTTGGTAGAGTTCTCGTACAATAATAGCTATCAGGTGAGCATTCAGATGGATCCATTCGAGGCTCTTTATGGTCGACGTTGTAGGTCACCATTGTACTAGGATGACTTGACTAGCAAATCGGTTGGAGGACCGGAATTGATTCGGGAGATAGAGGATAAGATAAAGGTAATCCAACAGAAAATGAAGGCAGCCTATGCAAATAAACGGCGGCTACCGTTGGAATTCCAATTGGGAGATAAGGTCTTTTTGAAGATCTCACCTTTCAGAGGTGTAGTGCGGTTTGGTATGCACGGGAAATTATCTCCGAGATATGTTGGGGCCGTTTGAGATCTTGCACCGCATTGGTACTTTGGCTTACTGCCTGGCTTTACCACCGTCATTATCGGGTATTCATGACGTGTTCCATGTATCTATGTTGAGGAAGTATGAGCCGGGATCCGTCGAATGTGTTGCAGCCTTCGGAGGTGCAGTTACATTTTGATGTGTCCTAGGTGGAACGGCCAGTCAGGATTCTGGAAAGAGATGATCGCAGACTTCGGAACAAGGTGATACTGATGGTCAAGATTCAGTGGGATCGCAGGGGTGTCAAGGAGGCCACATGGGAGACGGAGCGGCATATGGTGCAGCACCACCCGAAACTGTTTTCTGGTATGTGATTTATATTTAGTTTCGATTGGTAAGTGCATGCGATTTCGAGGGTGAAATCTTATAAGTAGAGGAGTATTGTGATATCCCCGAAATAATTATGTGCATTTGGGGATTAATTATGCCTATGTGATATTTATGGTGTTAATTAATTCAGTATATGGTTTTAGTTAAATTAGTGTTGAATTAATTAATATTGTGAAATGCTTAGTCATGCGGTGGGCGTGACCTGGTAATGCATTTTAGGGTACATGTGGTGCATGTTGAGATATTGGGTGTTGGCATGGTTTAATTGTGGTGGATAATGATTATTTTGGTAAAGCATGTTTTTAATTGATGTTATGGTGCATTTTTGGAAAATGCTTTTAAAATATCATGTTGGGGATATTTTATACATCATGCTAATTAATGGGGTATCATTTTATATTAAACCCACACTTATACCCCCCCCCCCCCCAACACCTTTATACCATTACCTCACTCCTCTCATCACTCTTTATCGAACATCACTTTCAAACCCTTCCCCAAACCCACCATTCCCCAAACCCACCATTCACGTTTTTAGCAAGAAGAATATGAGGATAGCTTTTAAATCCTTGATTTATTGCTAGTTTTGTAGCTCAAAAGGAGAGCAATATCCTTGGTTAATGTTTGAGCATGTTTTGTTTGATTATGGGTTTGTAAAATTTGGGAAAAATGGGTTTGTTTGGATATGTTTGTATATGATTGGAATATGGTTTTTGACGTGGTTTATGTTGGTTTTATAGGGATTTTGTTGATTGTTGGTAGTATTGTAATTGTTGGTGTTTTTATTGCTGGTTTTTGAAGTTTTGATGTTAATGGTTGGGAAAGATTTGAAGGGAAATGGATTGGAGAAGATGAAATGTGGAAAAAGGGCAAAAATCGCGTGTGCAGGCTTCCACGATCGATCGGGACTTTTCCCGATCCATCGCGAGCACTAGGGAGGAGGCAGTATGCTTCCGCGATCGATCGCGAGTTTGGTGCGATCGTTCGGCGAAGCCGCGATCGATCGGTACAAACTCGGCGATCGATCGCAGATGGGAATTTTTTGGGCATTATGGCTGTTGGACCTCGCGATCGATCGAGGCATTATAGCGATCGATCGTGAGATGCCAGAAATGGATATTCTGGTTATTTTTGAGGAATTTTTGGTATCGGACTATTATTGGCTTCTAATATTGGTTTGTGTGAATGTGTAGAACCATCCCAGGTGGCAACACAACCAAGGAGATAAAGTCCTACGACATCTCCACTTTTGGAACAAATGTACGTAGTGAGACGTACGGGCATCGGACGATAAAAAATGTACGTGTTGGTTATGCATTATGGTTGCATACATACATTGGTTATGCATTATGGTTGCATACATGAGTTTGGTTATGCATTATGGTTGCATACATGATTTTGGTTATGCAATACGGTTGCATACATTCATTTGATGCATTGGTGCATGTGATTGTAAGTCAAGATTATATCCAGTGATGAAGAGCACTTGCCGCTGTTATGGCGTAGCGATGATAGAATACTTGCCGCTGTCATACCGTAGCGATGAGATAATATTTGCCGCTAATATGTAGAAGCGAAGAACATGTCGATGTCATATTATAGCGAGGGATATTATTTGTCGCTGGTATTGTCTAAGCGAGGGGTATTAATGCCGCTGTCATGTTCAAGCGAGGAGTATTATGCCACTGACTTGGGGATTGGATATTGGTATTGATGGAATGGATGCATGTCATGACATACATTATTGGTATAATAATCTATTGATTATGATTGTGATACAGGGACAACCAAATGGAGCAGTTAAATGTATTAAATGCAGGAAGTGATTTGTATTTACGGTTTATGTATTTTTATATTACAATCATATTATTGTGGATATGGTTTGTTACGTGCTCATGGTTTTGGGGGTTGTTCATGTAGGTACATTTTGGGCGGAAGGGCTAAGGACGGGTTGATGCGGTGAGCTTGTGAGGAGTGCTTTTGGTATAGAAGACGGGATTCTTTTATATAGTCTCTACTCTATGAGTAGTGTAAAGCTATAGGATTAACATTCATTTTGGTTTGGATTGTAATTAATCCTTTTGAATTTTATTTTGGTACTATAATCCTAATAGCTCGAGGCATCAACACGAACTTTATACTCTGTTAGATGTATGTTAACTCTTCTTATGCCTTTAATCCACACTTAAGGTAACAGGGTCCTTACAGTATCAATTTATTTGGATTGTGTAAAGTTGTCTATTCTTTGAGGCGTGAGTATTAGCTAGACTTTTCATCTTTTGATGGATTTTATTGATGGATTAATATTGGATATTAGTGATGTTATTTGAGAATATTTATAATAGTGTTTTATTTTTTTGGATAGTCCAATTTACACGGAGACTCAGTGTAAATTTTTATAGAATACATATCGCCATTTTAGGGTCATCGACATTATATTGTTAAAATTCTGATTTACCGTAAGCGATGTCTTACAATTTAAATAATAATAATAATAATAATTTATAATATGAAATAAATTATTAGAAATAAGAATAATAATAATAATAAGTTAATATAAGTTATATACAAACTAAAAATAATAATATAAATAATAAGAGTAATAGTAAAATTAAGAAATAAATTTCTTATAATTGTGAAATCTTGTGGTAAATAAAAACCTATTCTTATAATAATTGGATAAATAATTTTAAAAAACTATTGTTTTATTTTATTAAATTTTTAATAATAAATTAAATATATTATATTAATATTTAGATTTTCATTAATTTCTTCAATATCCAAAATATAAATCAAAATAACTATAAACATTAATTAATAGCATATAGAAAAAGTAAAATTTAATAATATTATTATTATCGTAAAAACTAAAATAATAATACAAATGTGAATATTAATTTAATAATAATAAATATTACTAATAATTATAATATTATTCATATTATATATATATATATTTAAATAGTATTAAATTTGGTAATTTCTAATTCTTAAATTCAAGGATATTATAGGAAAAAACTTATCATTCAATCCCCCAAAGTATTATTTAACTATCAAAAGAATGATTAGAATCTATACAGTGCGGACCGAGTGCTTGCCAGGCAGGCTATCACATTTTTTGTCATACCTACCAAACGCATGATAAGGGAGTGATTAAAATATTAATCATCCCTTATCATGCATTTCAAATACACAGTGTTTATATAAAAGAATTATGAAAAATAATATATTACTTTACATAATAATAATGTGGAATTTTATCTTTCATTTAACATAAATTGTACACATTAAAACCGTATAAATTTTTATTATTCATCCTCCATATTTAGAAAATCTTAGCTACGTCTCTGGTTTTCAATTTGACTTACATTTATAGAAAAAAGATGAATAGAAGTTCTAAGTTAAATCAACTACAACTACTCCTCTTTATTTTTTATAAAAATAGTTGTCAGATATTATAAATAAAATTATTTGGAATATTTTAAACTTTTTTAATTATATTATTTTGCCAACAAGTAGGACCGTTGTGAAATATTATTTATTTTTTCTATTGAAAATGGTTTAAAATCTAAGCTGGAATCAAATAAGTGAACTGATGCAGACATTTAAGTACATTATATTATTTTGATTAAATTATATTATTGAAAATGGTTTAAATTCTATTCGGGTACCTTCCGCTTGATTTATCAATCAAACTTAATATAATCTCTCGATGCAGATATTTAAGTACCAGAGCTATTGCAGCTCACTTAGCTGGAATCAGACAAGTGAACTGATCAATCACTTGAACAATTTCGTTGAGTGGGTTCAGAGCAGCAGACTCAAACTCTGTAGCATTTATTGGATCAAGTGTTTCGCTATACCAACAACTGTAGCTGATGGTGACGGAGCAACTCAAATCTTTTAAACCGTACAGCAGCACAAGCACCACGTTTCGATCGACCACACATCAATGACAATTGTTATACCCCAACAATCCACCTCACAATAATTGCACTTCTTGCAACCCATGGGAATCGAACACATGGCCTTGGCTCTGATATCAATTATTGGATCAAGCGCTGGCCGCTTTATCAAAAGTTATAGCTGATGATAATAATAAATATTTTAAATCATACAGCTACCCAAACATCATATTTCAATTGATCATACAGTATGAGCAATTGTTGTACCCAACAACATTGATCCTCAACATATTCTGAGGTCTAAGTAAATTTTTATGATACATTTTTTATTTACCTTTCATATATGATGCTTACTAAAAATGATACGTCTTCTTTCCGGTGGACGAAGGGTGCTGGGAGCAACTCCAATAATGGCTCCGAGTGTTGGTGATGCCTGAAATCACGAACAAGTGTGAGAAGGGTGCCGGAAGGATGTCCCGGCGGAGCCCCTCCGACGCTCAAGTCAGAAATCGGAAAAGAAAGGAAGAGTACCGAGATGAACTTTAAGTTGTGAGTAGAGTGAATACCTTATTCCCGTCAACAAACCTGATATTTATAGGAAACGGAGAGGAGACAGCCTTTAATCGTGTGGCAGGGCCTAGGGGACATCTTCTGAAGCTAAGGGTGGGTACCAGGGTCCTAGAGCTGAGGACGAGTAGGTGTCACTCTCCTCGTACGATATGCTTGCAGCTTTTGCGATCCGATTTGTGCCGGGGACCAGAGAATGTCACTTTCATGGTATGATATGCTTCCAGCTTTTACGATCCGATTTGTACCGGGGACCAGAGAATGTCACTTTCCTAGTATGATATGCTTGCAGCTTTTACGATCCGATTTGTACTTGGAGATATGGGTTATACGTCGAATCTAATTTGCGAGGCCGTGCTACAAAGCTTAGCTCGCCCAACACGAGCGAGCTCCGATCCAATACTTCACAAACATGAGGTATCTGCAAGGGATGGCTCCGAACTCTTCCTCGCATGGGAGAGCATCACAGCTTGCGCCTCGTGTGTGCGAGCTGCGAGGCTCTGTGTGCGAGCTGCGAGGCTCGCACATGTCTCGCGGGGTGAGTACGCAGCTCGCCCCTCGTGCGGGCGAGCAGCGGTGCTCGCCCCTATCTGGCGGGGCGAGCGCGTAGCTCGCCCCTCTAGCAGGCAAGCATCGCTGCTCGCCCCTGCCTGGCGGGGCGAACGCGCATCTCGCCCCTTGTGCGGGCGAGCAGCGATGCTCGCCCTATCTGGCGGGGCGAGCGCGCCCCGCGCGCAGCTCGCTTCTCTAGCGGGCGAGCTGAGATGCTCGCCCCTGCCTGGCGGGGCGAGCGCGCAGCTCGCCCCTTGTGCGGGCGAGCAGCGATGCTCGCCCTATCTGGCGGGGCGAGCGCGCAGCTCGCCCCTTGTGCGGGCGAGCAGCGATGCTCGCCTTATCT
Source organism: Haberlea rhodopensis (assembly GCA_907163345.1). Taxonomy (NCBI): domain Eukaryota; kingdom Viridiplantae; phylum Streptophyta; class Magnoliopsida; order Lamiales; family Gesneriaceae; genus Haberlea; species Haberlea rhodopensis. Next base: position 769,604 of record CAJQUN010000102.1, read on the forward strand.
GGCGGGGCGAGCGCGCAGCTCGCCCCTCTAGCGGGCGAGCTGCGATGCTCGCCCCTGCCTGGCGGGGCGAGCGCGCAGCTCGCCCCTTGTGCGGCGAGCAGCGATGCTCGCCCTATCTGGCGGGGCGAGCGCGCAGCTCGCCCCTCTAGCGGGCGAGCTTCGATGCTCGCCCTTGCCTGGGGGGGCGAGCGCGCAACTCGCCCTCTAGCGGGCGAGCTGCGGTGGTCGCTCCTGCCTGGCGGGGCGAGCGCGCTGCTCGCCCCTCGCGTGGGCGAGCTGCGGTGCTCCACCCGCACGGGGGGCGAGCTCCGTGCGGGACGCTCGCTCGCACGAGGGGCTAGCTTCGCACTCCCCGCACCTTGTACTTCGACGATTTTGACCAATGGATTGGGTTCGACCCGTGAGCTTTTTAATGGGCTTGACCCGTATGGGTATCACTACTCCCCCATAAAATACGAGCTAAATCGAAGGTGAAAGCTCGGATGCGGATGACATTCCCACGGGTCGCTCGAACAGTTTTGGAATGGGCGTCGGATCACTTCCCCTCCACTTTTTCACTATTATTTTTAGTTTTTCCAAATCTTGCAAGTATTTACATGATTGATTTGAACTTGACTAGATGGTGTTGGTGGATGTGCATGATCTTGACTAGTCAAGTAGTCAACTCCTCGGTTCCCGCAGCCTCGCTTCCTAAGACACCATCTTAGCCATTGGTTTTGAATTCAATCAATGGTTGAAATTCTTCCATTCCTTCTATAAATACCACCACTCCATTCATACCTCTTCACTTCATTTGCTCCCCAACTTCTTTTATCACCTAAGGTTTCTCAAGTGGAGCTCCTAGCAACTCTCTTCAATCCGAGTTGCTGCCTCCGAGCCATCGTGCCTCGTTTGAGCTAAAATCCTTCGTCATTGTGCTATTGCATCCTCAAGGTAACACCCTAGCTCTCCTTTAATATTTTCATTTGTTAGTCATGTACCCCACATGTTCGATGAAATTCCCAAGTAGGAGATATACATTATTTCTTAGCAATGCTAGAGCCTACAAACAAGCCCAACGCATGAACGAACTTTGCGCACGGCCGCGTGCAGCTGCGCCCACGTCCGGGCTCGGCGCACGGCTGCTGGCAGCTGTGCGTGTGGGCGAGCTAGGCACACGCCCGCGCGCAGCTGTATGCACAGGCGAGCCCGGGCGTGCTCGGGTAGACGCATGCCCGCGTGCGGCTGTATGCTCGAGCGAGCTCGGGTAGGAGCACACCCGCTTCCGCCTGTATACCCAGGGCGAGCTCGGACGAGCTCGGGTAGGCGCACGCCCACGTGCGGCTGCATGCTCAGGGCCAGCTCGGACGAGCTCGGGTAGGCGCACGCCCTCGTGCGGGCGCATGCTCAGGCGTGCTCGCGCAGCTGTGTGTGGGGGCGAGCTACGGGCGAGCTTGGTGCACGTTCGCGCGCAGCTCGCCGAGCTGTGCGGTTGTTCCAGCTCGTGGCTCGGTCGAGCTCGACATTGATGAGTTCAATCTATGGCCAAGCTCAATGCTATGCGCTCGGCCGAGCTATGCGCGCCACACCTGCGCTGTCATACACGCCCAAGCTCGACGCGCCTCTTAACACGGTGCAAGCCGGAGTTTGACGCATTTTGAATGAATTAATATTTGCCCTTATTCTTTTACAATAGTTTGATTTTATTGATGTTTCATATACGATGGATCAGTAACATGATTTTTTCGATGTTGATATCAGGTGTTGGCATATTTGATCTAAGCTGTGAAGCATACAAGAGTACCGAGTCACGAAATTGTCCAAGCTCCGAGCCCTGTCCCGCACTTTGAGCTTCGTCCAAGCCATATACTCAATCCTAGCTCGATTAAAACAATATCTTTTGCCCATTTAGAAGGTATTCGTTCTTCTTGCACTTATCATTTGCTTGCTTGTTTTTTTTTCTTTTACTCCATGTCCTCCTCTTCGCATTCAAACTCGCGTGGAGACCTCTATACTTCTGAAGAGTCTGGCCCATCCAGTGCTCAGTCTGGCAGTTCTGGCGATACATCCTCTGACGAGGAGATGTCGGACCGAACTAGTAGCTCGTCTGATACTCAGACTCGACCCAAGTTTCCACTTCTTTCTGATAAGGAATTAATGGCCCATGCCGAGGGGCGTTGGTATAAGAATATTTCCTCTAAACTTACCCAAGACCACATCCCTATCCTCCAATTTATGGGCCACATTCCTGCCGATTATGATGTCATTATCCCAATGTCGACAGATCGCCCTCACCTGCCTCCCCCCGGGTTTGCTACATTTCATAGGGACCAGCTAGATGGGGGTCTTCGTTTCCCCCTGGCTCCTTTCTTCATAGATGTTAGCAAGTTTTTTGGCATTCACTTAGGTCAGCTTGCCCCTAGTGCCTTCCGGTTAATTTGTAGCACATATGTGTTATTCCGCACCTTAGGCCTTCCTATCTCAAGCTACATCCTCTATCACTTTATGTTTATTAAAAAGCCTATCGACGGAGTCTTCTACATGACCTCCCGCCCAACCGGCAAATTTCTTGAGCGTTGTCCCTCCAATGTCAAGGATTGGAAAACTACTTCTTCTTTGTTCGACCACCTCACCGGTGGCCATGCATGGTTCACTGGCATAATGGAAACCCCGTCATACCCAAACTCCCCCGCAGTTCCAAAAATGATCCTGATTACCGTCGAATTTTAAAAGTAATTAATGGAAGAAGTTACGATGTTTCTCGCCTGATGACTGAAGGTCTCCTGTGCCATTGGGGCTTGAGTTCAGCCGGGGTCCCACTACAAAGCTCACCTGGTAGTTTCTTATTTTATATTAGCCATATCTGTGTTCAATATATTACTAATTCTCTTCCGTCATTTGCAGGTCAAGCAATTATGCTCGCCATTATCAAACGCGAAGCTGACAAGAAGGCGAAGGGCTTGGCAGCTGGCACTATCCCTACTCCTCCTTCCAAGATTGCAAGCAAAGGAGAAGGATCGACTACTTCACACACTGGTGACGGTTGTCCTTCACCCCGTAAGAGGAAATCACATGTTAGCCACCCCTCTTCCCGCCCTTCCAAGGGTAAGAAAGTGTTGAAAGCTGCGGAAGCAAAATAGATGACTCCTGAGGATCACCATGTGGAGGAGGATGAGGGTCCGCCGGAGGCACATACTTTCGGGCATTATGAGAGCTCAGCCGCTTTGTTGGGACAGGGTCCTAATGATATTGCAATAGGTGTGATGCATGAGCTACCTTCCGGCCCGGATGTTGACTTTCTGGCTTCATTGGGACTGAGCGAACTCATGCGACGGACATGCAGCAGCATGGCCGAGGTATGCATAATTTTCTTACGCCTTCATTATCTGAGCACATTGTTTTTCATATTCCATTTATCGGGACTTTCTTACATCCTCTCTTTTCTTATCTTTTTCTAATCAGGCATTTATCTTCACTGGTGAGCTGGCTTATCGTACTAACAGTCTCAGGACGCTATCTCGGAAGGACTCGAAGGAGAGTAAAGTGATCATTGCCGACCTTAAGGCAGCTGCTGAGAGAGCCGAAGAAGCACATGCTCGAAAGGTTGAGGAGCTGGAAGCCCAGGCCGCCGAGGAGCGCCAAAAATTTGAGGCCGAGCTCTCAAGCCTAAAGAAGAAATTAGAAAGAGCCCAGACCAAAATCAAAGATACCGAGGAAGCTTTATCAAACTTTGAAGAAAAGGCTGCCCAGAAACATGCCTCTATCAAAGATGATTTCTTGAAATCGGCCGAGTTCGAAGAGATATGTGAGGTTAAAGCATTTGGCTTCCTTGAGGTTGGATTTGAGAAGACCGTGGAGTTGTTCCGAGATCAAGGCTATCCACCAGAAGGGGCTCCTTCTGATTTTATTGACATCATGAATGTGACTTCTCGCCTTCCCCCTGACATGTAGTTGGATTAGATATTTTGTCATGACTTCTATGTAATCCCTCTAATATTTTGTGGACTGTTGGATGTAGTCGGATGTTTGACGATTGTTCCTTTTTGCTAGCGAAGCCTGTCGTATGTTGTAATGACTCGCTAGATGCTTATATTTGGACATCCATTTTGCTTCTTTTGGTTTGTTTTGGGCACTCCTACCTTGACTTTGTGTTATTATGTTTGGCCCAACCTAACAATAGCTCACCTTGCAACGCAACATTAAGATGAAGCATATGCGCCGATTATTTATTTATTCATGAATAGGCAAGACCTTGGTGTCAATAATAGTACATGCAAGCTTCGCATGTCTTGTCCTATCAAGCTCGCTCAAAGGGGCGCATGTCAAGCTCTTTTAGCTCACTGAGACGGCCATGTGCTAGTTTGAGGGTTGTTGGGCAAGCTCTCTAACTTGCCTAAGTAGCCATGGGCGAGCTCCTGATTGTCCCCAATAGGGCCATTTGCCACCTGATCCAATTTATGGTATCCGCTTAGTGAAGTAGGTGCCGAACTCCAGGATCAAGTAATAAATACATGATCCACGATATGTAATATGAACCCTGCTCGGGCAAATCACTCATGTTGGATTTGGCGTAGCCAAGTTGATGAGCTCGATGTGACCATAGCTCTGTTGATCCTCTGTCCGATGCAACCGTAACAGGCCGGGTAGACACCCCTGAATGGCACTTGGCGTAACCTAGGTAGATGAGCTCGGCGTAACCGCAACTCGACTGATCCTCTGCCGGGCGTAACCAAGACAGGTTGGGTAGACACCCCTGAATGGCACTTGGCGTAACCAAGGTAGATGAGCTCGGCGTAACCGCAACTCGACTGATCCTCTGCCGGGCGTAACCGCGACAGGTCGGGTAAACACCCCTGAATGGCACTTGGCGTAACAAGGCAAATGAGCTCGGCGTAACCGCAGCTCGACTGATCCTCTGCCGGGCGTAACCGCGACAGGTCGGGTAAACACCCCTGAATGGCACTTGGCGTAACCAAGGCAAATGAGATCGGCGTAACCGCAGCTCGACTGATCCTCTGTCGGGCGTAACCACGACAGGTTGGGTAGACACCCCTGAATGGCACTTGGCGTAACCAAGGTAGATGAGCTCGGCGTAACCGCAACTCGACTGATCCTCTGCCGGGCGTAACCGCGACAGGTCGGGTAAACACCCCTGAATGGCACTTGGCGTAACCAAGGCAAATGAGCTCGGCGTAACCGCAGCTCGACTGATCCTCTGTCGGGCGTAACCGCGACAGGTCGGGTAAACACCCCTGAATGGCACTTGGCGTAACCAAGGCAAATGAGCTCGGCGTAACCGCAGCTCGACTGATCCTCTGTCGGGCGTAACCGCAACAGGTCGGGTAAACACCCCTGAATGGCACTTGGCGTAACCAAGGCAAATGAGCTCGGCGTAACCGCAGCTCGACTGATCCTCTGTCGGGCGTAACCGCGACAGGTCGGGTAAACACCCCTGAATGGCACTTGGCGTAACCAAGGCAAATGAGCTCGGCGTAACCGCAGCTCGACTGATCCTCTGTCGGGCGTAACCGCGACATGTCGGGTAAACACCCCTGAATGGCACTTGGCGTAACCAAGGCAAATGAGCTCGGCGTAACCGCAGCAGAAGTATACAAGACAAGTGACAGATACTCTTCATTCATTGAAATTGAAATTGAAATTGAAATTGAAATCGAAATTGAAATCGAAATTGAAATTAAAGCGATTACAAGAAAGGAGAGGAATACATAGCCCGGGTGTAACAGCTACGGCTAAACATAGTATTTCTTCAAGTGGTAGGCATTCCATGGTCTCTTGAGAGCTTTGCCTTGCATGTCCTCTAGGTAATAAGCTCCCGAGCTCAACTTCTCCATGATCTTAAAAGGCCCCCCCCCATTTCGGGTCCAGTTTTCCCCGCTGTTCTTCTTGTATCTTCTTCAACACTAAGTCTCCAACCTGGAAGCTTCTTGGTACTACTCTTCGATTGTATCCCCGAGCTATGCGGTTCTTGTAAGCTTCCATCCTAATCATCGCTGCTTCCCTTTTTTCTTCTAGGAAGTCCAGGTCAGCAGCCCGCCTTTGATCATTGTCCTCATCGTAAAGCACAATCCTTGCCGTCTCGGATCCTATTTCTGCCGGGAGCACCGCCTCATTGCCATAAACCATGCTGAAAGGCGTTTCACCCGTTCCTGTTCTAGGAGTAGTTCGATAAGACCATAGCACACTTGGGAGCTCATCCACCCAGTTTCCTTTTACTTTTCCTAATCTTGCTTTTAAACTTTGGAGCAAAGACCGGTTAGTCACTTCTACCTGGCCATTACTTTGAGGGTAAGCCACGGATGTAAAGGCTTGTCTGATCTTCATCTCTTTGCACCAAGATTGAATTTTGGCACCTTGAAATTGTCTTCCATTATCGGAAACCAATATGCGTGGGACTCCGTATCGGCACACTATGTTTTTCCAAACAAAATTCATGACGTCCTTTTCAGTAATTTTAGCTAAGGGTTCGGCTTCCACCCACTTTGAGAAATAGTCTATGGCTACTATCAAGAATTTCTTTTGGGCTGGAGCGGGGGGAAAAGGTCCCACTATGTCGATGCCCCATTGGTCAAACGGGCATGCCGGTATGATCGCCTTCATCATCGTGGTAGGCTGGTGATAGAGTCTGCTGTGCCGCTGGCAATTGTCACAGGCTAGTACGAGGGTTATGGCGTCCTTTTGCATGGTAGGCCAGAAAAACCCAGCTAGCAAGGCCTTTCGCGCCAGAGCATGGGCGCCCAAGTGGTTTCCACAACTCCCCTCGTGTATTTCCCTAAGGACATAATCAACGTCATCTCTTCCCAGGCATTTGAGGAGAGGCCGGGAGAATGATCTCTTGTACAATGCCCCTTCGAACAGCACAAAACGCAGACTTCTCTGCTTGATCTGATGAGCTTTCCTTGGGTCAACGGGTAGCCTTCCCTCCTTCAAATAATTTTCGATCTCGGTTCTCCAGTCACCCTCATCTAGCTCGGCAGGTGCGGAGCCCTGGAAAGGGGCGAGCTCCACGTGTGCGACCACATCTCGATTTTTCCAACTAGTGAGAGCGCTGGCCATCTTGGCTAGGCTATCAGCCTTGGTATTTTCTTCCCTTGGAATTTGCTCAAACATGACTTCCACAATTTTTTCTTTAACTTGGTCAATGGCACGAGCATACTCAATCAACTTTTCATTCTTCGTCTCGTAGACGCCTCTGACCTGTTGTGCAACCAGCTGTGAGTCGGAGAAGAGATGTACCCGGCCAGCTCCCACACTCTTAGCTGCTTGCAATCTTGCTAGAACAGCTTCATACCCCGCTTCATTGTTGGAAGCCTTGAAGTCCAACTTTACGGCTAACTTCATCTCGTCCCCCCTTGGTGAAATCAACACTACCCCAACTCCACTGCCTTCGTTGGTTGCAGAACCATCAACATATATTTTCCAAGGATCCTCGGTATCCTGATGCACGGTTTCCGCCAAGAAATCAGCTAGGGCCTGCGCTTTGATAGTTCTTATCGGCTCATATTGGATGTCATACTCCCCCAGCTCAGTTGTCCACTTAACCAACCGACCTGACACGTCCGGATGAGTTAAGATTTTTCCCAAAGGACTATTGGTAAAGACCGTGATTGGGTGAGATAGGAAGTACGGTCTTAGTTTCCTTGCCGTGATTGTCAATGCTAATGCCAACTTCTCCAAGCCCGAGTATCTTAGATCAGCTCCCTTTAACGCATGTGAAACGTAGTAAACGGGATGCTGAGTTGAACCTTCCTGTCAGATTAGAACCGAGCTCACCGCCTCCTCAGTTGCGGAGAGATAGACCCATAAACGTTCCCCCAATCCCGGCTTGGCTAAAACCGGGAGCTTGGCTAGATATTGTTTTAACTCATCAAAAGCCCTCTCACAATCAGCTCCCCACTGAAATTTCTGAGCCTTCCGGAGAGTGCGAAAGAAAGGCACACTCCGGTGGGCCGACCTGGACACAAACCTTGATAGTGCAGCAATCCTCCCTGCTAATTGTTGTACCTCTTGGAGACTAGTGGGGGACGCCATAGTCTGGATCGCTTTAACTTTGTCGGGATTGGCTTCAATACCTCTCTCTGTCACAATGTATCCCAGGAACTTTCCACTCTTCACCCCAAACACACATTTTTGTGGGTTGAGCTTTAGTCCGTAAGACCTCAGGGTGGAGAAAGTCTCTCCAAGGTCAGTCATGAGGTGAGCTCGATCCTTTGATTTTATCAAGATGTCATCTACGTATACCTCCACGTTTCTCCCAATTTGCTTTGAGAAAACTTTGTCCATCAACCTTTGGTACGTTGCCCCTGCATTTTTAAGTCCAAAGGGCATAACCACAAAACAAAAAGTTCCATCTGAGGTGATGAAACTTACCTTTGCCTGATCCTCCCTTGCAAGGGGAATTTGATGATATCCTTGATAAGCATCCAGCAAGCATAGATATTGGTGGCCGGCAATAGAGTCCACCAGTTGATCTATGCGAGGCAACGGGTAGCAGTCCTTGGGGCAGGCTTTGTTAAGGTCTCGGAAGTCAATGCACATTCTCCACTTTCCCGAGTTCTTAGGCACCAGGACCACATTTGAGAGCCAAGTGGGGAATTGAACTTCTCTAATGTGTCCCGCCCTAAGCAGCTCTTGGACCTCCTCCTTGATGACCTTATCTTTTTCTGCCCCGAAGTGTCTTTTCTTTTGTTTTACGGGCCGAGCTCGGTCCAACACGTTTAGATGGTGTTGCATGACGTTCGGATTTATACCTTTAAGATCTTGAGTAGACCAGGCGAACACATCATGATTCTTAATGAGACAAGCAATGAGCTCGCCCTTCTCTTGCGGGTCCAAGTCATCAGCTATTCTGATCACTCTTTCAGCAGATCTAAGCTCCACTAACTCAGGTTCTTCCTCTGTCACAGTTGGAGTCTCTTTCGGGGCATGCCGAGCAACTGACCTCCCGCTCCCTATCACTCCGACCTCCCGTCGGGCCCTTTTTCCTTCTTCCTTTACAACACTTTCATAACACCGACGGGCTGTACCCTGGTCACCTCCAAGTACTCCAACTTTGTTTCCTGTCGGGAACTTCAACTTTTGGTGATAGGTAGAAGCTATGGCCTTGAAGTCCTTCATGGCCGGTCGCCCAATAATCCCATTGTAAGAGGAGGGGGCTTCAACGACTGTAAAATTCACCATCTTAGTTACTCGGCTAGGGCCACTCCCCATTGACAAGGGGAGGACAATCTGACCCAGAGGCTGGATCACATGTCCCGTGAACCCATAAAGAGGGGTTGAGATTAGGTCCAAGTGGAATCCATCAACTTGCATTTGGTCCATGGTTGTTTTGAACAAGATATTGACGGAACTCCCCGTATCTACGAAAATCCTTGCTATGTCATAATTTGCTATAGTAACCGTGACTACCAAGGCATCGTTGTGTGGAGTAACGATGCCTCTTAGGTCGTCGGGACCGAAACTGATCACGGGGTCGGTTATAGTGCTTGCTTCCATGGACACCTCAAAATTTTCCAACCTCCTCCCATATGCCTTGCGAGCTCGGCCAGAATCTCCATCGGTTGCTCCTCCAGAGATCATGTGTATCATTCCCCGATTCGGATCATTGTTTCCTCCATTCCTTTCCTCACGGCCGCGAGGGGCATTCCGCCCTTGCTGCTCCCACCTTGGCTCTCTTCGTCCAGGATTGGCCCGGGCTGGGGCTTGGGGCCCGTCCGGCGGGTAGGGCTCCCTGGTTCTAGTCAACATAGCTTTTATTTCCGGATCTCTTTGAAGGATCCTCTGGACCTCTTCTCCCAATTGTTGGCAATCATGGGTAAAATGTCCATATTCTCTATGGTATCCACAATACTTATCCGATGGGGGCAACCTTGGACCTCTCTCTGCTTTCTTTGGCCTAGTCAATCTCCCCTTATTATCACATACATCCATTGCTTTGTCTAGGCTCATGACAAGGGGAATATGTGGAAGACGCCCCCTGAATAAGTTTCGATCATCCATCCTCTCCGCCATGTTTCTCTTTCTTCCACCCTTGTCCAGCTTTTCCCTGTTATTCTCAGCGGGTCTTTGCTCTAATCTCTTATGCCTCTGCGCGTCTTCCAAGTTCACATACTTCTCCGCCCTAGATAGGAGCTCATCATAACTTTGCGGTGGTTTCTTTACCAAGGACTTGAAGAATTCACCACCCTTGAGCCCTTGCGTGAAAGCATTGAGAAGGACATCAGGCGTGGCTGAAGGAACCTCTAGGGCAACACCGTTGAAGCGTTGGGTAAACTCCCTCAAGGATTCTTGATCTTGTTGTTTCATGACAAAACAAACTGAGTGAAGTCTTTTGATATTTTTTGCTACTTGCAAATTGATGCAAGAAAGCTGAGCTGAAGTCGTGGAAGGACATTATTGAGCTAGGCTTCAACATGTTGAACCATTGTTGAGCCGACCTTACTAATGTATTCAGAAATACCCGACATTTGACTCCGTCGGAGTATCGATGCAACAAGGCCTCATTATCAAATCTTCCCAAATAATCCTCGGGGTCGGTGTTCCCATCGTATTCTCCCATGTTAGGCTGTCGGAAGTTAGATGGTAGCTCCTCCTCCAAAATGGCTTGGGAGAAGGGACTTTCTTTCTTGTGGGTGTAGGCCTTTTCCCCGACATGTTGTCTCAAACCTTGGATTTCATTCCACATATCTTCCATTCTCTGGTGCATCTTCGAGTCCCCGCCACCTTGGGTGGGATTGACCTCCTCCGCGTGACTTTGCTGGACTTCAGCATTGTCCTCATGGTTCGGCAATGGTACTCCGTCCGGAGGTGGGGGTTGGTTTTGCTTCACAGCCTCGGCTACGGCGGTGGTAATGAACTGGGCTAGCTGTTCCATAGTCATGTTTCCCACGTTCACCACCGGAGGCGGCTGTTCAGCCCTTCCTTCCGGGCGGGACTCCGCCGTACCTATTCTTCTACTTCCTCTTCTTCCTGCCATATCAACGTCTTTGCTCAAGTTTCCCACAGACGGCGCCAAATGATGCTTACTAAAAATGATACGTCTTCTTTCCGGTAGACGAAGGGTGCTGGGAGCAACTCCAATAATGGCTCCGAGTGTTGGTGATGCCTGAAATCACGAACAAGTGTGAGAAGGGTGCCGGAAGGATGTCCCGGCGGAGCCCCTCCGACGCTCAAGTCAGAAATCGGAAAAGAAAGGAAGAGTAACGAGATGAACTTTATGTTTTGAGTAGAGTGAATACCTTATTCCCGTCAACAAACCTGATATTTATAGGAAACGGAGAGGAGACAGCCTTTAATCGTGTGGCAGGGCCTAGGGGACATCTTCTGAAGCTAAGGGTGGGGACCAGGGTCCTAGAGCTGAGGACGAGTAGGTGTCACTCTCCTCGTACGATATGCTTGCAGCTTTTGCGATCCGATTTGTGCCGGGGACCAGAGAATGTCACTTTCATGGTATGATATGCTTGCAGCTTTTACGATCCGATTTGTACCGGGGACCAGAGAATGTCACTTTCCTAGTATGATATGCTTGCAGCTTTTACGATCCGATTTGTACTAGGAGATATGGGTTATACGTCGAATCTAATTTGCGAGGCCGTGCTACAAAGCTTAGCTCGCCCAACACGAGCGAGCTCTGATCCCATACTTCGCAAACATGAGGTATCTGCAAGGGATGGCTCCGAACTCTTCCTCGCGTGGGCGAGCATCACAGCTTGCCTCGTGTGTGCGAGCTGCGAGGCTCTGTGTGCGAGCTGCGAGGCTCGCACATGTCTCGCGGGGTGAGTACGCAGCTCGCCCCTCGTGCGGGCGAGCAGCGGTGCTCGCCCCTATCTGGCGGGGCGAGCGCGTAGTTCGCCCCTCTAGCGGCCGAACATCGCTGCTCGCCCCTGCCTGGCGGGGCGAGCGCGCAGCTCGCCCCTCGCGTGGGCGAGCTGCGGTGCTCCACCCGCACGGGGGGCGAGCTCCGTGCGGGACGCTCGCCCGCACGAGGGGCTAGCTTCGCACTCCCCGCACCTTGTACTCCGACGATTTTGACCAATGGATTGGGTTCGACCCGTGAGCTTTTTAATGGGCTTGACCCGTATGGGTATCAATATAGTTTATTTTTAAAACTGTTTTAGGCTTATTTTCATGTACTACCTATGATTATATTTATGCGGGCTCCACGACCTGATTTAGCATTTAATTTTCAAGAAATGCCCGTAGAGAAGCAATTAACAACCATGACACTTGTTTTACCTCCAAAAGGTGCAAATTGTCTTCAAAATCCGTATGAACCTCCAATGTATTGTCCAACGAAAAACGACTACAAGTAAAGAGAAAAGATAAATTTATTGGACTAAGACCAAACTTCGACTACTTACGAAATCATAACCAAAACATATCAAATTACATGACATTTTTGTAATTTTACTTAGATTTTGTCATATCCTTGCACCTTAATAGAGATTGGGAGTGGCTAGTTATTGCAACCCCACTTAATTTTGTGTACACTTTGGAATTATTATTTGAGAGATTGAGTGATGCATATATAAAACGTATTTGAATGCTTTCTAGCTAAGGGCATCTACAATAGGGGGCTTTGTCAGCCCTCAGCACAGCCCCCATTACACAATGGGTGTCATCTTTCCCAGAGCTTGTTATTTACTTCCACTCGGAATGGATGCTGTTAAAAAGTAAGGGCGGCAGGGAGCTGCCTCCGCTTTGAGTTGGAGCTTTTTGGTAGTAGTTGTGACCAACAATCATCAGCTGCCGGCTCGTTGATAAGATGATAGTTTCAAACATGATTTCTGGTGGCGCATCCCCAACACGAAGGAAGGAATTTAATTTAGAAATAATTAAAGAATAGCTCCAAGTCACCTGATTCGTTGCTTCCATCGTAGGTAAGGCACGACAAAGCTGGATATATAATACAGTACTAGTTAATATAAGTAATATACAATTAAATATTAAGAGATCAACTATCAATCAGCTCAAATGGGAGATGAACCATGGGTTATCAAAATAAACAATGAACTGAACAACATGCCGGATACTTCTATTGATTCGGCGCAATGGAATAAGCGATCCATCTACCGAGTGTCGGCCCGCCTCTCTGATATAGACAGATTGTCACTGCTCAACGATAGAGCTTACAAGCCACACCTAGTTTCCATCGGACCTTACCATCACGGGACCGAAAACTTGAGGGCGATGGAGGACCACAAGCGCCGTGCTCTCCTTCACTTTCTCAAAAGATCCGAGAAACCCCTCCAGAGCTTCATTCACGCATTAGCTCCATACGTGCAGGATCTCAAAGATGCCTATGATCAGTTAGATCTCATGTGGCACCAAAATACTGAAGCTTTCATGGAAGTCATGATCACGGATGGCTGCTTCATCTTGGAAATATTACGTACTTACGGTGATTATGAGACGACGGAGAACGATTATGCTGCTAACGATCCCGTCTTTAGCCACCATGGCAAGTTCTACATTCTTTCCACTTTAAAGCGCGACATGATAATGCTCGAGAATCAAATACCATTGCTGGTTCTAGAAAAAACTAGTCGCCGTTCAAAATGTATGTAAAAACTCAAATCAAGATTAATTAATGCACTTCCTGCCAAGTCAAAATTTAACGGAGAAAATACTGGACCAAACTTTGACTATATATCTGTCTAAATACAGTAAATTTGGTGGGCTTTTACACGTATTTTTGTACCTATATTATTCCAGGTAAGATGGGATTTGACGAAAGCGATTCTCAAGGTATTTTCACAAATATTTTCGAGGAGATTGGAGCCGTACAACAAGTGCTTGCACATATTAGACGTGTGTAGACAGAGCCTCCTGGGAGTCGACCAATGTGCATATAAAAACAAAATGCAGAGTGATCACAACCACCACCACCGCGACATCAACCGGGGTGGAGCCGAGATCAGACGGTCAGCCATAGATCTCATCGAAGCTGGAATTCGTATAGAAAAAACAATGACGACAAGCGTCATAGATATATCATTCCGGGGAGGAGTTCTCAAGCTTCCGCTCGTAGTCGTGGACGATGTTTTCGAGTCACTATACCTGAACCTAATTGCATTCGAGAGGTTCCATGTTGGGGCGGGGAAAGAAATCACTTCCTACATTTTCTTTATTGATGACATGATTCACAATGCCGAAGATGTTAGACTGTTGAATTCACGCGGTATCATACAGAATGCACTCGGCAGCGACCAAGATGTGGCAAAATTGTTCAACTCTTTGTCCAGAAACACTACACTTTATCCCAGTAGCAGCGTAGTCGAGGTTCATAAGAAGGTTAGCCATTATTGCGAGAGGCCATTGAACAAATGGAGATATAATCTCGTGCATACATATTTCACTAGTCCATGGGCCTTTCCTTCTGTTGTGAATGCAATGTGTCTTTTTGTTCTCACCATCATCCAGACTGTTAGGGGGTGAATTAAGATTTGATTTTCAAACGAATTTGCAAGATGTTGAGTTTGTGCTGTAAAAATAAGCAATAATGTAGTGTGGAAAATAAAATGAAGGCCAAAAGCATTTCAAGGATTTGTTATAGATGTTTGATCATAAATCGTATATGTCTTCTTCTTTTCCCAATTTCAACTTACTTTACCAAGGAATTCTCTATAACTTCTTTGTTTTTGAGGGTTCAAGCTAGTCACACATGTAGGCCATAGAAGACCTACAACGATTCACGCTAGGGGTGGGTATTCGGGTCGGGTTTTCGGGTACCCGACCCGACCCGATCGGGGTATTCCCGAACGATAATGAAAAACGGTAATTTTTCAGGTTCGGGACAATACCCGATTCCCGACCCGAAAATTTCGGGTCGGGAATCGGGTACCTTCTTGGAACCCGATCGGGAATCGGGTACCCGATTGGGTTCCAAGAAATAAAAAAAAATTGTTTGTTATATATTGTAGAAGCAAAAAAAATTAAATAAAAAAATTTAAAAGAAAAATCAAAAATAGGATACCCGAACCCGAATTGTTCGGGTACCCGACATTTCGGGTACACGAAATGTCGGGTACCCGGACAATTCGGGTCGGGAATCGGCATGTCCTATGGGGTACCCGAAATTTCGGGTACCCGATCCGAATTTCCCGATTCCCGAGATATCCGACCCGATCTCACCCCTAATTCACGCTTACAAAGAATTGATCCCTTACTAATCACTCTCAAGGATAATTTGAAAATGACATTTGTTCAAATATTATTTTTTATTTAAGATCTTTTTTAAAAAAAATGATATAAATAGAGAATAAACAAATATTAAAAATTAAAAATATTATATTTAAAGATCTTACTCAAACAAAATTCATTTTATAAAATTTCTCTCTGGAAAAAAAAAACAGCGATTTATATCTATATCTATTATCATGAATTTTTTTGTGAGGAGATTACATGTATTTTTCAAAACATCTTTCAATTAAATCTGTCGTAAAATCTTCTTCCCAACTAAAAAAATATTCTAGAAAAATTCTTTTTTATCAAATACTAATTTATTAATTTATTTTCATGACTGAAGCGGCTTACACGCCCTCTCCACGGCCAAAAAATCGAAGAAAGCTGACATCTCCATCCCCTCCGATCAAACGGATAAAAACCGACAAGTTGAAGCTCGGGTTGAGGTTTGCAAACAGTGTCCTCACAACAGGGCTTGCTATTGGCTGTTAATGGAGGAAAAAGTCAAGAGAAAATGACTATTTTCCCATTTCGTCTTGGGTACTGTACCTGTTTATCAATCCGAAAAACCTAATTTACAGTGACTACGCTAGGTATTTCGAGCACAGGGAGAAGATGGAGTCGATTGGGGTTGAAAATATTCGAAGAATAGCTACGCAACATTTTATTGGGAGCATTGTGTCGGCCACAAGAGTTTTGTGGCGCAGTGCATCTGATTCCTTCGGCATATTTGAGCATCAATTGCAGCCCTTGTAGGAGTTTCAATGAAGCCCATGGAATTCATCAATGGTGGAGGCCAGATTTGGAGTTCAAGTACAAATTATACCGGTGCATGTAAATGCTTGACGATTTTCCTTTTCTAATGTCGAACAAATTTGGTGTTGGAAAAATCTGGTTGCATTGATCATTTTGGATATTGAGTTTTGTGTGAATTTTTCTCTGTTTGCCCTGGAACCGATGAAGGTTGAGATGATTGAGTAGGTGACAGAGGTGGGGGTTAGGGAGGAGGAGGCGGGGTGTAACAGATGGTGAAGGAAAATGAGAGAGAGATTGTACATAGGAATGAAATAGATGTGGTATTTTAGTACACTGTTTGTGTTTAGTGGTGCATATAAATTATATGCAATGCTAGACTCATGCGATGCGATGCATGTGAATATAATATACATTCATTGTTTGTGTCTAGCGGTGCATGTAAATATAATATACATACGCTAGACTCATGTGGTGTATGTGACTTATGCAATGCATGTAAATATAATATACACATACCGTAATAGTCTGATGGTGCACTTAAATTACATGCACATGATATTTTGGTTATTTTGACATAAAACAGAATTAGTTGAAAGCAAAATATTTTGGTGGATTGGGCCGAAAAAACTTTATCCTCATTGGCCGGCCAGAAATTTTCCCATTTTTGTTAGCATAAAATGTCCTACAACCCTAAAGTTGATCTAATGGGCTTTCTGATTCCTAGTCCAATTAGTAACTCATTTACAACTATAAATATGTCACTCTTATCTAGGGTTAACTTACACCAATCAATAGACAAGCATAAACTCTCATAGTAGAAACAATGACATCAAACTAGCAATGTGTTGGGCTTGTAGATATTGTATGGTTGATTGGAATCGAGGGATCACATCATACATATTAATTTCAATGTATATCGGTAATCTCTTTCCCTGCACTTATATTTGATGATTGCATGTTTATTTATTAATCGAGCTCAAATCGTGTTCGAATTCAAAAATTACGAAGTCCTAAAAAATATAGAAAATAGATTAAAAAGGAGTTCTAATCGAGACCCAAATACCGACTGGAAATTGTTTCCGACACCTACAACCGGGAAACTTCATC
Source organism: Haberlea rhodopensis (assembly GCA_907163345.1). Classification (NCBI taxonomy): domain Eukaryota; kingdom Viridiplantae; phylum Streptophyta; class Magnoliopsida; order Lamiales; family Gesneriaceae; genus Haberlea; species Haberlea rhodopensis. Next base: position 786,647 of record CAJQUN010000102.1, read on the forward strand.
GCTCGCGGCAGCTGCTGGCGGGTTGGATGCACACAAACACGCGAACCTCTACAATTATTGCAGAAGGAGATCGCAAAGCGTGCAGGGGCTGAACTTGGACAGTTCGTCGCACAAACGATATAACTTGTCGGCGCAGGTGCTGCGGGATTCCAAGGTCATCAGGACCATCAAGGGCGTGACTAAAATTGTTGCAGTACGACCGTCATGAACACCGCTAGCTGGACAATTGCTGGTTCAGGAACGAGAAGTCGCAAGAAAACCTAGGTGACAATGAACAGTAACTCGGGTTTTGGTTTTTTTTTTTAGCCCAAAGTTGATGGGGTATGAGGGCCCGGTCCTAAACAATTGTTTAGTTATCACACAATGATTATCTTAATGTAAACAACGAAAGATTAATTTTAAAGTTCCAAAACCTGGCCCTAAAAAATGTCGATATGATTACACATATCCATAACTCATTTTTTAATACTGAAAATATATAATTCAAGTTTTCACAATTAAACACATTGTTCATCACATTTGCATCAAACATAGGGTCTCTCAGTAATATAATACTCAAAATACAAATACTCGTGGAATACCTCGGTAAATAAACATAGTTAAATACTCTTTATTAAAATACTGGGACTCTGACTCAACCAAACCAAACCAAACATGAGCTCGACTGAGCTCTAGTACTCCTTTATGCTTCCTCTCGAGCATCTACAGGACCTCCGCATGTACTACATGTCTGCCCACATAACAAAGACATGACAGCCCCCACTACGGGGGTCAGTAACCCCAGTACGAGAAACCAGATAAAATCACGATAATATGATAAAGTACCTTGCAATGCATGCCATGCATGAATGTAATGCATGTAAAGGGTAACAATCTCAAAGTGTCGATATCCAGAATCAAAGAAATCATCATCAACAATAACAAGCTCGAGCTAAGACGTCGACACACTCGTCGCTACGACATCTCTCTCCGTCGAGCCATCGGTGGTCCATCATCCCTCGTGTCTAGGCGACGTCAGCACACTCGTCGCTATAGTTACTACCTAAACTGAGCCATCGATGTGCCCATCATCCACACAACCACGTACTATAGATATCAAGGAAAATGATATAGGTATCAAATAATCTCTAGGATCAACATGATATATCTCTGTCAATGCATCTCAATGTATCATGTATGATGCAGATATAATCACTAGAACTGTCAAAATGGGCCAGGCCCGCGAGCCTGACCCAACCCAACCCGCCAAATAGGCGGGTTGGGCCAGCATTTTTAAGGCCCGCCAGCAGGTGGGCCTATACGGGCAGGCCCAAACGGGCCGCGGGTTTTGGCGGGCTGGCCCGCGGGTTGGCCCCATTTTTTTTATAAAAAAAAAATTTGTTATTTATTTTTTTAGGCTCAATTCATAGATAAAAACTCAATATCACATTGAAGTATTCGATCTACTATATATTTTTCACTTGGTCTTGCTCGAAAGTTGCAACAAGTATTTCAAAATTGAGTAAAATACTGATTCACTAATCAAGATTTTTTAGTAACAGTGTTAATATCTAGATAAAACCTGAAACAAGTTTCAGTATTCTTCTAGTATCAGTTCCAGGTTCGGCAAGTATAGATGGAAATTTTTTTTTGAAGTTTTTTTTTAAAAAAAATAATTTAAAATTTTATTTTTAAAAAAAAAATGAAAATAAAAATATATATATTTCGGCCGGCCAGCCCGCCCCAACCCGCGGCCCGCTTCGAGTCGGGTTGGGTTGGGGTTTTTCCAACCCGCCTGGAGGCGAGCCCAAACGGGTTGGGCCCGTTTGGGCCACGGGTTGGGCGGGCCTCGGGCTGGCCCGTTTGGGTCGGGCTGGCCCGTTCTGACAGCTCTAATAATCACATATCTTGCAGCTCAATATGTCATATAATCAAATAGGAAAAAAATAATGACACATAAATCATACAACGAAAACATCACATGTGTTGGGAGAATATTTCTAAGTTTTGGTGATAACAAACATCTACTGCTTGAAGCGTCTACTGCATCAAAGAAGCCTACTGATGAAAATACCGTTGATTGACTCTTCTGTCTTCTACCGAGTACAAAGAATAGAATATATCGTCTACCGGGTACAAAGACTAGAGGATATCGTCTATCGGGAATGTTGGGTTTTGGAAAACCGAATAATCTTAGTTTTGATGTTAACAAAACTTGTTATTGTGTTGCTAACATATTTCATCAAGTGTGCAGTTCATAGATGATATTTTACAGCTTGATGATCTGCTAAGAAATGACATTGAGTTTGGTTGCTGAAATGAGAATTCAGCATCCAGTAGACCTCGAGCACTGCTGACTAAATTGATCATATCTCATAGCTCGGATATTGAAACGACCTGATTCTAAAGCGGTTGGATAGCCAACTAAATTCTCTACAAGTCGTAGTTCAGGCCAGCAGACTAGATTCGAAGGTTTACATGACGAAAACATGTATGCAAGAGCTTGCTGGTACAAAGCTCAAACAACAGCGGACAGATTGTAGCAGCTGTGGTATATCGGCCATAACTCTCAGATCGCTTATCAAAACGAATGATTCAGTATACGTTGGAAAGCTAAGACAAAGATCTACAAGTCATCTTTGGAAGTGAAAGACTGAACCGGACGTTAAGATGGCGAAAAAGCTTCTGCAAGTCATGCCATGTGCTGCTGCATCCAGCAAACATAGAGCAGGACCATTGCCTTGTATTTCAAGTATAACTCTCTCATACGAACTCAAAATTGAGCGATTCTTGATTCTTTGGAAAGCTAAGAGAAAGGGCTACAACTTTCATGAAGATCACTTTGCCCAGAAATCAACGAATCAAGAGATATAACCAAGAGAACAGAACAGCAGATGTTGGGCAGCATGGTACCAGCAGACCTCAGACCAACTGGTACCAGCAGACCTCAGACCAACTGGTACCAGCAGACCTCAGACCAACTGATACCAGCAGACCTTGGCCACCTGATGTCGTACCAGCAGACCTCAGACCAACTGGTACCAGCAGACCTCAGACCAACTGGTACCAGCAGACCTTGGCTAGCTGATGCTGTACCAGCAGACCTCAGACCAACTGGTACCAGCAGACCTCAGACCAGCTGATGCTGTACCAGCAGACCTCATGCCAGCTGACCAGACCAGCTGACCAGACCAGTTGACCAGACCAGCAGACTTCCAAAAATAGCCCAGAAGCAGAATATGATCGTTGCAATGTTTGAAAGCTTACCAAAATTGTCCCAACGGTTATATTCTTGTATCTAACGTATATATCATTACTTGGGGCTATATATACATGATTTGGAAGCTCAATAACAGCTCATTGAAGATCAATCCAAGCCTTTCAAAGCAAACCCACTTGGGATTCAATTGAGGAACTTCAAAGACAAAAGCTGTTAAATAAAGAGCACCCCTCAAACCTTTGGCACCTCTTACCTTGCTGTATCAGATTCATTATGGAATCATTTGTGCCTTTGTATTCACTCTATTCATTGTATTTGTGAGCTAAAATAGAAGAGTGAATACCATTGTAACGGTTGATGATTCATCACAACCGATTGAGAGGTCTTTGTATGTGAGACATTAAAGAACATACATAGTTGAGTTGCTAGGAGTTCTAGTTGGATGGGGAATGCCCAACTGGACCGGGTTTGTACAAAGAGTTGTATAAATCAAAGTCTTCTAGTGTATCCTTCCATGAGATGGAAGAAGGGGAGACGTAGAAGCGTTGTGCCTCGAACTTCCAGAAACAAATGCTTGTGTTATTTACTTTACTGCATTTATTTACCTTACTGTTTTACATACTTTCTTGCATATCTTTAAAATGCCTTTAAAATGAGTAATCGGTTTTAGAGCGGGTTATGTCGAGTGTCTTCCGCTCGGTTTTGTAACCGAACTCGATATAATCTCTCGGTGCAATTATTTCAAGAACACGAGCTATTGAAGCTCAAGTTGGTTGAACTCGGGTGTGGAATGGCAACCCACCCCCGAAATCGATCCTAACAAGTGGCATCAGAGCCTGGTTGTTCTTGGAAAGCATTTTAACCGATTTTAGACGGAAATCTTTTAAAGAAAACTTTCTCATGAGCATGAAATTATTTTCATAGCATAATTTTCTAAAACTTGGTGTATGAAAATTTTTAGCATAAAAATCAATTTCATTGCATTCATTTTGCACGAAAATAATTTTAAAATCTATTTCAAATGTTGTAATTCTCGTTCAATATGTTCTAAACTCATTTTAAGTTTAAATGTTTTTATTTTTGAGATTTTATCTAACGATTTTCGAAGCATTCAATTTTTTTGGCAGCTTGCAGCGACTTTGCAAAAATTGGCATGACTTCTTGCTCGGATGTCCAAATGACGAACCGTTTTTTACGTTTCAAACTAGACTCATAGAGGATCGTAACGGTATAGTTCTTGCAGCCTAATTCTTCACGAGGAGATACAATTTATTCTGCAAAGTTGGACTAAGTGTGCTGCCGCCACAGAAAGATGAAATTGACATTGTTGAGTTTTGTCAAGAAATTCAAATTTGTTGCCAAGTATGCTTCATCCATCATCAAAAGATGTTATTTGTTTTTCAAAATTTAATGTGCATTGCATTTTTTAAAATTTGTTTTAGCCTACCCCATTTACCCCTCACTTGCTCAAATTTTCAAACCTTTTAAAATTAAGGGGGAGAGTTTAATCTCAATCCTTGAGGGGGAGTAAATTTTATTTGTCTTCCTTTTTTGATTCACACAAAAAGGGGGAGAATATGTTGTTTAAAAAATATTTTTTGTTATGCAACATTGTGCTTTAATGTTTCATATTTTTATTCAAGTTTTGTGATCATAAAAAAGGGGGAGATTGTTGGGTTTTGGAAAACCGAATAATCTTAGTTTTGATGTTAACAAAAATTGTTGTGGTTCTAACATATTTCATCAAGTGTGCAGTTCATAGATGATATTTTACAGCTTGATGATCTGCTAAGAAATGACATTGAGTTTGGTTGCTGAAATGAGAATTCAGCATCCAGTAGACCCCGAACACTGCTGACTAAATTGATAATATCTCATAGGTCGGATATTGAAACGACCTGATTCTAAAGGGGTTGGATAGCCAACTCAATTCTCTACAAGTCGTATTTCAGGCCAGCAGACTAGATTCGAAGGTTTACATGACAAAAACATGTATCCAAGAGCTTGCTGGTACAAAGCTCAAACAGCAGCGGACAGATTGTAGCAGCTGTGGTATATCGGCCATAACTCTCAAATCGCTTATCGACACGAGATGATTCAGTATAGGTTGGAAAGCTACGACAAAGATCTACAAGTCATCTTTGGAAGTGAAAGACTGAACCGGACGTTAAGATGGCCAAAGAGCTTCTGCAAGTCATGACATGTGCTGCTGCATCCAGCAAACATACAGCAGGATCATTGCCTTGTATTTTGAGTATAACTCTCTCATACGAACTCGAAATCGAACAATTCTTGATTCCGTGGAAAGCTAAGAGAAAGGGCTACAACTTTTATGAAGATCACTTTGCCCAGAAATCAACGAATCAAGAGATATAACCAAGAGAACAGAACAGCAGATGTTGGGCAGCATGGTACCAGCAGACCTCAGACCAACTGGTACCAACAGACCTCAGACCAACTGGTACCAGCAGACCTCAGACCAACTGATACCAGCAGATATTGGCCAGCTGAGGTTGTACTAGCAGACCTCAGACCAACTGGTACCAGCAGACCTCAGACCAACTGGTACCAGCAGACCTCAGATCAACTGGTACCACCAGACTTTGGCCAGCTGATGTTGTACCAGTAGACCTCAGACCAACTGTTACCACCAGACCTCAGACCAGCTGATGCTGTACCAGCAGACCTCATGCTAGCTGATGCTGAACCAGCTGACCAGACCAGTTTACCAGACCAGCAGACTTCCAAAAATAGCCCAGAAGCAGAATATGAATGTTGCAATGTTTGAAAGCTTACCAAAATTGTCCCAACGGTTATATTCTCGTATCTAACGTATATATCATTACTTGGGGCTATATATACATGATTTGGAAGCTCAATAACAGCTGATTGAAGATCAATCCAAGCCTTCCAAAGCAAACCCACTTGGGATTCAATTGAGGAACTTCAAAGACAAAAGCTGTTAAATAAAGAGCACCCCTCAAACCTTTGGCACATCTTACCTTGCTGTATCAGATTCATTATGGAATCATTTGTGCCTTTATATTCACTCTATTCATTGTATTTGTGAGCTAAAATAGAAGAGTGAATACCATTGTAACGGTTGATGATTCATCACAACCAATTGAGAGGTCTTTGTATGTGAGACATTAAAGAACATACATAGTTGAGTTGCTAGGAGTTCTAGTTGGATGGGGAATGCCCAACTGGACCGGATTTGTACAAAGAGTTGTATAAATCAAAGTCTTCTAGTGTATCCTTCCATGAGATGGAAGAAGGGGAGACGTAGAAGCGTTGTGCTTCGAACTTCCAGAAACAAATGCTTGTGTTGTTTACTTTACTGCATTTATTTACCTTACTGTTTTACATACTTTCTTGCATATCTTTAAAATGCCTTTCAAATGAGTAATCGGTTTTAGAGCGGGTTATGTCGAGTGTCTTCCGCTCGGTTTTGTAACCGAACTCGATATAATCTCTCGGTGCAATTATTTCAAGAACACGAGCTATTGAAGCTCAAGTTGGTTGAACTCGGGTGTGGAATGGCAACCCACCCCCAAAATCGATCCTAACAGGGAACAAAGACTATAAGATATCGTCTACCGCAAACAAAGAGTTACCGGGAGCAAAGAGTAGAAGTCATCATCTCCCAGATGCCGAAAATAAAGATCTACTGGAACAGAGTATCTAAGTCTGCTGTGTAAATCTCTAGATAAAACCAGCAGACAATCAAAGACATTAGTTGACCTTAGTCCAGCAGACTAAGTAACTAATAAGTAACCAGCAGACGATGGAAAAGACATCAGTTGTTTTAGTCCAGCAAACTAAAATATTCAAAGAAAAGTCAGCAGACGTATAAGGCAACATGACAAAATTCTAACTGTTTCACTCTGTCAAAAGTACAACAGAGCGTCGCACTACCATATCAATACCACAAATCTTGTCAAAATGAACTAACCGTTTATTAACGTAATTGGAAAGAAGACAAAAAGAATTCGGATGAAAATCAGAAAGCTTATTTTACACGGTTCTTTCCATTTGAAAAATGGTTGCCGTTAGACTTCAAGTCTATAATTACGTTGAAAATCAGAAGAAGAAAGCTCTCAACACTCCAAAATCTTGAATCCATTTCATTCAAAAGCAAGCAAAATATTCAAAACACTTATTTGAAATATTCTGAAGTTTTGCAGAGCAGTATCCAAGCGTCATTGAGATCTTGAAGATCTAAACATTCAAGTCTACTGCTCAAGAACACTCTAATGAAAAATAGAGTTTTATATTTTGTGAGAGTGTTAAAAATCATATTGTAATCTGTGTGATTATTGTGTTGCTAGTAGTTTAGGCAAATATGTGTGGGTGCCTAAGAAGGTTGTATACTGTAAAGTGTAAACCAAAGTTTTCTAGTTTAACCTTCCTGCAAATGAAGAAGGGGAGATATAGAAGCATTTGTGCTTCGAACTTCCATAAACAACTCCTGTGTCATTTAAGTTCTGCACCTAATATACTGTCTCGTTGTGTTTACCGATCAGTTCTAAAATCACAAGTCCAGTAGACACCTTCGGCACAATTTTTACTTGTCTGCTGACTTCCAATCAATTGAGATCTTACTGCAGTACTTAACAATCTGCTATCGAGAAATTGAGTGTAGTGTTTATTCAAACTCCTTCTAAATACTACTCCGATCCTAACATGTTTTCTACGTACCTCACACTAATGCTAAATCTACCGAGTACTCCTCGAATCAACCTCTGGATCTATTAACCTGGTAATTTAATTCCCAAATATATCATAATGTCAATTACTAGCCATATAATTATCAAAAAATACTCAAACTTAGACCCAAAACCGATTTTCTCAGCTTGTGTAACTATAGAAATAGACACATAACTTTTCCCACACTTAACCAAATTACATGGGTCCAATTTAGTTTAAAAGCTAACTCAAATTATGACATTTCATATGTTTGAACTTTCCCAAATTCATTCATTTACCTAAGACAAAGTATGTTGAAAAAGGACTCATGTAAAACAGGAGCGAACTTAAATTTCCAGCTTGATCATGTTTCGTAGAAAATTCACAATTATTGAACTGGCCTGATTCTAGTGGGAGAATCAAGATAACTCATAATACTACAAATTGTATTTTATGTGCATAAGCTAGTTCATTCATATTGAGGCACATTTGTAGCAAAATTCATCAGCTTTTAAAACTCGCATGCACTCAATTTTCAGGATTGAGCACTCTTTAGAGAAACTAGCACAACGTTTCATACGAATTCCATATGGAGTGATTTTGGTATCCAATTAACGATAACTCAATATACTACAATTTTTATTTAGGACAAAACCCTTAATTCTTAACACATTTTGTCCAGATTTACAATGAACGCGAAGCAATCGCAACTCGCCTACATGCAATTTCCATATTGTGCACCATGTGGTAAAATTAGCATATCTCATGCCTAGTAACTCCAAATTACTTGAATTTACTATCAAATCGAAGATAATTTAATCATCTACAACTTTCATTTTAACCTCGACCTCAAATACGAAACATATTATTCCTAGAAATTCGAAGAAGCTACTGCATGTGTCATACATGAACATGCAGTCACCGTAACGTTTTCATCTTAACTCTAAATTGGATGAAATTTACTGTCAAAGCAAATATAATTTAAATATCAATCAGACCCCAACCTCAAATTCAAAACTTAATTAAACTCAAATTTCGAAATACCAGACTGTTCATACACAGATTTCATCAGATTTCATTTGACAACAATTATTCCATGACATAGCACCAAAATTTGACCTTACACCTAGAACCAAGTTAATAAAGCTAAAGAAACATGTTATACCTTCAAATATATTGAAGATTTGGGCTCAAAACACCAACCAAAACAGCCCAAGCTCCAAACGTTAGCTGCCCCTTTAATCATTTCTTCAAACTTCAAAGTTCTTGCACCTTAATACTACCCTAGCCTTTTAGCTTCTAAATCCACAATTGCATGTGGGCTGTGATCACTTTTTAAGGATCAAAACGAGTAAAAATGAAGGAATTTCGAAAATGGTGGAGAGAGGAAGAAGAAAATGGTAGAGGGATGAGAGGGGTGATGGTTTCATGGTAGTGGAATGAGGTGGAAGAAGTGGTGGTGCAAGATTTCCTCCCAAATGCCAAGTGTTCATGTTTTCTAAGTAAAGTTGTAGGATTTTAGTGTTTTAATCCTACTATAATACCAAGTATGGTATATATTTGTGTATGGCATATATATATGTATGTATGTATCGATATATACGCATATTAGTGTGACGTGGTACGACACACTTTAATTCGTCGTCTATACTTGTAATTATCCGGCTTTTCTCGAAATTTCACTAACTTGTTTATTTCCTTAAATTCCAATTACAGTATCCGAATTCTTACCTTATTAATCATCCGGGTTTACATATCACCATTAATCCGGATTAATTAGTAACGAGGCCTTACATTTCTCCCATTATAAGATTTCGTCCACGAAATAACAAAACATTCGGATTCAAATCATATATTTCATTCGTTTGGTCTTACAAATACATCGAATAATCATAACTGTTAGTTCCGAACCTTATCGATGAGATTTTAAAGATGACAAAACATATCAGACCGGATCGAGAGAAATCAGACTGACCAGATCGATCGCCCAAAATAGATCAAGCTGATAAGATGACAAAGCATATCAGACCGGATCGAGGGTAATCAGACAGACCAGATCGATCGCTCAAAACAGAACAAGCCGATAAGACATATCACATATCACACCGGATCGATAGATATCATACTGACTAGATCGAAGCTTCAGATCGATCTCAATCTTTATTAGATCAGAGCAGTCAAGGATGTATAAAGATTGGCTCTTCAGTCCGAATCATTAACGGCTATTTATTGTAGCATTTAATGTCGTAATTAATGCTACAAAGGACCAAAGACTAAAGATTTCCATAAAAGGTAAGAAGACAAAGAAGAGCTTACCTGACAGTCGCCGAAAGCATGAACCAGAACGGCAAGTATCCTGAAGAAGAAGACTGTAGCTTACTCAGAGAATAAGCAGAATCAAGAGTTGCACATTAAGGGAAATAATGTCGTTGGTACATGCAACTATAAAAGGATGCAACAACAATACAGAAAAGACGACACACAGACATACAAGGACACGAGAGACTGATCAATCGAAAAACGCACAAGAAAGCAAATCAGCACAAGCTTACAAGCTCAGAAGCTCTCGAGCTGAAATTATTCTTAAGCACGATTACTTTGTAATATTTGATCATTTAGGATCACTGTGCGCATCTTGTGTAGTCTGTATTGAAAAACAGAAGTGAGAAACAAATTGTAACTGTCAGACAGAGAGTGTCTGAACAGATCGAGTGACTAGGAGTTTCAGACTGGTAGTGGGGTAAATCCAGCCTGAATCGGGTTTGTACAACAGGATTGTATAAATCAAAGTCTTCTAGTATAAACCTTCCTTAATTGGAAGAAGGGGAGACGTAGAAGGATTACACCACCTTCGAACTTCCAGAAACATTTTCTGTGTTCTTGTCTTTCTGCACTTGTTCTTTCATTCAAGCCATCGAGCCGCTCTTACAAATATAAGATCAGACCGTTCCGCACTTATACATTCAGTGGTCTGTTCTATAAAAGAGTTGATTAAGAAACAGAGTTCTTTCACTAATCCGAAAAAATCACAAGGGATTAAATTTTAGAAGGAGTGTTCATTCACCCCCCTCTAAACACTCCGGACCGATCCTAACAAGTGGTATCAGAGCAGGTCATCTTAATCAACACAAAGACACTTGAGCTGATGGCATCATTCAACAAAATTCCTATGTTCTCAAAGGAAGACTGTGATGACTGGAGAATCAGAATGCAAGCTCATCTGGCAGCTCAGGATGACGATATGTGGTTCGTCATCACTGATGGACCAATGAAGATTCTGAAAGTCAATACAGCAGTCGCCATTACTGGTGGTGAACCACAAATGGTAGAGAATGACAGATCCCTCTGGACGAATGAGGAAAGGAAGAAAGCAAATCTTGACAACGTTGCCAAAGACATCTGTTCAAGACATTGGACAAAAACATGTTCAGCAAAATCAAAATGTGCTCTACTGCCAAAGAAATTTGGGAGAAGATAGCACAGCTATGTGAAGGCAACGACCAGACCAAAGAAAACAAGCTGACTGTTGCTCTTCAAATATTTGAGGGCATAAAGATGAAGAGTGGAGAAACTCTAAACGAGTTTGATGAAAGAGTCACTGGCATCATTAATGAACTGAATGGTCTGGGCAAAGAATACTCAAACAGAGAGATCACTCTAAAAGTTATGAGAGCCCTGCCTAAAGAATGAGATGTTAAAACCATTGCAATGAGGGAGTCCAAAGATCTGAACAAGGTTGAACTTCATGATCTGTTCGCAGATCTTAAAGCATATGAGTTCGAACTGATAAGCAGAGGTGAAGCAGAGCCATTCATCTCTCAACCAAATAAAGCACTGGCAGCTATTCCAGACCAGATCGCCTCCACATCAGATCGATCTATTGAACAGATAAGTAATGATGCTATGTCATTATTTATTAAGAAATTTGGTAAATTCATGTCTAAAAATAAGAGGAACTTTAAACCCTCTCATCATTATAAGCCAAGAAAGGACGATGCTGTTAATGATCAGGCTTGCTACAATTGTGGTAAGACCAGACATTTCATTGCAGATTGCACTAGACCGAAGAAAGAAGAACGGAAGGAGAAGCATCGCGATGACAGGAAAAAGAAGCACTACAAAGACCGCAAAAATCAGGGAAAGTCCCAAAAGGTCCTAGTAGCTGAAGAAGGAAACAGCAAGTGGGCTCAGACTGACTCCGATTCAGACAGCTCCGAATATTCTTCCAGCGAAAGCGAAGAAGATATTCAATGTCTAATGGCAGATGAAGAGATGAGTCAGACAGACGAGGTATTTGACTTTGACTCAAATGAATTTACACGTGAAGAGCTCATGTCCGCACTGCAAGACATGGCTAATGATTATAGGATCTTAGCTGAATCATTTCAGAAGAATAAAGCTAAAGTTAGTGATCAAATGGATGAGCACAACAAACCAAGCTGCTCTGAGCAGGGTGAGTGCAACAATCTCCAGATCGAGCTGAATAAGCTGAAAATCTCCTATGATCAGCTCCATGAAGAAAATAAGAGAATTAGCACACAAAATGCTAAGCTTTCTCATATATTCAAGACATGGACAAATCCAGAACATCTTTGGAAGAATTACAAGAGGTACAAAGAAACGTTGGTAATTTCACCGGCATAGGCTTTGACACCAAAGAATCCACCAAAGATAAATCTGAACTGTTGCTGGTAAAGAACAAAATCAAACAAATGACATTTGTTAAATCCAGCACAGTATATGAAACTGAAGTACCTACGATTCAAACGGGAGTCTCTTTCGTGAATCAAGGTTTGAGAAAAGGAATTGGATATGTCAACCAAGCCAAAGAAAAGGCACCAGCAAGCTTTGCGTCTTTCAGACCAAATCTAAGGGTGCAAGATCGAAGGCAAGGAGGACAATACAATTACTATAATTCAAAACCAGTTCAACGAAGATATAGACTACCTCATGAGAATCAAAGGGTTCCATATCTGACACATTATCACACACAACATCGAAACAGACCAGCTCACAGCACACCACACACACACAAGCTATTAAAGCTGATACATGTGTGGGTTCCCAAAGGGCTAATCCGTTCTGGACCCAAATAGGATTGGGTACCAACAATAAATATGTTTGATGACAGGTACTGAAGAAACTTGCATCAGACTGGTACTTGGACAGCGGGTGTTCTCGTCACATGACTGGAAACATCGAGCTGCTGTCTGAAGTCACAGAATGTACTGGACCCAAGATCATTTTCGGAGATAATTCGAAGGGTAAGACTGTGGGCAAGGGTAAGATTGTCCATGGTAACATTATTATCAATGATGTGCTGTTAGTTGAAAATCTGTGCTATAATCTTATTAGTATAAGTCAACTTTGTGATAATGGTTATGCTGTAGAATTTCACAAACACACTTGCACTGTTAAATCATCAGACGGTATAACCATGCTTGTAGGAAGCATGAATGGAAATACATATAAGATTAACTGGAATCATGCTCAACCTGATAATCCTACTTGCTTCATCGCTAACAATGATAATAAACACTGGTTATGGCATAAACGCTTGAATCATATCAATTTTAAGACTATTTCTAGCATGTGTAAACATGATTTAGTTATCGGTCTGCCCAAGATCGACTTTGCTAAGGATAAGATCTGCGAAGCTTGCCAAATGGGCAAACATATCAGATCATCCTTCAAAAACAAGAATGCCAAATCCTCCTCCCGTTGTTTAGAACTATTGCATATGGACTTGTTTGGTCCTATACCAATAACAAGTTTAGGGGGAATGCGGTATACTCTTGTTGTTATTGATGATTACTCACGCTTTACATGGACTATATTTTTGAGCTGTAAAGATCAGACCGGTCCGAAGTTGATCAAGCTGCTGAAACGCACTCAGAACGTGAAATCATCCAACATAGACAGGATTCGAAGTGACAAAGGCACTGAGTTTTCAAATCAGAATCTTGAATCCTTTCTAGAAGATCATGGAATTAAGAATGAGTTCTCAGCCGCTCGAACTCCTCAACAGAATGGAGTTGCAGAACGAAGAAACAAAACGCTCAAAGAAGCAGCAAGAACAATGCTTGCTGATTCTGGAATCTCACAAAAGTTCTGGGCAGAAGCTGTAAATACTGCATGCTACACTCAAAATCGGTCTATGATTAATAAGAAGCTGAATCTCACTCCATATGAAATATGGACTGGTAACAGACCGTCTATTTCTCACCTTCATGTATTTGGCTCTAAATGCTTCGTTCACAACAATGGTAAGAAGCATCTTACAACACTTGAAGCTAAGTCAGATAATGGAATATTCTTAGGATATTCATCAACTAGCAAAGCTTATCGAGTTTTTAATAATCGAACCTTAACTGTAGAAGAATCAGTTCATGTGGTTTTTGATGAATCTTTGTGTGTTGAGGGTAACAAAGAATCAATTCAAAATCAGATGGAAAACATCCATCTCGAAGCTAACAGTGATGATGAGATTGTAGCTAACAGGTCAAGAGACAACCCACCAGAACCTGAAGTACCAGCCAGATCGGATCAAGGCAATGAAGCTTCTTCAGAGCCGATCCGGATGATCCAAACTCTCATATCAAAGCAGATGCTGATCATACCGCTACTACTACTCATCCGGCTGGACCAGACAATCCAGAGTCAAGCTATCGATGGACTAAGAGGCATCCACCTAATCTAGTGATTGGAAGTCCCTCTGCACCGATTAGAACCAGAGGACAGATGATGGATGAGTTCACTCATGCTGCCTTCATCTCAACTCTGGAACCTAAGAAGATCGATGAAGCTCTGACTGATTTCAACTGGATTAAGACCATGCAAGAAGAGCTTAATCAATTCGAACAAAATCAAGTTTGGAGTCTAACCCCCAGACCAAGCGATCTGCCTGTTATTGGAACCAGATGGGTTTTCAGAAACAAGTTGGATGCAGATGGAACTGTGGTTAGAAACAAGGCCAGACTGGTGGCACAAGGATTCCGACAAGAAGAAGGAATTGACTTCGATGAATCTTTTGCACCAGTCGCTAGACTTGAAGCAATCAGAATCTTTCTTGCATATTTAAGGTATATCAGATGGACGTCAAACAGCTCAGCAATGGAATTTTCATCAACCAAACCAAGTACACCAAAGAGCTGCTTAAGAGATTCGGAATGGAAACATGCTCAACTGCATCCACTCCAATGAGTCCTACAATCAAGTTAGACAAAGACGAAGGGAGAACGACAGTCGAAGTAACTATGTATAGAGGACTAATCGAATCGCTCTTATATCTTACAGCGAGCCGGCCTGATATTATGTTCTCAGTCTGTATGTGCGCCAGATTTCAGTCAGAACCAAAGCAATCACATTTTATTGCTCTTAAGCGTATTCTGAAACACTTGAAAGGATCTCAGAACGTTGGTCTTTGGTACTTCCAAGATTAACTTTAGCTTGATCGGATATTCAGACGCAGACTACGCTGGCTGTAAGATTGATCGTAAAAGCACCAGTGGAACATGTCAATTTCTAGGTGAAAGATTGATCTCTTGGTTCAGTAAGAAGCAAACATCAATTGCCACATCTACAGCTGAAGCATAATATCTTGCCGCTGGAAGCTGTTGCGCTCAAATGCTCTGGATTCAACACCAGCTCAAAGACTATGGCATCCAAGCTGTTGACTCTCCGATATTTTGCGACAACACAAGTGCAATCGCTATAACATATAATCCAGTTCTGCACTCTCGAACAAAGCATATTGATATAAGACATCATTTTATTCGAGATCATGTTGGCAAAAAGGAGATTCGGATCGAGCACATCTCAACAGAGCAACAAGCAGCAGACATCTTCACCAAACCGCTCCCTGAGGCTAAGTTTAATTATTTCCGACAAATTCTTGGATTAATTGACTTATCTTGATAATTTAGATGTTCTCTTCTTCTCGCGCTTAAAGAATTTTGTTGGCACAGATCGATAATACAATGTTCAGAAAGACACAGACCGGTCCGAACTTTCAGACCGATCTATGTCAATCTGATGTTATCCTATGATCTGTCTGGACAATCTTTTATTTTGTATTTATTTAAGACAACAAAAAAAAAACAGCCCGGATTGATTGCATTTTAACCGCCTTATCTTTCTTTTATCCTGACCGTTTATTTTGAATTATTTATTTATCAGTCTTCGAGATAAAGACACGTGTCTTCTCTCTCTTATTTAGCGGGCTGAACATTTCATTTTCATTCACTTTTTATCATTTACCGCCTGTCTACTCTCTAACTCTCTCATCTTCTCTCAAAACTTTTCGTATATTTTTTTTCTCTCCAATGGCTACCATAACTCACAACTCTCTCTCCGTTGAGTTCAATGACATTTACAGGGCTGAAGATTCAGAGATGGTTTCCATTTTCCGAGCTTTGGAATCGTCTGGATTGAGAAACTTTTTGGAGTGTGGCACAGTGGTTTACGAGTCGGAGATTCGTGAACTGTTTGCCAATGTCGTATCCCAGAAGTCATTCATCTCCACATTTGTCAAGGGCAAAACTTTTGAAATCTCACCGTTGACGCTAGCCAAGACCTTTGGTCTACCCAACTCCGGACTGACTGAGTTTGGGCAGATTCCTCAAGCCTCTCTCACAGCTCTTCAGGGGAAGATTTCTATTTTTGGCCATCGCCTGCAGCCCTCATTCAAAAAGAAGGAAATGCTATTTCATTTCCAGGTGCTATGTGAAATTGTGGGCAAGCCATTATTGGGCAAAGCTGGGAGTTTTGACGCCGTCACTGCCGAGAAGTTCAGGGCCATGGCTGCTATTGTTTCCGGACAGAAGATGAACTGGTCCGTGATTCTTTTTGGAGTTCTGATGGAAACAGTGATCGTCTCCAAACAGGCCGTGTGCTTTGCTGTTCCTCTCAGCAAGCTCCTAGAAACTTTGGACATTGAGCTAGGGAAGCAGTCTGCTCTAAGTCCCTTCAAGATTCTCAACTCCAAAGGACTAGCACTGCTGAAGTCCAAGAGTGCTCCACCTACTCCCACCGATCTGGTGGCTGTCAAGATTGAGGAGGGAGAAGCCCAGGCTGCTGCTCGCAAACCACGAGTCAAGCGAAAGTTAACCATCCAGACTGACTTTGAAGAAACTCAGTCTGCTCCCTCGCCACCAGCCAAGCCTCTTCCCAAGAAGCCAAGAACCCAGATTACCAAACCAAAAGCCTTACCCATATTACCTCCAACAAAAGCCACCCTTGCACCCCACCCTACAACCCAAATCTCAACCACTTCAACCACTGCACCAAATGTAACCATCCGAGTCCCCTCTGTCATTCCCGTGGTGAAAGGGATTGTTATCACTGAGTTGGGAGACTATACCCAATCCGGAATCAAGTCCCCTCCCTCCACCGGCAAGGGCAAAACCATTCTCTCCGAACCACTTTCCTCTAAGCCCAAATCTGCAGCACAGACAGCAATTGATATTGCTATGGCGGACGTTGAAGAGAAAGTGAAGGAACTCATTGTGGTTTTTGATGAGTAGGTCGAATACAGAACGATCAATCACATTGAGAAGTTCTTCGGCAAACTCAAACGCCTTCAGAAAATGGAAGAAAACGTTCTGAAGGGGACAGAGACCGATGATG
The DNA here is from genome assembly GCA_907163345.1 of Haberlea rhodopensis. Classification (NCBI taxonomy): domain Eukaryota; kingdom Viridiplantae; phylum Streptophyta; class Magnoliopsida; order Lamiales; family Gesneriaceae; genus Haberlea; species Haberlea rhodopensis. The sequence continues at coordinate 804,162 of CAJQUN010000102.1, forward strand.
TTTGCTTGCTGTGCAGCGCAAAGAGCTATTCAAGGCCACTCAAAGATTCAGACTGGCGACTCTGCTCTTAACTGCTAAGAAAGCGAACTTCGATCCGAATGTTCAAACTGCCAGAGATGATGGAGCTGTTATTGCTCAATTAGAGATGGATGTTCATGCTCTCCAGTTAGCTGTCCGATTTCAACGACAGAAACTCAGCATATCCACTCCAGCAACCAGCCCGGATCATCCCTCTGCCAGCAAGACTCTGGCAGAACCTTTCTTTGAGGTTATTCCCTCTAGAGCAGCAGAACAGTTTGCAGATCGAGCAGCAGAACAGATTGCAGATCGAGCAGCAGAACAGACTGCAGATCGCGAAGCAGATCAGACTGCAGACATAGTAGCAGATCAGACAGCGGAGCAGCCATTGCCTAATGCTCCGTCTGCTACAGAAGATGAACCACTGAATGTTTTGTTGGACTCTCCAACAACATCTATTCCATTGGGATCGTCAGACTCCCACGTTCAAATCAGTCCAACCGCAGAACTTGCAACAGTTGGCGCACCAGAGTTCGTCAATCCGGATCTGGTGGTATCCACTGTTGTTGCAGCTCTACAACTTGAGGAGCCTTCCAGACCCAGCACTCCTCCAGTCCAATCCGATGAAGATATGGCTTTCCTACAAGAATTTTCTTCGGATCTGGTCACCTTGATCCGGTCCGAAAGTCACCAAGCTGCTGTATCTTCACTTGTGCCGATTGCTGAAGAAGATGATCATGCTTTGTCGTCATCAGATCACTCTCCCAGCCGACAATCTGATGCACCTCCATTTCTGGCAAGGACTCTTCAGCACCTATCTGACAACTGCATGTCACTCTCTCAACGTGTTCCAGAAGTTCATCAAGGTCAGAGGCTTACAGCTTTGGACTTTGATTCATTCAAAGAGAAGATGACAGCCAGTATCGGCAGCCTTCAGCGAGGACTGAATGATTTGTTCTCTCGAGCCACTTATAAGAACAGCCTGAGAAAAGAGCAGATCGAGCTGGCCACTGAAGTCAGAGCATCCGTCGCCAACTCCCTTCGCGCTCAAGATACTCGTCTTGACGCTATCAGCGCTCAGCTAGCACAAGTTGTAGATTTTCTCCAAGAGATTGCTGCTGACAAAAAGGGGGAAAAGAAAAAAGACTTCAAGCCGCATCAGTCTCAGTCTTCAAGAAAATAGATATTGCTTATATATTCAGACTGTCTGTATGCAAGACTGTTGATCAATAAAGAAAATCTTTATTTGTTAAGTCCTTGTTCATTTATTTTGAACTAAACTAAAAGGCTTAATCGATCCAACTTAATTATGTTCATTTATTTTGAACAAGAAGAAGTAATCGATCCGAAAGTATACGCTTCAGAGTTCTTATCATACTGGTTAAAGAGACTTGGAAGCTAGGTTTTGTCATCATCAAAAAGGGGGAATTTGTTAGTTCCGAACCTTATCGATGAGATTTTAAAGATGACAAAACATATCAGACCGGATCGAGAGAAATCAGACTGACCAGATCGATCGCCCAAAACAGATCAAGCTGGTAAGATGACAAAAGCATATCAGACCGGATCGAGGGTAATCAGACTGACCAGATCGATCGCTCAAAACAGAACAAGCCGATAAGACATATCACATATCACACCGGATCGATAGATATCAGACTGACTAGATCGAAGCTTCAGATCGATCTCAATCTTTATCAGATCAGAGCAGTCAAGGATGTATAAACATTGACTCTTCAGTCCGAATCATTAACGGCTATTTATTGTAGCATTTACTGTCGTAATTAATGCTACAAAGGACCAAAGACTGAAGATTGCCATAAAAGGTAAGAAGACAAAGAAGAGCTTACCTGACAGTCGCCGAAAGCATGAACCAGAACGGCAAGTATCCTGAAGAAGAAGACTGTAGCTTACTCAGAGAATAAGCAGAATCAAGAGTTGCACATTAAGGGAAATAATGTCGTTGGTACATGCAACTATAAAAGGATGCAACAACAATACAGAAAAGACGACACACAGACATACAAGGACACGAGAGACTGATCAATCAAAAAATGCACAAGAAAGCAAATCATCACAAGCTTACAAGCTCCGAAGCTCTCGAGCTGAAATTATTCTTAAGCACGATTACTTTGTAATATTTGATCATTTAGGATCACTGTGCGCATCTTGTGTAGTCTGTATTGAAAAACAGAAGTGAGAAACAAATTGTAACTGTCAGACAGAGAGTATCTGAACAGATCGAGTGACTAGGAGTTTCAGACTGGTAGTGGGGTAAATCCAGCATGAATCGGGTTTGTACAACAGGATTGTATAAATCAAAGTCTTCTAGTATAAACCTTCCTTAATTGGAAGAAGGGGAGACGTAGAAGGATTACACCACCTTCGAACTTCCAGAAACATTTTCTGTGTTCTTGTCTTTCTGCACTTGTTCTTTCATTCAAGCCATCGAGCCGCTCTTACAAATATAAGATCAGACCGTTCCGCACTTATACATTCAATGGTCTGTTCTATAAAAGAGTTGATTAAGAAACAGATTTCTTTCACTAATCCGAAAGAAATCACAAGGGATTAAATTTTAGAAGGAGTGTTCATTCACCCCCCCTCTAAACACTCCGGACCGATCCTAACAATAACTACTAGACATGTGATACAAATGAGTATTTTCAAATAAGTGTGGCCATTCTTGTCACATAGTGGCCTCTAATTCCCATATAGACTATTTTGTATCATGCCGACTTCATTGCACTAAGACCAGTGGAATGGTTTTGTTCCACAATACTTTTTCCTTTCTATCAAAAATTTTGATTGGCTGCTCTACATAAGATAATGACTTGTCTACTTCAATCTCATCATGTTGTAACATGTGAGATGGATATGCTTCATATTTTCGCATAAATACAAGAAAAACATCATGTATCACCTATAGCTGTTGTGGTAAGGCCGATCAATATGCCACTAAACCAATCTTTTGCAAACTTTGATAAGGACCAATATATCGAGGTGACACTTTTCTCGGCATCCAAAACGCATCGTGCCACGAAATGGTGATACTTTCAAAAACTATATCCCCAACTTGGAATTCAAATGTTTTTTCCTCTTATTGTCAGCTGACATGTTTGTCCTGGGCTGCTTTCATTTGTTGATCGACTTTAACTTGCAGTTCATCTACAAACTCAGGTTGTACTAGCTGTCTTTCGCCAATCTCATTCCAACATACCGGTGATCGATACCTCTTGCCATATAAATCCTCAAATGGTGCCATTCGGATAGTAGTCTAAAAGTTGTTGTTGTAGGAGAATTAGACCAATGATAGAGATTCTTGCCAATTTCCCACAAAATCTATCACCACTGACCGCAACATATCTTCTACTATCTGGACAGTTCTCTCAGTTTGACCATCAGTCTGTGGATGGTAGGCGGTGGTACTCATTGCTAATTTAGTGCCCATGGCATTCCGAAAGCTGCATTTTGATACAAATCTTGGATCTCTGTGAGAAACAATGGAAACTGGTACACCAAGTATCTGAACACTATAAAATGTGCTGACTTGGATAATCTATCAACTACAACCTAGATTGATCACAACATCTGCTCGACTTGGGCAAATGAGTCATGAAGTCCATGGCAATGTGTTCCTAGTTCCACTATGGCACTTCTAAACTCTGGAGCATACCGTCATGTCTCATTCTCTCTGCCTTGAACTGCTGACATGACAAACATCTTGCCAAAAACTTGGCAATCTATTCCTTCATACCTTCCCACCAAAAGTGAGGTTTCAATGTATCCAGGATGGACATTATGGCAACTACAGTGTGCCTCCTGAAGCAAAGCCTCCTCCAAGTCTGTAAGATTCGGTAACACTAACCTGCTATTCAGTTATAACCAACCACCATATGATACTCTGAATCTGGTCGGGTGGTTAAACAGAACCATATCCTTTAACTGGTGAATATACGGGTTTGTCTTTTGAGCCTTCTTAATCATCGAGATAATATGTGGCTCAAATCACAACGCAGAAAAAAGAAAATGTTCTCGATGTGGCTGATAAGCCCACCCAGTAGAGCACGATTCATCATAGTTCTTGATAAGTGTGATTTTTACACTTATTTTGCTATGAATTTATGTGCGATTGATTATGATTCTGGGACGGTATTATTATGTGTGATTTATTATGATTCTGGGATGGCATATTGAATCAAGATCCATTTGTGGTATCATATGATACTTACTATGGGCGGCAGCCGCTCTTTATTGGTTGCTTCTGATTGTCAAGCCGATGACTAGAAATCAGCGCTTCTTGGGAGACAACCCAAGCAATATTCTTTATAATTTAGTTTATTTGAATTTTTAGTTTTTGCATTTTAGCTTTATTATCTCCCGAGTCGACTATTTTAGTATTTGCAAACTTCTCTTGCTGGGTAATCAGTTGGAGCAATACATCCCTGCAGTATCAGAGCATTCAAGAGCCAATCACCCTTAGTCCTCATGCAAGCGTCTTGATCAGGGAAGTTTACTTTTTCCCTTGTGATTCTTTTAAACATTTAGGACAATGTTTGATTTAAGTTTGGGGGATTTAATTTTGGGGGAGTTGCTTGTTTTACTTGTTTAATCTGCATGCCGTGTGCTGAAATTGACACTTGAATCGTCCGATTTTTATGAGCTTAAATTTTTTTTTGAGTTGAATGAATCATAGTAGTGGCTACTGTTCCATGATGATATTAATCTCATCTTGCATGTCGACTTGAGTCTTGAAAACTGTTGAACTTGTATGTGAATACCCTGTTTGAGTTAATACGTTAAAAATGAGGAATACTTTGAGCACATTGAGTCATGATCTTGTGGATTGCATGTTGAATGGTGATAATTGTTGAACTTGACGAATTATTGGTAGCGCTTATCGCGTACGCCCAAATTAACCATTCTTCAGTAATAGCAACAATATGTAGTAGCGGAAGTAGGGATCGATCCCACAGGGAAGGTAAATTTATTTCGTGCCAATTATCAAACAAATAGTAACAATGTGAGTTTTGGATTGGATTACTACTACTTAGCGAATATCAAACTAATAAACGAGTTTAACTAAAACGATTAAAACTTATGGGATTAAAGTGATTCTTGGTTTTCAGGTAACCGTACTTTTGGAAAATTATCTTTAGTCATCAAATCAAAACATTCGAATTCTTTCGATTATCTATCGATTGGAAATTCAATTCCTACTCATCTTATTCATAGTCAAAGAGAAAACAACATTCAATTCAACCCTTACCAAATCTCTAATCACCACTACAGCCGTTAATGATTAAATCAATGATAGTTTTCAAAACTAATGAGTTCGACAAATCTAATCAATAAAAACTACAGCCGTTAGAATTGATACTCAATCGTTTCTCCTAAGAATTCAATAACACCTACAGCCGGTTAATTACTAATCTTAGTTGTTTCTTAACAAACTATCGATTATGCAATTGAATATTAGGTGATCGGTCTAATACACAAACACAACAATCATGGAATTCGAAATCTGAGAAACAAATTGAAATCGAAATCTAATTCAACAATCAAACCGAATTCTCATAAAAGATTCAAATCCAAAAGTAGGTATCCCTTCAACCAAGAATCAAAGGGTTTAGCCTAGCATAATTGAATCTAAAATCAACAACATATTAGTCGAAAACATTAAAATAACAAAGGAAAAGAAATTACTAATACTAGTCACGATTCCGACTTGTCGATTTCGGTCCCGTTCTTCGTTATTCTTGACAAAACTTCAGAGAAAATTAATCTAAAATCTCAAATTATTCTAAAAATTGGAAAAACTATCAAAAACTGCTGCTAATGAGGCTTGGTCTTGAGTTTTAGGGTCTGGGAGTGATACAAATGGGATACAATCTTTTAAACATGGTAAAAGACTCAATTTCCTAATTTCCGGACTCTACGGCGATCGATCGCCTGATGTGTGGCGATCGATCGCTAGTTTATTTTTTTCAGCAAAAATCTTGAGGCGATCGATCGCCGCTTTATCGCGATCGATCGCTAGGCTCCAGTGGACTTTGGCGATCGATCGCCTGGTACTCGCGATCGATCGCTGATCCGTGAATTTTGTTGCAAAAGTTTCTGTCCATAGGCGATCGATTTCCTCTTCCAGGCGATCGATTGCCACCTCCAAAATTACATTTTTGCCCTTTTCTTGATCAACTTTGAGTCCTTGTCATGTCCACGTCTCTTCTTGGTCTTTACACATCATTCTTAGCTCGTTTTCTTCGATTGTACCTACAAGTACACAAATATATGATTAGGTAGCATATGTATCAAATTATCTATCAAAACCTACCAAATCGTAGACAATCAAGCACTAAAGATGTGTCTATTTCTAGTCACATCAATTATCTTGAGCATCTTAGAGTTATCCTAGAACCTATTTAATGATGATACTTTGAGGCGAAATTTTATAGTTATGAACTTGACTTGGAATGATCTAGGCTGTTTTTTTTTTAACGTTTGAGTCTTTCAAGCTTACATAGTTTATATCAATCCTTAGTGTCTCATTTTGAGTTTTATTGAAAAAGAATGGTATATGCATTGCATAAAATTAGACTCTCATTCAACATTTATTGATAAGCTCATTATACCTACCCTAATATGAGGCTAAAATGAAAAATTTATCCTCACTCTAAGGGATTATAATGAATCTCATTTATTGCACATAAATTGTTATATCTTGACGAGTTTAGCGAAAAATGTTATGAATGAAAAAATGGAAAAGAAGAAAAGAAAGAGCCTTGAGAAAAGATTATATTAATAAGACCGAAAGTGGCCAAGGCGAGAAAAATGTTCTTTGCGTTTATCCTATCTTTTATTTGTAACCGACACCAAAGGCCTAACATTACAAGCTTATAAGTACATTTTGATCCAAGTCTAGGGAGTGACGACATTAGTGGAGAAGTTGTTTGAAAATAGGTCTATGTGGTGCTCAACGATAATATTGATTTTGAGTTGATTGACATAATTTGATCTTGAAGATGTGTATGAAACTTTAGATTGACAATAGAACACAATCATGTTCCGAGTTTGAGATATGTTGCTTGATATGAGGGAAAACACGTCTTGTTCAATTTGTTGATTGATTCTTGTCCGTCTGTAAGTGAGATGTATGAGCTATTTAGTATCCATGAATTGATCCATTTGAATCATCAATGTTGAACTCTAAATTTTGATCTTATTGCTTGCTCGAGGACGATCAAGTCTAAATTTGGGGGAGTTGATAAATGTGATTTTTACACTTATTTTGTTATGAACTTATGTGCGATTTATTATGATTCTGGGACGTTATTATGCCTTTTTTGTATATATTTATATGTTTCGGTAATCTAGGTAGAAATGCATAAAAGTGGAGAATCTGAGCTAATTAACGATGAAAAGAACCAAACCGAGTGAACATGTTGAAGAAGGACAAGAATTTGAGTTTTGTAAAAAATATATATGTATCCCAGGTTACTGTTCACGCAATCGATCGCCGGTGGTAAAAAAATTTGGTGATCGATCGCGAGAAGTTGGCGATCGATCACCCGTTGAAGAATTCTGAAAAATAATACCATTTAGAGTTTGAGTCCTACAAGGAAGCTTCATATTTTCACTCCTCTATAAATAATACACGAAAATCAGATCAAAAGGAGACTTTTCATACCCTAGGATGAGCCTCCATCCCATCTTCCACTTTCACCATCAACCACAATCCATAAAATAAATCATCCTAGCTTTGGAACAAGCCAACAAGGCGATATAAGAGACGATCGAGAAAGAAGCGAGAGAGGAAGCAAGGATCTATGAACGAAGTCGGTATCAAAAGTTTTTCTTTGTCTTTAATCATTAGTTTTGTTTGTTTTGATTGATTATGTTGAACTAAAATTATTTATCGAGGCTAGGCAATCCTTTGTTTTGAACGTATGATTTGATGATTTTTATTTGATTGAATTCATTTATTCTATGCGTATAATTTATATTGTGATTGACTAGACCATACGATATTGCAATACGATATAGTAAATTGTAACGTGGGTTTTAGGTTGAGATTGACCAAGTAAAATCTAGCATAGCAATAGATTTGCCAAAAAGGCTAGTAGTTTTCACAAATCTTGATGTAATATTGATTGTTCAATAAGGATACAAAAGTAGCTTATTGCAACATTAATATTAGACTTGTTATAATTTGACCATAGTGTAACGAATGCATTAGGAAAACTCATCATCTTAGCAATATTTGGATATTCAATTGAGATTTGTAGGGGATTGCATTGGTGAACCAAAGTCTCGATAATCTTCTCTAATGGATTTTTCTTGTTAACTTTGATTACCTTGGTTGGATTATTATTAGTATTTTATGTTAATTAGTTTAATTATTCATTATCGTAGGTTAAATATAATTTAAAGACATCTTATTTGGTACTTACAGTTAGTCCCTATAGGTTCGACAACATGATCTTAATAATCTATACTAAAGCTTGACAACTGTTCACTTGCGGTATAATCGCGCTACACTGAAAAGTCAGTTCTGCCAGACATGGATCAATGCTACTATGGCATCCTACACTTTTCAACTCAACGCATCTGCTACAAGATTCAACCTTTCCTGGTTGGTATTGAATCTTGCCATCAAAATCCTTCAGGAAATCCATCTATCGTCTCTATCTCATGTTCAACTATGACTGAGTGAATATGTAGTTTAAGATCTTATGGTCGGAGTCTATGACGAACTGCCCACCATAGAGATAATGTTGCCATATTTTCAAAGCGAAGACAATAGCAGTTAGCTCGAGATCATGGATAGGATATCGAGACTCATGAGGTTTCAATTGCCTTGAAGCGTAAGAAATCACCTTTCCATGTTGCATCAGGACACTTCCAAACCTCTATATGATGAATCCACACAAACAACAAATCCCCCTGATCCAGATGGTAAAACAAACACTAGTGATGTAGTCAACCTCTGCTTCAATTAGTGAAAACTATTATCACACTCTGACCAAATAAAACTCTAATTCTTCTTGATCAACTGGGTGATAGGTTGGGCAATCTGAGAAAAGCCTTCAATGAAACTTCTGTAATAGCCGCCAAAGCCACAATATTCATATTTATTCTCAACTAGTTCATAAAGATCAAAACTTTATTTTCAACTTAGCAAAATTCAAAATCTAAAAATCCATAAAATTCATCATCCGTACCCATTGTCCCAATCTATATCAAGGCCATCTCTTGGCACAAAATAAGTTTATCTTAGATTCAAAAATTTATTCATTCAAAACTTATATCCAATGATAACATTCATATGAACTTGTATCATAAGATACTAACTTGCTTTACTAGAGAATACTTTAGAAGAATAAGTTTATCTTAGATTCAAAAATTTATTCATTTAAAACTTATATCCAAGGATAACATTCACATGAACTTGTATCATAAGATACTAACTTGCTTTACTAGAGAATAATTTCTCTAAATTATTCAATAATTAGAACCTATGATTTCCACTAGGTTCAATACTTAGTCCTCGAGAAGAAAACCTCTACAAATTACAAATCATGGAAAACTCAATTTCTTAGTTCCCAAATTTAAAATTAAAAAAACATTAAGTTCTTATTGCAATTTTAGCAGTAGGCCTATCGAGGCTCCCAAAGTTCAAATGCATAGCTCTAATCTTAGATGGACACTATACTTCGATTATTTAACTCATAAAGTATAATTCAAATCTTTGCTCCCAAAGAACAATTAGGAATAATATCATTACTTACAGAACCACATTCGTTCAATACATTCGGCTAAACTCAAATTCCCTAAACACATAGAAACTTAGCCTTTCATTTAATTTCGAAGTCGAGGCCTATAATATCAAGTCTCAACTCCATATCATGAATAACCATATAGGCACCAAAGTTATGAATTAATTGCATCATTTAGATATCAATAAGCCCAAGAAATCATAACTATATTAATTCAACATCGTATAATTAAGTCAATACAATTTATTACCAACAAATAGTTAGGCTCTAATTCCCAATCGATCAATTTCCGCATCGAGAAAGGGCATATGATCATTCTCTGTGTATCCCAAGATAATTTTTTTGTAAGTATCTGCAGAAAACTTAGTACCGTTCACTGCTTAACTTAATTTACCTAAAATCATTATTACATAGCTAAGATTCATTGGATATGTATGCTTATTCAAATAGATTAGCCAAATACACCAAATACTTTGACTTATTTTAAATCATAATAAGTACAAGTTCACTAGTATAACCATGGTGAATTTAATATAGTCCTCTAAGTCCATGAATACGAGACTTAGTAGATTCTATCACCAAATCGTAATATACAATTTAATACGATATAACTGGATAGAATATATCTACGCATAGATGTTGATACCGATAAGGTCTCCTATAGTGACGTGTGCTCAATATCCCAAATTAGAGTCACTCCAACTTAGTTTAAACCAGTTCTAGAAGCTTCCCCAACATAGTAGTGCTATATCATTCAACTCAAATATTGTTGATTTCATCATCACCGAGGGCGCATAACTGACTAAATCAAATAGATAGTCATTCTCGAATTCATTACTTGGCCTTTCCATGGTCTTGGTAACATAAATTTGGGCGAAAACTTCCCGAGCAACAATGTCCTCCATGTTCAAGTCTTCAACTCGCTATGAGCCCCGTTTGGAGTTATCATCTAGGCATGTACCAAGACTCGACTTAGACTCCAGTACAACACTCCTCTAGTTCGTAGTTCCATTTGACAAGATGCAAGGATTAATTCCCTTCCAGAAATATAATTCCCAAATATAGAGGTCATGTTATCACGAAGTTATAACCCAATCAACCGTTCAGGTGCTTACAGGTACAATTCTAAGCTATTCATGTCTGAATTTCAATTTTCTATGATGAAATCATAGCAGGCAATAGCATATAAGACACGTAGTCAAACACATGAGCAAACATTTTATTTGTGCCTAGCAAAGTGCCCTAACTTCTAGTTCAAGTGTATCCCAGATTATGCTCTGATACCATACTATGAGGGTCCGGTCCTAATCGAGTGTTAAGTTGTAAGAATGATTATTTTAATGTAAATAGCGAAAGCTTAATTTTAAAAGTTCCAAAACTCGGCCTTAAAAAAATCCATATCATTACACATATCAATAAACACATTGTTTATCACATGTGCATCAAACGTAAGGTCACCCAGTAATGTAATACTCAAAATACCTATAATCGGAGCATACTCCGGTAAATAAACATAGTAAAAAACTCTTTAAAAATACTGGGATTCTGACTCAACCAAAACATAACCTGAGCTCGATCTCACTGAGCTCTAGTACTCCTCGATGCTTCCTCTCGAGCATCTACAGGACCTCCACATGTACAACATGTCATGCCCACATAACAAAGACATGACAACCCCCACTACGGGGGTCAGTAACACTAGTACGAGAAACCAGATAAAATCACGATAATATGACAAAGTACCTTGCGTGTCGCTCATGAATGCAATGCCTGTATGGGGCTTGCGATGGATGTCGTGCATGAATGCAATGTGTGTATGAGGTAACAATCTCAAAGTGTTGATATCTGGAATCAAAGAAATCATCATCAACAATAACAACCTCGAGCTAAAACATCGACACACTCATCCCTACGACATCTCTCTCTGTCGATCCATCAGTGGTTCATCATCCCTTGTGTCTGGGCAACATCGGCACACTCGTTTCCATAATTGCTACCTAAACTGAGCCATCAATGTGCCAATCTGTTAGGATCGGTCCGGAGTGTTTAGAGGGGGGGTGAATGAACACTCCTTGTAAAAATTAATCCCTTGTGATTTCTTTCGGATTAGTGAAAGAAATCTGTTTCTTAATCAACTCTTTTATAGAACAGACCACTGAATGTATAAGTGCGGAACGATTTGTTTATATTTGTAAGAGCGGCTCGATGGCTTGAATGAAAGAATGAGTGCAGAAAGATAAGAACACAGAATATGTTTCTGGAAGTTCGAAGGTGGTGTAATCCTTCTACGTCTCCCCTTCTTCCAATTAAGGAAGGTTTATACTAGAAGACTTTGATTTATACAATCCTGTTGTACAAACCCGATTCAGGCTGGATTTACCTCACTACCAGTCTGAAACTCATAGTCACTCGATCTGCTCAGACACACTCTGTCTGACAATTACAATATGTTTCTCACTTCTATTTTTCAACACAGAATACACAAGATGCGCACAGTGATCCTAAATGATCAAATGTTACAAAGTAATCGTGCTTAAGAATAATTTCAGCTCGAGAGCTTCTGAGCTTGTAAGCTTGTGCTGTTTTGCTTTCTTGTGCGTTTTTCAATTGATCAGCGAGAGTCTCGTATATTCCTTTTGTTGCATCCTTTTATAGTTGTAAGTACCAACGACATTATTTCCCTTAATGTGCAACTTTGACTCTGCTTAAACTCTGAGTAAGCTACAGTCTTCTTCTTCAGGATACTTGCCGTTCTGGTTCATACTTTCGGCTACTGTCAGGTAGGCTTTGCTTTGTCTTCTTACCTTTTATGGCAATCTTCAGTCTTTGGTCCTTTGTAGCATTAATTACGACATTAAATGCTACAATAAATAGCCGTTAATGATTCGGACTGAGGAGCCATTCTTTATGTATCCTTGACTGCTCTGATCTGATAAAGATTGAGATCAATCTGAAGCATCGATATAGTCAGTCTGAAATCCATCGATCCGATCTGATATGCTTTGTCATCTTATCAGCTTGATCTGTTTTGGGCGATCGATCTGGTCAGTCTGATTTCACTCGATCCGGTCTGATATGTTTTGTCATCTTTAAAATCTCATCGATAAGTTCCGGAACTAACAAATTCCCACTGTTTGATGATGACAAAACCTAACTTCTAAGTCTTTTTAACCAGTCTGATAGGAACACTGAAGCGTATACTTTCGGATCGATTACTTCTTCTTGTTCAAAATAAATGAACATTATTAAGTTGGATCGATTATGCCTTTTATTATTAAGCCTTTTATTATAGTTCAAAATAAATGAACAAGGACTTAATTGAAAGGGGATTTTTATTGATCACCAAAAATCCTAAATACAGACAGTCTGATAATTCTATTTTCTAGAAGACTGAGACTGATGCGGCCTGAAGTCTTTTTTCTTTTCCCCCTTTTTGTCAGCAGCAATCTCTTGGAGAAAGTCTACAACTTGTGCTAGCTGAGCGCTGATAGCGTCAAGACGAACGTCTTGAGCGCGGAGGGAATTGTTGACGGATGCTCTGACTTCAGTGGCTAGCTCGATTTGCTCTTTTCTCAGGCTGTTCTTATAAGTGGCTTGCTGAGAAAACAGATCATTTATGCCTCGCTGAAGGCTGCTGATACTGGCTATCATCTTCTCTTTGAATGAATCAAAGTCCAAAGCTGTAAGCCTCTGACTTTGATGAACTTCTAGAACACGTTGAGAGAGTGACATGCAGTTGTCAGAGAGGTGCTGAAGAGTCCTTGCCAGAAATGGAGGTGCATCAGATTGTCGGCTTGGAGAGTGATCTGATGACGACAAGGCATGATCATCTTCTTCAGCAATCGGCACAAGTGAAGATACATCAGCTTGGTGACTTTCGGACCGGATCAAGGTGACCAGATCCGAAGAAAATGCTTGTAAGAAAGCCATATCTTCATCTGATTGGACTGGAGGAGTGCTGGGTCTGGAAGGCTCCTCAAGTTGTAGAGCTGCAACAACAGTGGATACCACCAGATCCGGATCGACGAACTCTGGTGCGCCAACTGTTGCAAGTTCTGCGGTTGGACTGATTTGAACGTGGGAGTCTGACGATCCCAAAGGAATAGATGTTGTTGGAGAGTCCAACAACACGTTCAATGGTTCATCATCTGTAGCAGACGGAGCATTAGACAATGGCTGCTCCGCTGTCTGATCTGCTACTGGTTCTGCAGTCTGCGCTGCTGGCTGATCTTCAGTCTGGTCTGCTGCCCCAGAGGGAATAACCTCAACGAAAGGTTCTGCCAGAGTCTTACTTGCAGAGGGATGATCCGGGCGGGTTACTGGAGTAGATATGCTGATTTTCTGTCGTTGAAATCGGACAGCTAAGTGGAGAGCATGAATATCCATCTCTAATTGAGCAATAACAGCCCCATCATCTCTGGCAGTTGGAGCATTCGGATCGAAGTTCTCTTTCTTAGCAGCTAGGAGCATAGTGGCAAGTATGAATCTTTGATTTGCCGTAAATAGCTCTTTGCGCTGCACGGCAAGCCGAACATCATCGGTCTCTGTCCCCTTCATTTTCTAAGGACTCCAGTAGCTTGCTGAGAGGAACAGCAAAGCATACGGCCTGTTTTGATGCAATCACTGTTTCCATCAGAACTCCAAAAAGAATCACGGACCAGTTCATCTTCTGTCCGGATACAATAGCCGCCATAGCCCTGAACTTCTCTGCGGTTACAGCGTCAAAACTTCCTGCTTTGTCCAAAAGAGGCTTGCCAACGATTTTGCACAGCACCTGGAAATGAAAAAGTATTTCCTTCTTCTTAAACGAGGGTTGTAGGCGGTGGCCAAAAATAGAAATCTTCCCTTGAAGAGCTGAGAGTGACGCTTGAGGAATCTGTCCAAACTCTGTCAATCCGGAATTGGGGAGGCCAAAGGTCTTGGCCAGCGTCATCGGCGAGATCTCAAATGATTTGCCCTTGACAGAGGTGGATATTGATGTCTTCTGGGAGACGGCATTGGCGAATAGTTCGCGGATTTCAGATTCATAAACAACTGTGCCGCACTCCAGAAAGTTCCTCAAGCCAGATGATTCCAAAGCTCGGAAGATGGACACCATCTCTACATCTTCTGCCCTGTAAATGTCATTAAACTCAACGGAGAGAGAGTTGTGAGTAATGGTAGCCATTGGAATGAAGGTAAAAGAGTGCGAAGATTTAGGAGAGTGAGAGAATAAGAAAGCAGATAGCGGTAAATTGTAAAAAGTGAAAGAAGATGAAATGTTCAGCCCGCTAAATAGGAGAGAGAAGACACGTGTCTTTATCTCGATGACTGATAAAAAGAAATTCAAAATAAAAGGATAACAGATAGATAAGGCGGTTAAAATGCGATCAGTCCGGGCTGTTTTTGTTATAAAAAAAATTTATTGACCAGACAGATCATAGGATAACATCAGATTGACATGGATCGGTCTGACCGGTCTGTGTCTTTCTGAACATTGTATTATCGATCTGTGGCAACAAAAATCTTTAAGAGCAAAAGTAAGAAAACATCTAAACTATTAAGTTAAGTCAATTAAACCAAGAATTTGACGAAAATAATTAAACTTAGCCTCTGGAAGCGGTTTGGTGAAGATGTCTGCTGCTTGATGCTCTGTTGAGATGTGCTCGATCCGAATTTCCTTTTTGCCAACATGATCTCGAATAAAATGATGTCGTATATCAATATGCTTTGTTCGAGAGTGCAGAACTGGATTATACGTTATAGCGATTGCACTTGTGTTGTCGCAAAATATCGGAGAGTCAACAGCTTGGATGCCATAGTCTTTGAGCTGGTGTTGAATCCAGAGCATTTGAGCGCAACAGCTTCCAGCGGCCAGATACTCTGCTTCAGCTGTAGATGTGGCAATCGATGTCTGCTTTTTACTGAACCAAGAGATCAATCTTTCACCTAGAAATTGACATGTTCCACTGGTGCTTTTACGATCAATCTTACACCCAGCGTAGTCTGCGTCTGAATATCCGATCAAGCTGAAGTTTGAATCTTTGGAGTACCAAAGACCAACGTTCTGAGATCCTTTTAAGTATTTCAGAATACGCTTGGCAGCAATAAAATGTGATTGCTTTGGTTCTGACTGAAATCTGGCGCACATACAGACTGAGAACATAATATCAGGCCGACTCGCTGTAAGATACAATAGCGATCTGATTAGTCCTCTATACATGGTTACTTCAATTGCCGTTCCCCCTTCGTCTTTGTCTAACTTGATTGTTGGACTCATTGGAGTTGATGCAGTTGAGCATGTTTCCATTCCAAATCTCTTGAGGAGCTCTTTGGTATACTTGGTCTGGTTGATGAAAATACCATTGTTGAGCTGTTTTACTTGGAGACCCAAAAAGAATGAAAGTTCTCCCATCATGCTCATCTCAAACTGTCCCTGCATTAACTTAGAAAATATCTCGCACAATTTGGGGTTAGTTGACCCAAATATTATGTCATCAACATAAATCTGAACTAATAGGGTATGTTCCCCCTTAATAAATTTAAAGAGAGTTTTATCTACTGAGCCGATCTGAAAATCATGGTTCAGCAGAAATTGAGATAGAGTGTCATACCAGGCTCTTGGAGCTTGTTTCAGACCATACACTGCTTTATTCAGTAGATACACATGATTGGGATACAAATGGTTCTGAAATCCAGGTGGTTGCTCAATGTAGACTTCTTCCTGAAGCTTTCCATTAAGAAAAGCGCTCTTGACGTCCTCTGATATACTTTGAAGTCTTTAAAGGCAGCATATGCAAGAAAGATTCGGATAGCTTCAAGTCTGGCGACTGGTGCAAATGATTCATCGAAGTCGATTCCTTCTTCTTGTCTGAATCCTTGTGCCACCAGTCTGGCTTTGTTTCTAACTACAGTTCCATCTGCGTCCAGCTTATTTCTGAAGACCCATCTGGTTCCAATAACAGGCAGATCGCTTGGTCTGGGGGTTAGACTCCAAACTTGATTTTGTTTGAATTGATTTAGCTCTTCTTGCATGGCCTTAATCCAGTTGAAATCAGTCAACGCTTCATCGATCTTCTTAGGTTCCAGAGTTGAGATGAAAGCAGCATGTGTGAATTCATCCATCATCTGTCCTCTGGTTCTGATCGATGCAGAGGGCCTACCAATCACTAGATTAGGTGGATGCTTCTTAGTCCATCGATAGCTTGACTCTGGATTGTCTGGTCCGGTCGGATGAGTAGTAGCAGCATGATCAGCATCTGCTTTAACATTTGAGTGAAGAACATCTGGATCAGCTCGATCTGAACAAGCTTCAATGCCTTGATCCGGTCTGTCTGGTACTTCTGGTTCTGGTGGATTGTCTCTTGACCTGTTAGCTACAATCTCATCATCACTGTTAGCTTCGAGATGGATATTTTCCATCTGATTTTGAATTGATTCTTTGTTGCCCTCAACACATAAAGATTCATCAAAGACTACATGAACAGATTCTTCTACAGTTAAGGTACGATTATTGAAAATTCTATAAGCTTTACTAGTTGATGAATATCCCAAGAATATTCCATTATCTGACTTAGCTTCAAATGCTGTAAGATGATTCTTACCATTGTTATGAACGAAGCATTTGCAGCCAAAAACATGAAAGTGGGAAATAGATGGTCTGTTACCAGTCCATATTTCATATGGAGTAAGGTTCAGCTTCTTGTTGATCATAGACCGATTTTGAGTGTAGCAAGCAGTGTTTACAGCTTCTGCCCAGAACTTTTGGGAAATACCAGAATCAGCAAGCATTGTTCTTGCTGCTTCCTTGAGCGTTCTGTTTCTTCGTTCTGCAACTCCATTCTGTTGAGGAGTTCGAGCGGCTGAAAACTCATGCTTGATTCCATGATCTTCTAGAAAGGATTCAAGATTCTGATTTGAAAATTCAGTGCCTTTGTCACTGCGAATCCTGTCTATGCTGGATGATTTCTCATTCTGAGTGCGTTTCAGCAGCTTGATCAACTTCGGACCGGTCTGATCTTTACTGCTCAAAAATATAGTCCATGAAGCGTGAGTAATCATCAATAACAATAAGAGTATACCGCATTCCCCCTAAACTTGTTATTGGTATAGGACCAAACAAGTCCATATGCAGTAGTTCTAAACAACGGGAGGAGGATTTGGCATTCTTGTTTTTGAAGGATGATCTGATCTGTTTGCCCATTTGGCAAGCTTCGCAGATCTTATCCTTAGCAAAATCGATCTTGGGCAGACCGATAACTAAATCGTGTTTACACAGGCTAGAGATAGTCTTAAAATTGATATGATTCAAGCGTTTATGCCATAGCCAGTGTTTATTATCATTGTTAGCGATGAATCAAGTAGGATTATCAGGTTGAGCATGATTCCAGTTAATCTTATATGTATTTCCATTCCTGATTCCTACAAGCATGGTTATACCGTCTGATGATTTAACAGTGCAAGTGTGTTTGTGAAATTCTACAGCATAACAATTATCACAGAGTTGACTTATACTAATCAGATTATAGCACAGATTTTCAACTAACAGCACATCATTGATAATAATGTTACCATGGACAATCTTACCCTTGCCCACGGTCTTACCCTTTGAGTTATCTCCGAAGATGATCTTGGGTCCAGTACATTCTGTGACTTCAGACAGCAGCTCGATGTTTTCAGTCATGTGACGAGAACACCCACTGTCCAAATACCAGTCTGATGCGAGTTTCTTCGGTACCTGTCATCAAATATAATTATTGTTGGTACCCAATCCTATTTGGGTCCAGAACAGATTAGCCCTTTGGGAACCCACACCTGTATCAGCTTCAATGGCTTGTGTGTGTAAGGTGTGCTGTGTGCTGGTCTGTTTCAATGTTGTGTGTGATAATGTGTGCGCTGTGGAAGCCTTTGATTCTCATAAGGTAGTCTAAATCTTCGTTGAATCGGTTTTGAATTATAGTAATTGTACTTCTTCCTTGCCTTCGATCTTGCACCCTTAGATTTGGTCTGAAAGACGCAAAGCTTGCTGGTGCCTTTTCTTTGGCTTGGTTGACATATCCAATTCCTTTTCTCAAACCTTGATTCACGAAAGAGACTCCCGTTTGAATCGTAGGTGCTTCAGTCTCATATACTGTGCTGGATTTAACAAATGTCATTTGTTTGATTTTGTTATTTACCAGCAACAGTTCAGATTCATCTTTGGTGGATTCTTTGGTGTCAAAGCCTATGCCGGGGAAATCACCAACGTTTCTTTGTACCTCTTGTAATTCTTCCAAAGATGTTCTGGATTTTGTCCATGTCTTGAATATATGAGAAAGCTTAGCATTTTGTGTGCTAATTCTCTTATTTTCTTCATGGAGCTGATCGTAGGAGATTTTCAGCTTATTCAGCTCGATTTGGAGATTGTTGCACTCACCCTGCTCAGAGCAGCTTGGTTTGTTGTGCTCATCCATTTGATCACTGATTTTAGCTTTATTATTCTCAAATGATTCAGCTAAGATCCTATAATCATTAGCCATGTCTTGCAGTGCGGGCATGAGCTCTTCACGTGTAAATTCATTTGAGTCAAAGTCAAATACCTCGTCTGTCTGACTCATCTCTTCATCTGCCATTAGACATTGAATATCTTCTTCGCTTTTGCTGGAAGAATATTCGGAGCTGTCTGAATCGGAGTCAGTCTGAGCCCATTTGTTGTTTACTTCTTCAGCTACTAGGACCTTTTGGGACTTTCCATGATTTTTGCGGTCTTTGTAGTGCTTCTTTTTCCTGTCATCGTGATGCTTCTCCTTCCGTTCTTCTTTCTTCGGTCTGGTGCAATCTGCAATGAAATGTCCGGTCTTTGCACAATTGTAGCAAGCCTGATCATTAACAGCATCGTCCTTTCTTGGCTTATAATGATGAGAGGGTTTAAAGTTCCTCTTATTTTTAGACATGAATTTACCGAATTTCTTGATAAATAATGACATAGCATCATTACTTATCTGTTCAACGGATCGGTCTGATGTTGAGGCGGTCTGATCTGGAATGGCTGTCAGGGCCTTGTTTGGTTGAGAGATGAATGGCTCTGCTTCACCTCTGCTTATTAGTTCAAACTCATAGGCCTTAAGATCTGCAAACAGATCATGAAGTTCAACCTTGTTAAGATCTTTTGATTCCCTCATGGCAATGGTCTTAACATCCCATTCCTTTGGCAGAGCTCTCATAACTTTCAGAGCGATCTCTCTGTTAGAATATTCCTTCCCCAGACCATTCAGTTCATTTATGATGCCAGTGACTCTTTCATCAAACTCATTTAGAGTTTCTCCACTCTTCATCTTTATGCTCTCAAATCTTTGAAGAGCAACAGTTAACTTGTTTTCTTTGGTCTGGTCGTTGCCCTCACATAGCTGTGCTATCTTTTCCCAGATTTCTTTGGCAGTAGAGCACATTTTGATTTTGCTGAACATGTTCTTGTCTAATGTCTTGAACAAGATGTCTTTGGCAACATTATCGAGATTTGCTTTCTTTCTTTCCTCATTCGTCCAGAGGGATCTGTCCTTTTCTACCATTTGTGGTTCACCACCAGTAATGGCGACTGCTGTATTGACTTTCAGAATCTTCATTGGTCCATCAGTGATGACGAACCACATATCTTCATCCTGAGCTGCCAGATGAGCTTGCATTCTGATTCTCCAGTCATCATAGTCTTCTTTTGAGAACATAGGAATTTTGTTGAATGATGCCATCAGCTCAAGTGTCTTTGTGCTGATTAAGATGACCTGCTCTGATACCACTTCTTAGGATCAGTCCGGAGTGTTCATAGGGGGGGGGGGGGTGAATGAACACTCCTTGTAAAAATTAATCCCTTGTGATTTCTTTCGGATTAGTGAAAGAAATCTGTTTCTTAATCAACTCTTTTATAGAACAGACCACTGAATGTATAAGTGCGGAACGGTCTGTTTATATTTGTAAGAGCGGCTCGATGGCTTGAATGAAAGAATGAGTGCAGAAAGATAAGAACACAGAATATGTTTCTGGAAGTTCGAAGGTGGTGTAATCCTTCTACGTCTCCCCTTCTTCCAATTAAGGAAGGTTTATACTAGAAGACTTTGATTTATACAATCCTGTTGTACAAACCCGATTCAGGATGGATTTACCTCACTACCAGTCTGAAACTCCTAGTCACTCGATCTGCTCAGACACACTCTGTCTGACAATTACAATATGTTTCTCACTTCTATTTTTCAACACAGAATACACAAGATGCGCACAGTGATCCTAAATGATCAAATGTTACAAAGTAATCGTGCTTAAGAATAATTTCAGCTCGAGAGCTTCTGAGCTTGTAAGCTTGTGCTGTTTTGCTTTCTTGTGCGTTTTTCAATTGATCAGCGAGAGTCTCGTATATTCCTTTTGTTGCATCCTTTTATAGTTGTAAGTACCAACGACATTATTTCCATTAATGTGCAACTTTGACTCTGCTTAAACTCTGAGTAAGCTACAGTCTTCTTCTTCAGGATACTTGCTGTTCTGGTTCAAACTTTCGGCGACTGTCAGGTAGGCTCTTCTTTGTCTTCTTACCTTTTATGGCAATCTTCAGTCTTTGGTCCTTTGTAGCATTAATTACGACATTAAATGCTACAATAAATAGCCGTTAATGATTCGGACTGAGGAGCCATTCTTTATGTATCCTTGACTGCTCTGATCTGATAAAGATTGAGATCGATCTGAAGCATCGATTTAGTCAGTCTGAAATCCATCGATCCGGTCTGATATGCTTTGTCATCTTATCAGCTTGATCTTTTTGGGCGATCGATCTGGTCAGTCTGATTTCACTTGATCCGGTCTGATATGTTTTGCCATCTTTAAAATCTCATCGATAAGGTCCGGAACTAACACCATCAACCCCACTACCACATACAGGTTTCAAAGAATCGCTAGCAGCAACATGATACGTCCCGTATCAATGCATCTCAATGTATCGTGTATGATGCAGCTCAATGTACCATATAATCACATATCATGCAGCTCAATATGTCATATAATCACATAGAAACAAATATTGGCACAAAAATCATACACCGGGAACATCACATGTCTTTGTCAAACATCGTGATAGAATCAATTTCTATGTACCTCAGATGTGATGCCCGAGAATTAATGGTGTAAATCCTGATGTGGTATTGATCCTTAATGGATTTTAATTATAGTAATTATGAATTAATTGCGGTATTGGGACTCCCGAGGGTTTTAAATCCGATATTTGTGGTTGTTGGATCCAAGGGTTGAGATTCTCATCGTGGTGACAACTTTGGAATTTGGTTTTTTGTGGGATTTGGGGTCTGGGGTACTTTGAGTTGGGGATGGTAATGGAAATTGAGATTGAGAGGTAATTATTGAACACATATGATTTTTATTGGGTCATGATGTATTTGTGGAGGACTCGGGATTTTTGAGCCTTGGTACTATATATACCAAGTGGACTCGGTGTTCAAGCATTCCTCCCCTCTTTTTTTCCCATGGAGGAGAAATCGCTGGTGGATTGGCTTGGGAGCCGGATTTCTGGAAGAAAAGTTGGTAATCTTATTTCCCTCGTCTTTACCTTCGTTTTGATTATGATATTGTGGAGTTTGGTTAAGATTTGTGAATTTGGGAAGTTTTGGTTAAAATCCAAAGTTGTGTTTTTGGTGTTTTTATTGTTTTTAAATAGAGTATTTGAGGTGTTGAAGGAGTAAGGGGTGTTGGTTTTGAGTTTGAGTGTGAAAAGCTCGAGTTTTTCGGAAAGTTTCAGGTCGCGGTCGATCGTGCTTGGCGCCTTTGATTCCTGTTAGGCAATCTATATCTTCGTTGAACCGGTTGTGAGTTGTGGTAGTTGGGTGGTCTTCCTTGCCTTAGATTTTGCACCTTTGGGTTTTGTCTGATAGACACAAAGCTCGCCGGTGCCTTTCCTTGGCTTGGTCAACATACCCAATACCCTTTCTCAATCCTTTATCCTTGAAGGAGATTCCAGTTTGAATTGTACGCACTTTGGATTCATATATTGTGCTGGATCTAACAAATGCCATTTGTTTGATTTTGCGCCTTTCCAGCAACAACTCAGATTCATCTTTGGTGCTTTCATTGGTGCCAAAGTCTATGCCGGTGATGTCACCGACACTTCTTTGTACCTCTTGCAACTCTTCCAACGAGGCTCTTGATTTTGTCCATGTTTTGAAAATGTGAGAAAGTTTAGCATTTTGTGTGCTAATTTTCTGATTTTCTTCATGGAGCTGTTCATAAGAGATTTTCAGCTTATCCATCTCGATCTTCAGACTGTTGCATTCACCTAGCTTGGAACAGCTTGGTTTGATATGCTTGTCTATTTGATCTTTGGCTTCAGCTTTAATTTTCTCAAACGATTCAGCTAATATTTTGTAATAATTAGCCATGTCTTGTAGTGCAGACACAAGCTCTTCTCGTGTGAATTCATTTGAGTCAAAGTCGAATACCTCGTCTTTCTGACTCGTCTCCTCGTCTGCCATTAGGCATTGGATTTCCTCCTCGCTTTCACTGGATGAATATTCTGAGCTCTCTGATTCTGAGTCAGTCTGAGCTCACTTGATGTTACCTTCCTCTACTACCAGAACCTTTTGAGCTTTTCCGTGATGACTTTTTCGATCTTTGTAATGCTTCTTTTTCTAGTCACCACCATGCCTTTCTTTTCTTTCATCTTTCTTCGGCCTGGTGCAGTCTGTAATAAATGTCCGGTCTTTCCACAATTGTAGCAAGCCTGGTCGTTAACAGTATCATCTTTTCTTGATTTATACTGATGAGAAGATTTAAAATTCCTTTTATTCTTTGACATGAATTTACCAAATTTTTTGATAAATAATGACATAGCATCATTACTTATCTGTTCGATATATCGGTCTGTGGAAGGGGTGGACTGGTCTGGAATGGCTGCAAGTGCCTTGTTTGGCTGAGAGGTGGATGGCTCTGGTTCACCTCTGGTGATCAGCTCAAACTCGTACGCCTTAATATCAGCGAACAAATCATGGAGTTCGAACTTGTTCAGATATTTAGACTCCCTTATGGCAATCGTCTTGACGTCCCATTCCTTTGGCAATGCTCTCATCACCTTCAGAGCAATCTCTCTGTTGGAATAGTCCTTGCCCAGACCGTTCAGTTCATTGATGATGCCAGTAACTCGTTCATCAAACTCGTTTAGAGTTTCTCCAAGCTTCATCTTTATGCTCTCAAATTTTTGTAGAGCTACGGTCAGCTTGTTTTCCTTTGTCTGGTCTTTCCCTACAGAGCTGTGCAATCTTGTCCCAAATTTCTTTGGCAGTGGAGCACATCTTAATCTTGCTGAACATGTTCTTTTCCAAAGTCTTGAACAGGATGTCCTTGGCTACATTGTCTAGATTGGCTTTTTTCTTTCTTCATTCCAGGTAGCCCTTTCTTTCTCGATCATTTGAGGTTCGCCACTTGACCCTCATAGTGCAGGATTCACTTTTAAGATTTTCATTGGTCCGTATGTAATGACGTACCACATATCATCATCCTGAGCTGCCAGGTGAGCTTGCATTCTGATTCTCCAATCATCATAATCTTCTTTTGAGAACATGGGAATCTTGTTGAAGGATGCCATCAGTTCAAGTATTCTATTGATTAAGAACGCCTGCTCTGATACCACTTGTTATGATCGGACGGGAGTGTTTAGAGGGGGTTTGAATGAACACTCCTCCAAAAATTAACTCTTATTGATTTCACTCAGGATAGTAATAAAATCTGTTTCTTAACCAGCACTTAAGCAGAACAGACAATTGAAATGAAAGTGCAGAAACGGTCTGTTCTTAGCTAGTAAGAACGGTTGATGACTATGAAATGCAAGGTAGTACAAAATGTAAGTAGACGAGATATGTTTCTGGAAGTTCGAAGGCAAATCCTTCTACGTCTCCCCTTCTTCAAATCAAGGAAGGATTTGCTAGAAGACTTTGAGTAATACAACTTTTTGTACAACCCCGATTCAGCTGGATTTACCCCACTACCAGACTGAAACCCCTAGTCTCTCAATCTGTTCAGACACAATCCGTCTGACAGTTACAATCAAATCTCACTCATCTATCTTTGCACAAATACAAAAGATAGAGTAATTTACTCTAAGCACAAATGATCATTTAGATGATCAAATAATACAATAAGACGTGCTTTAGGAACTTTGAGCAGATTGACAAGATAAAATCTTTCAAAGATGGTTCTGCTCAAGAATGAATGTATTAACTTGTAAGCGTGTGTTATTCAGTCTCTTGATCGATCAGAATCATCTCCTGAGCATTTAAGTTGCATCCTTATATAGTTGTTTATACCAACGACAATATTTCTTTTTCTGTGCAACTCTTCACTTTGGTCAGCTTCAAAGCAGACTGCATATTGCCACTTTAAACTTCCTCTGTTCTGTTCTATCGGCGCTTGTCAGAGAAGATCTGCTTTGCCTCTTTATTATATAAGGTAACTTCAGTCTCCGGTCTATTTCAACATTAATTGTAGCATTAAATGCTTCATTAAATAGCCGTTAGGTAGTTCGGACTGGTAGACAATGTTTGCAGCTATACTAAGTTCTGATCTGATTTGCATCGATCTGGTTGACTCTAGTCTGATCTGCATCATTCTGATTTCATCGATCTGGTCTGTTTTGACTTCTCGTTGACTCTGATCTGGTACACATCGATCTGGTCTGTTTTGTCTTCTCATTGACTCTGATCTGGTACACATCGATCTGGTCTGTTTTGTCTTCTTTAAAATCCGGAACTAACATAAACGATTCATATCAAATTCCTGACAATATATCAGTGAGGTATGACTATCTTATCTTACCAAATCAAAGTTGAAGAACTAACAATCTTAAACAAGCAAGCAACACATAACGGTGCATGTAATTTACATGCACCGATAGTCTACCGATGTATGTAAATTACATGCACCGACAGACTCAACATTTGCATTGGTTCTCAAATTACATAATAAATAAGTATCAGACAGTACGATCACAAATAAAACTTAAACGTTAAGACACGTATGTGTAATATATTATCATTTGAAAAATAATATACTTTTGTTATGAGATTATTCAATAATTTATCATATATTATATATTCATCGATAATAAAAATTTAATTTCTAAAATAATATATTGTATCTTTAATTTGTTAAAGATCAACAAGCAAGCAATATGTAGCGGTGCATGTAAATTACATGCACCACTAGTCTACCGATGCATGTAATTTACATGCACCGATAGAAGACTCAACATTTGCATTGGTTCTCAAATTACATAATAAATAAGTATCATACAGTAAGTGTTAAAGACGATCACAAATAACACTTAAAAATTAAGGCACGTATGTGTAATATATTATCATTTGAAAAATAACATACTTTTGTTATGAGATTATTCAATAATATATCATATAGTATATACTCATCCATAATAAAAAAAAATTAATTTCTTAAATAATTTATTGTATCTTTAATTTGTTATAAGATCAATGGTTGAAATTATAGAACGAAAAATTAATTCACATTTTTATGATTTGATCATTGTTATTTAGTAATTAGATAAAAAAACATAGTATATTAGTGCATCACCGCCTATCCGTGCATGTAAATTACATACATCGATAGATTTTAGCAAGTCGGTGCATGTGAATTACATGCACCGCTGAGTCTATTGGTGTATGTAAATTACATGCACCGGTAGATTTATATTATATTTAACCAAAAACACTGTCTTTAAATTAATAGCAAACTGAAATGCAAGGCTCGTGATGTGAAATAGCAAACTGAATAAGAAAGCAACTCATAAGTCTAAAGGTGTATGTAAGTTACATGCACATCGGTCCATGTAAATTACATGCACCGATAGACTAATGAGCTGTTAGTGCGTGTAAATTAGATGCACCACTGAGTCTATCGGTGCATGTAAATTACATGCACAGTTGGTTTCAATATCATTACATTCTCAAAATTTTCATTCAAACAATTGATCGAACATCTCAAATACATTATAGTTTTGAGTTTACATTAAAAATCTACAAACAATAAAATTGAAATTCAAAATAAATATAAAATTTTCATTCAAACAATTGATCGAACATCTCAAATACATTATACTTTTACGTTTCACATTAAAAAATCTACAAACAGTCATTACAAAAAACTTGAAGTTCATAAGAAATATAAAATCAACACAATCGGTAAATAGATGATAAACAGAAGAAGGATGTGATTTTGTCTTATTGCACAACATTTTTGTTTTCGTTTCTTAGCGACCAGTGCGCACAGCTCCGACGCCATGGGAGGAGCGACAACTTCCGCCAGCTGGTGTTGGTGGTTGGGACATGTGGCTGATGTGAGGGTTGGAGACTAGGGTTTTGAGGTTGAAGGAGGTGATCCAAGTAAGACATAAGACTATTTTGGTCATTTTGATCAAAATTGGACCTAGTTGAAAGAATTTTTTTGGGGTGACTGGGCCGAAAATCTTTTACCAAATGATACCGACCCGAAATTTTCCCTACATTCAAATATATACTGAACTAGTATTTTCGTACTAGTTATAATTTTTTATATATATTATAAGTATTTATGTAAAAATTATATGTTAAAAGTTGTTGCTTAATTGATTTGAATTTTTTTTTTATTTCTAATTTTTCTTGTAAAGTTTATTTTGCTTTAATCTAATTTTTAGAGTCTGGACTTTTTTGTATTTGCTAGTATTTTCCCAAAATTAGTGAAACTTGGCACACAAGTAACGTCCTCAAATATTATCTATAGACTATAGTGATATCGATATTCAAGCGTCTGGATCATTGATATAGAATATTTTATGTGAAATATTTCATATCATTTAGAAATCAATAATGACATATCTTCGTGGCCTATAGCATAAAAAATTGGTATCATAGACGTGCATCTTTATAAAATATTATTCAATTAAATCCTGGACAAAATCATTTTTACAACTAAATCTACTTTAAGAAAACTTTATTCAAATAAATCTAATTTTTGAAACTTTGATGTAACAGTTGTTACCTTGTCACATTATTTCTATGTAAAATGGAATCTGCGCTCTCCCTTCCTCAATTCAAATATTCTCTGCCCACATTGTAATGGCGTGGAGTTTTTGCAAGAAAATTACTACTATCTAAATTCAGAAGATTGAGTGATGAAAGCCTTGCAAGCTTCAGTGGTGGCGGTCTCTTAGGGTTCTCAAAAACTTTCTTCATCGTGAGAAGAACCTTTGAATTCCAGTAATTCACCATATTTTTCTTCTTCTTCTTTTTCAAGTAATAATATAGGGATAATTACGTCAACACGCCCACAACTTTGGCTTAATTACAGAAATCGCCCTTTTATTTTGAAAAATTACAGAGACCTCCCCTGCAGAGTAATACTATCAAAATAATTAACAGAACTCGTGAAATGACATTTTGCCCGCTTTATATTTAATATATAATCATCAAATCATTACAGATACACCCAATATACTATATATAATATAAAATTATTAAAACATTGCATATACATCATATAGTATGATATACATTACAGTTGCACCCCTATTGTGGCATATTATTTTTATTTATTTCTTTTATTTTATTTATTTATATTTTTTTCCTTTTTATTTATTTATTTCAAAGAATTATTTATTAAATATTTTAAAACTATAAACTAGTTTTTATAGTAATGATATTTTAAAACTACTTACTTATACAAATACGTTAAAAATTATCTAATTGTATTATTCTCATTGTATCATAGCTTTTTTCTTATAATTATGATGATAAAAAGATCTTGTTTTCACCCATGATCTTTAATGACAATTATATGTTTAGACTTTAAATAAAAATGATATGTTTTAGGCCATGATCTTTCATGACAATCGATGTCGAATTGGTTTGTTCGATTTAATGTAAAAATCAGTCAATTCTGTTGGCTGAAAAACAAATTTGGTTGGTTCAGTTTTCACAAATTCAGTTTCGATGCTCACCCCCTAATTGAACTTGTATTTTTGTAGTTTGTTTTCAGAATTTTAGATTTTTATCTCATTTCTCAAGTCATTAATCATATATTATTTACATTTTAAATCATTTATTCAAAGTACGATGATTATATATTATCAAGTTTTTACGTTATTTTTTGGCGAACCAATATTTATTGACGTCAATTCCGAAAATGACAATCGAACATATTATTTTTTAATTTGACTTTCAATTCAATTTAATTCAAAATATCACAAACTGTCGTTATTTCTAGCAAAAAATTTAAATGATCTATATATATATATATAAATTTTGATTTTTTATGGTATATATTGATATTTTACAATATTGAATAAAAAATAAAAAATTAAAATTATTAGGAAAATAAAAAAGGTTTGAGTAAGTAATAACTATATTTGAAAAATAAAATATTGATTTTATTACGATCACATCCCTTATAAAATATCATAATTACAAAGGCACCCCTCCAAAAATTTAGGTCAAAGTAGAGATCAAAGTTGACCATGGGCAATTTGGGGTTTTCATTAAAACTTAGGGATGGTTTATGTAACGGTCGTCAACTTTTTTAACGGCATGACTTGTCTGTAATATTTAACCTAACTTGGTGGGAGTTTTCTGTAATTTTCCAAACCATATGGAGGTTTCTGTATTTCCGTCAAAGTCAAGAGAGTATAGATGTAATTATCCCTAATAATAATAATATCTACCCGGAAATAAAATTAGATCAAAGTTCTTGAATATAAGATTTGGTATGTAAGTCATAAAGTCACATTAAAAAAGTATATGAAAGCAAATTAAAGAGCACAATGGCATATTCACAACACCCAATTCAATCTAAACATTATAAAATGGAGAATAAAAGAGAGACGAAGACATCACATTTATAAGATAGTGGGAAACCTTGACATATATATGATGTTGGACTTAATACATCCACCATTATAATCAGATTGAACAAAAATAGGACAAATTCTTGTATTTTAATAAGTGCACCGCTAGACTCAGGCGATGTACTTATCCGTGAGATAATTTAACAAGTGTATGCATCGCTAGACTTTAAATTAAGTGCATGGATGTATTGTGATTTTGTGTACCGTTATGATGTAATTATGTTCATCGATAAACTTTAATTTAAATTAGGTGAACCAATAACATCAAATTTAAGTGAATCAATGTAATATAATTACATGCACCTGTAGAATTTAAATTAAATCAGTAGAATTAATAATATTAAATTAAATGCACCGCTAATTGACAATGTTTCAGCCAGCACCAAATTTCAGATTGTCGTGGAGCAATCTCAGCCAATCATTCCTACTCATCCATGAGAAAATATATTAAAAGATTATGATTTGAGCGGAATAATATTAGTTGTAATTCATAGTGTTTACGACTCATATTATATTTATTTATTAAGAAAATTGTCTAGAGAAAATAAAAATAATTATAGTAATAAGACATTGGAGTGTAAATATGATGTTATAATAAAATTAATCTTTGTAGATTTTGTTTTTCGGATATACATTATTCATGTATTTAGTTCAATTACATGCACCACCATTCTAATTAATTAACAAAAAGGAAGAATTATTGTGTTTTAATAAGTGCACCGCTTGTGTGGTGCACGTGAGATAAATGCACCACTAGACTCATGTAGTACTCTTATTCCGTGAGATAATTTAACAAGTGCATCACTTGAAACAATGCATTTATCTCGTGTGCACCGTTAGACTCAAACAATGCACGTAATAACGTCTCCTTGAAACCATAAAAACCACATTTGTCACTTCATAATCTCCTTTAAACGCAAATGCCCATACATATACAAGCACATGTATGCATATATTTCAATTCTTTGATTCTTAAATGGCTAGAATTGGAGACATGGAGGAAAAAATGAAGATGACCCAGAAAAATTAAACGCCAAAGATCTGGAAAACAGAAATCAAACCATTAACTTCATCATCAAAATCCCTAGAAACCTCCATAAAATCACTGCGGAAACAATTGCTGAATATTTTCGGAGCTCAATAACTTTGGTTTTTTAACAAAATAACCCCAAATAAATAATTAATTCTCAAAATAACCCAAAATATAATTTATTACACAAATAACCTTAGCCGCCAACTGCGTTGGCGTGGCTAACTTACAAAAAGTTGGCCACGCCAACTTTCTTCTCTTTATTTATTTTTTTTTTGTTTTTTGTTTTTTTTTCCTTTCTTTTTTTAAAATAAAAAATAAATTATAAATAAAATAAAATAAAAATATATACAAGTCCAATATCTATATGAATTTGCTTTGCGCACAACTCATAAATCAACTCAATATGATTAGTCTAAATTGATTGATATATTATTTTATATGTTGTTTTCCGTGTAAAATAAGCTATGTTGTACGGACCCAGTTAAAATGGCGCTACTGGTTGTAGATTTCCTAATTCTTGGTTGTATTGAATACAAATATAAACATTTTGAATAAAAATATAAAAATATAAAAGTTGGCTGGTCGGCCGTGCCGGAAAATGCTTTTATGGTGATTTATATTTTTATTCAATTCAAGAATTAGGAAATCTCCAACCTGCAGCACCATTTTAACTGGGTCAGTGTCTTCAAACAGGCGTCATCCCCTGCAGGTGGTTTATATTTTATTCAATTCAAGAATTAAGAAATCTCCAACCATCAGCACCATTTTAACTGGGTCAGATATCGGATACTTCTGGGATACGGATACGCACGGATACACCACCGATACGTATCGGATACGCCACGTGGCGTATATGGGGACACAAAATAAGTTTTTATTTCGGATACGTTTCGGATACTGTGATATCCCCGAAATAATTATATGCAAATTGGGCATTAATTATGTTTATGTGATTATTTATGGTGATAATTAAATTATGTGTTGGAATTAATTATCTTGGAGAAATGCTTAGTCACATGGTAGGCGTGACCCGGGGATGCATTTCATGGTGCATGTTATGCATGTTGGGAATTGGGTGTTATCATGGTTTAAATGTGATGGTTGATATTATTTGGTAATGTATGTGCTTAATTGGGGTTTTGATGCATTTTGGTAAAATGCTTTTAAAATATCATTTTGTACAATTTTAATTAACCCATTTTTAACCCCACTACCCCCACTTCACCATCACTTTACCAAAATCCCCAAATCACTCTCCCAACCCTACCTTCCACCATTTTCGAATTTGGCATAAAAGTGGAGGGGAAATCCTTGCAAAAGCTTGGTTTGTGGGTTTTATTGTGAGATTTGGAGTCCTCAAGAGGTATGGATACCTCCTTATTGTTTTTATGGTGTTTGGTTTGGATTTGAAATGGTTTTTGTTGTTTTGAAATGGGTTTGTTTGGGTTGGTATTATTTTTGGTTGGGTGTTGGATTTTTGGTTGTTTTAAGGTGTATTTTTGAAGGTTGTTGTGTTTATATGTTGTTGGTTTGAAGGTATAAGTGTTGGTATGGTTTGGAAAGGGTTTGAGGTGCATTAATGGCGATTTTTCGAGGACAGACATCGGCGACCGATCGCCCGTTTCTGGCGATCGATCGCCACTTTTGGGCGATCGATCGCGCCAATTTTGGCGATCGATCGCCGAAGACAAAAAAATTTTGGCAGCGGGCAGAGAGGTCTCGCGATCGATCGGGCCCTCACGGCGATCGATCGCGAGACGCAGAAAAATTGTGTTTTGGATATTTTTGTGGAATTTTTGATATTGGACTATTATTGGCTCCTAATATTGGTTTGTGTGAATATGTAGAACCATCTCAGGTGGCCACACAGCTTAGGAGATAAAGCCCACGACACAACACATTTTGGGACTAAGGTACATAGTGAGACGTACGGGCATCGGACGGTAAAACGTATTTATACGCATTGAATTGGTTATGCATTATGGTTGCATACATGGTCTTAATTCTGCATTATGGTTGCATACATGGTTGGATATACATTATGGTTGCATGTGTATATTGGATGCATTGGTGTATGTGATTGTGAGTCGAGATTATATTCCAGTGATGAAGAATACTTGCCGCCTTCAGGTCGAAGCGATGATAGAATACTTGCCGCTGTCATATTATAGCGATGAAGAATATTTGCCGCAAATATGTCGAAGCGAAGGATCATGCCGCTGTCATATTACTACTGCGAGGAATATTATGCCGCTAATATGTCGAAGCGAGGGGTATTAATGCCGCTGTCATGTAAACGCGAGGGGTATTATGCCACTGATATAATAAGACTGGAAATGGCCATTGGTATACATGGAATGGATGCATGTCATGACATACATAATTGGTATTATAATCCATTGATTATGAATGTGGTACAGGGACAACCAAAGGGAGCTTTTAAATGTATTAAACACAGGAAGTGAATCGTATTTACGGTTTATGCATTTGAATTTCAATCATATTATTGTGAATATGGTTTATATACATGCTCATGGTTTTGGGGTTGTTCCTGTAGGTACTTTTGGGCGGACGGGCTAAGGCGGGTTGATGCGGTGAGCTAGTGAGGAGTGCTTTTGGCATAACAGGCTTAATTCTTTTGCATAGTCTCTACTCTAGGAGTAGTGTAAAGCTATAGGATTACAATTCAATTGGTTGGTAATGTAATTAATCCCATTTGGAAATTTTATTTTGGCTTGTAATCTTAACGGCTCAAGGCATCAACACGAACTTTATATTCTTAGTTGCATGTTAGCTCTATTTACGCCTTTAATCCGCACTTAAGGAACTAGGGTCCTTACAGATACGCTCAAGATACGCCGCTGAACGTATCCGACACGGGTTAGATACGGGAACTTTCGAATTTTTTTTAAAAAAATAGGGTTGAAGCTTTCCTAATTCTTGAATTGAATAAAAATATAAATCACCATAGAAGCATTTTTCGGCACGGCCGACCAGCCAACTTTTATATTTTTATATTTTTAAATATTTATAATTTTATTCAATACAACCAAGAATTAGGAAATCTACAACCAGCAGCACCATTTTAACTGAGTCCATGCAACATAGCTTATTTTACAGAGAAAAGAACATATAAAATAATATATCAGTCCATTTAGACTAATCATATTGAGTTGATTTATGAATTGTGCGCCAAGAAAATTCATACCCCAATAACTTCCTGTGGTGGTTTTGTATTGGTATGCCGTAGAATCCTCATTGCCTCCGGCGGCGGAGTAAATTGCGAGACAATTACTGACGAGACCCGATAAATACTTCAACATTTTAAGCATTTGGTGCTTCACGTCGCCATTCAAATCATTGAATCCTTATGTGCAAGTGTCGTGGTTCGTCAAGGCGGCGGTGAGCCAGGTTAACACATCTTGTGCTGAGCCGGCGGTGCTGCCTGTGGCGACGGAGGATAAGGAATGTGAGAGATGAGACACTGGATCTTCGAGGAGCTCAAAGCGGTGTTGTGGTGAGAACGAGAAGTGGTGTCTATTTTAGTCATTTTTCTGAGAATGGACTTATATAAACTGAAGTATTTTTGGTGGACTCGATCAAACAATGTTTATACAAATGGTATCGGCCTGAAGTTTGCGCAATTTACAATAGTAATCCCAAACTTTTAGAAGTAATCAAATATAATCTCAAATTATTTGTTTTTTTAACAAAATTAGTTATACATGAATGTTTTTATCAAATATAGTCACACATAAATTATTTTTTAATAAAAATATTCTCAAGCTTTGTTAAGGGTCGAGGAACCTTTTTGTTAAATAAATAATTTATGTGGGACTATATTTGATTAATCTTAAAAATTTAGAACTACTAATGCGAATATTTAGACCGTAAAGTAAGGGAATTGGACCCCAATGGGAATGTATCCCAAGAGTAAGTTCACTCTTTGGTAAACTTAGGCGCCTAAATGTCTTAGTTTGGAAAATAGAGTAAGCGACGATTATTCAATCATTTTTATAATTTCCTCTGAGTATTTTAAAAACCTAGTCCTATACTCTTAATTTTAAATTTATTCAACTCAGCTTTTAATACGAAATTTATAGATCTGTTTCTAATGCAACTAGAGTTTTTCTTCCTGGTTTGATGGATCTCGACCTACTTATTGTAGTGTTCTGAGTATGGACGTCTATCTTAGGAATAATAGCAATTAAAGTAACCATGGCATTTTAGGATGTCGAGGCAAGATTTCCACTCTTTGTCCTCGAAACGATGTTGCCCCGCTATGGTGCTTACGGTTAGCGACAATCGTTTCCCAAAATACAACGACTATGATTTGTGATAAGAGCACACCAAATCACAAATCCTCAAACCACTAATGTTTAAAGGCACTCAACCAACAAATATAAGATGAATAATATGAATATGCAAGAATTTGCTCTCAAAACTTGAGTTTGATCTTGCAAAAAGTGTCTTTAATTCAATCGTGAGTTGTTCCTTTTATACTGAACCAGAAGACATCATCAAATGACACATTTTGGAAGTGTTTTTCCATGAAATGTCGCATTTGTACGAGAAAGGGTAGACGACCTTTCATGAAAAACTGATTTTCGCATTTTTGGACAGATGCAGAGGCACTAGGGCGCCACCCAGCAGTGTTTTCTTGTCCGTTTTTGCCCGTTTTTCTCGTTCTTATTTTCCGAATTTTTCATGTCTAATCTCAATTCATTAAGCACATTTTTTCAACAATACCCCACATGAATTAAAATTAACGCATGAACGCAATGATCGCCTTTAACGAATCGTTATAGCATCGGGAGAGGTAGCTTGCGGCTTTGCACCATAGTAGTATTCAATCGGATTTACTGACTTAATAGTGAACTTAAAGTCTTGAAATATTTAGTCGTTGGTGTAAACCGAGACAATTGAACCCACAACATGACAACTCTAACCTTCGTTTTGGTTTTTACAGTTGTGTCTGTTTCGGCCATGAACCACGCTTGGTTTCATAAGTGCTTTCCATCTTTGAAGCGGCCACATTTCGCACTTACGTAGATGATCTCCTAAAAGAGTATCCCGTTATACTCCAACATATACTTATATGTCTTAGGAATCATTAAATACTTTTTTGCCTATCCGCGTACCCTTTTTACAGGCTACACCCCTTATCATAGGAATGGGTTGGAGATAGATCTCCAAGGTGTTTATACAATCTCATAATTTAGTTATCTCTTCTGAACCTAGATCTTGGGATGTCTAGTCACATCGGTTAGGTATCAACTACAAGATTTTAATTTTGGGGTTTTAATCTCATTCCAATTGATAAACTTTTACATGATCTCTTGGTTGCGGATCCACGGTTTTCTCACATAACAAATTAAGATTATGTCTATAGAGATCATTGTCATATGATATCATGTCTACGACTTATATATCGAGACTTACCTACTACCTTATGCCCTTTCTACATCACAATGGTTGTCACGATGTATAATTGCAGGCACAGTTTTTTCGCAACATGGAATTTCTTGTAAGAAACCTTGAAGTCATTCGACCTCTTCCTGTTTTTATCCAGTGCAACGAACTTGATTTCATTGTAGATATATGTCTGCTGAGAAGATTTCCACAACAAATGACCCCTTTCAATAGTAATCTCATTACCATTTATGGATTTTGAGTCCTTCGTTATAGCGATTTTGCTATTATTTTGCCAACAAGAAATTTCCACATAACAAAACCATCGAAACCCTCCTGCTTCTTCTCCTCTTTATCCAGCACTATGAATTCTGAATTCATAGTGGATTGAGCTATACATTTTTTGTTTAGAGAATTTTCGTCATTTCCTTTTTCATGACACAACAGCATCACTAATAGTTAACACATAACCATTTTGTGTCAAATATCCAATTCATATCAAAATATCTTGAGTTCGAATTATAAGCGTTATAACTTACAAAATTTGAAACTATAATAAATTCTCGATTTTAATTTACAATTCAAATTTTAAGCGCAATTATTCTTAGAAAATCCAAGTTCAAGATTTTATATCTTACAAACTTGAATTTTAAGCGCAAAACTTAAAAAATTGAAACTTGAATTAAACATGAGAATTCGTCTTGGAAACTTAATTCCATTTTTGACATTGCTGCATCAACATTCATCATGTCAAAATGTTTCATCAACATTTTCTTCGTTTTTTTGATGGTCTATATATTGCTTCTCATAATGAGTATATCATCAACTTATAAGCAAACTTACATATGCTTTATGTGTGTTAATTTTGTCACAATTGTTTTGATAACACAGTTTTGCCAAATTTCTCATGTCATTACTTTGACACTTGTTATGGCTTACTCCAGTCAAGAACCCCCACACTTTCAATATTTGTAGGAAATTTTGTCCTTGTTGGGGTTCAACAATTGTCTCTGCTTTGTGATCGGTCGAACACGTGGTGCTTGTGACAGTGTGTGGTTGAAAAGATTGATGTTGCGCCATTACCCTTAATTATAGTCATTGGTAAAGCGGTAAACGCTTGATCCTACAATTAGTATCAGAGTCAAGGTCGTGTGTTCGATTCCCATGAGTTGCGGAGAGTGCAATTATTGGGGGATGGATTGTTGTGATGCAACAATTGCCTCTGCTCTGTGATCGGTCGAACACGTGGCGTTTGTGCCAGTGTATGGTTGAAAAGATTGATGTTGTATCATTACCCTTAACTATAGCTCGATCCTTCAGTCCTCAGCTCACAAGCATTTCCGTCATTACCTAATTTTGGTATTTAGGATATGGTTGACAAGTAGAATTGTCACCTCACACTTTTGGGTAATGTCGAACTTATCAAGATTTCATTGGCATTCAACTTTCAAGTTTCAAATTCTAAGCGTTATTTATTTATAAATCAAAATTCAAAATTTCATTTCTTGCAAGTGTTTGACTTAAGCGCGCTTTGCTTACAAATTTTGAACTTATACAATACTATCGAGTAAGATTCACTATTTGCATTTTAAGCGTCCAAACTTATAAAACTTGAATTCAAGATTTTATGTCTTGCAAGTACGAGCTTTAAGCAAATCATGCTTATAAAATTCAAATAGAATCGACTTTATGAGAACAACTCCCATAAAAGCAATTGTAGCATTTGATTCACCATTTGTATCTTAAACGTACAAATCTTAGAAAACTTGAATTCAAGATTAAATATCTTGCAAATTTAAGTCTTAAGCGTAAAATGCTTATAACACAATAGAATCAACTCACAATTCTTCATTGCAAACATCATTCTTATAGTGTTCAAACACTTTTATGACTTCGTCTTTGCTTCATAGCAAATATCCATAACAATATCTTGTGCAATAATCAATAAAGTAACACATTACTTTTTCCACACCTCTAGTGTGCACAAACTTTCGATCACATTTCATTCATCAAATGGAATGACAATTTGTTAACTGATTATCTACACAAGTCCACACTTATAATTTACGTTAACTTCCATAGAAAGCAATAATTTAACATTACAAATTTGCGTAATGAATTATGATTTAAATGATTTAAACAATCAAACCACAAATCACAAGATTCAATCAAATAAGTAATAACATAATTTTATTGCTTTCATAGACGTATAATCGTCTTTATATTCAATCGAAAAAGATTCTTAATATAACCTTTTTCTTCAAACACTAAGTTTGTTTGATACAGTCTTTGTCAAATTAAAAGTATAAATCAAGCGGTAAACATGAGATCAGATAAACTATCTGACAGGTTGTCTACTTCGGTTATATTGACTTGATCTTTTGCCTCTCTCGATTATCTATTTTGTTGTGACCATCCTTAGCTAGATGGTTTGGATTTTCACATTTCTAGCACTTTCCCTTGAACTTTTTTGCCTTTCCACTTTTGGAGGCATTACTGTCAAACTTTCGCTTTGATCTGATATATTGTTCAACCAAGATCGCACGTGCTTCCATTTGGTTCCTGCGCGTCTTTCTCTCGGACGTCTTGTTGTCCTCCTCGATTCTCAATCGAAGCACAAGTCTTCAAGACTCATCTCCTTTCATTTGTGTTTGAGATAGTTTTAAAGTCCTTCCATATATGAGACAACTTTTCAATCATCGCGGCCGCTTGGAATGGATCACTTAGACTCATTCCCTCCGCATGAATATCATGCAAGATTACTTGTAAATCTTGCACTTGCGTCATCACTGGCTTGGTGTCAACCATCATAAAATTCAGGAACAGTTCAACAATGAATTTCTGCATGCCGGCATCCTCGGATTTGTACTTCTTTTCCAGAGATTCTCAAAGTTTATTTGATTTTTTTCACAAGACAATAAACATTATATAATTATTGTCTAACTCGTTTAGGATGTAGTTCATGCAAAGTAATACGCTTTGATTCCATGCATCAAGTGCAGCCCTCTTTTGGGTGCCAGTTTCTCTATCTTTAACCGTAGGAGCATCCTCAGTTAAAAACCTTTCCAAACTTAGTGTGTTCAAGTAAATAGCATCTTTTGTTGCCTTCTCTTGAAGTCAGTTCCGCTGAACTTCGCATGCCTTTCTCCAAGATGAAAGGTAGTCATAGTTCCATAGCCATTTGTTACAAAAATCTTTTCAAGATTGTAGTGTTCTTAGTATGGTGTGTATCTTAGGAATAATACCAAGTAAAGTAACAAAGACTTTTTAGGATGTCGAGGCAAGAGTTCTACTCTTTGTCCTTGAAACGATATTGTCCCGATATGGTGCTTACGGTTAGCGGCAATTGTTTCCCAAGATACAACGACTACGATTTGTGATAGGAGTACACCAAATCACAAATCCTCAAACCACTAACATTTAAAGATACTCAACCAACAAATGGAATATGAACAATATGAATGCGCAGGAATTTGCTCTCAAAACTTGAGTTTCGTCATGCAAAAAGTGTCTTTAATTCAATCACGGGTTGTTCTTTTTATACTAAACCAGAAGACATCATCAATTAACAACTTTTGGAAGTTTTTTCCATTAAAAATCACATCTAAATGTGAAAGGGTATACAACCTTTCATGAAAAATCGATTTTCGCGTTTTTGGACAGAAGCACAGGCGTTAGATTGCCACCCAGCAGGCACTACTTCCTGGACATTGTCCAGGCGTAGGCAGCGCTAGGGCACCTGAGCGCCCCAACTCTGATTACAATGCCCGGGTTTATCACGGGCTGTGTTTTCTTGTCTGTTTACGCCCATTTTTCCTCCATTCGTATTTCCTACTTTTTCGCGCTTAATTTCAATTCATTAAGCACATTTTTTCCACGTTCATTAGAATAAAACCATCAATTCATGAGAAATGGTTATGCTAAGACCTCTCGAAAAAGCTTTAATTTTGCAATTAAGAGCTTGGAAAAAGCTAAGTCAAGAACACACCCAGCTATTGATTATTGTTACAGTCTGGAAGGTCGATAGGAATATCAAAATATACATCTTTTTTTTTTCTTGGAGCAGACATCTTTGTTTTTAATATAACCACTTAAATAAATTTCAGCTTTTATAAGATTTCCGAGCTTTTTACTAATGGATATGCTTTTGCAAGTTTCATCGAGACAATGAATTTACCAATATAATACATAGGTAATTTGAGGTAGTTTTGTGGCTGTGTAATATAAATAACAGCTTGGATTATTTAAAATCAGTGACAGTTGCTCTATAGCAATAATTGACACTACACGGAGACCGGTCGAATACGTGGTGCTTGGGTTGTTGTACGGTTAAAAGGATTTGAGTTTCACCGTTACCATGCTATAATTTTTGGTAAAACGGCAATCGCTGGATATTATAATTAGTATCAGAGCAAAGCTCATATTTTAGAATCTTATGGATTGTAAGGGGTGCAATTATTGGGAGAATGATTGTTGGAGATCAATAATTATCCCTATATAGAGAACGGTCTAAATGGTTTAAAAGATTTTAGTTTCACCGTTTCCACCATATATAATTTTTGGTAAAACGGTAAGCGTTCGATCCTAGAATATTTTATTATAAATATAAAAACATATAAATCAAACATTGATTTTTTATGAATTAAGAACATATATATAACAAATAAAGGGATACCAATTTTTAAAATACTCAGAATCTCTAGGAGACCTTGTATTTACATATGGTTGAGAATATGTTGTATATTAAAAGTTATTATAATATAACATAACACGCATAGTTTCACAAATAAAATGATTTTTTTTCCTAAAAATAAAAAAAATTATTGATTTTTTAATGATTTGAGATCATACTAGCTTGATTTGTTGCTACCCCAGACACAATGCCCTAGGGGTTGCAACTAGGGTTGGATCGGGTCGGTATTTCGGAGCTCGGGTCGGGTACCCGAAATTTTGGGTATCTCTACGAACTACTTGATTCCCGACCCGATATTTCAGGTATCCGAAATAGACGGGTATCCGAATTTACAGTTTTTCTTTTTTTTTTTTCATTTCGTTTAAGAAAGAAAAAAAATCGATCGGGTTCCCGATTCTCGATCGGAGTCCAAAATAATATTCGATTCATGACCCGAAACACTCGGGTCAAGAATCGGTTATTAACCCGATAACCAAATTGCCATTCCCGATCGGTTCGGGTCGGGTATCCGAATACCCGACCCGAACGCCAACCCCTAATTACAATATCCTTGGACGAGAATATTCTTATCTAAAATTTGATTTGTCACTGGAGCCCTTCCATTTCATCAATTTAAATAATTATAACCGAACTTGTTTTCAAATTAAAAATGACGTATTGCAATTCATAGTGGGATAGTTATTTGGAGGTACATTGAGCGACCTAAACATCAGCTGAAAATAAATATAAAATGGTGTATTATAAATTTTATTACATATTCTGAATAATTAACAAAATTGTCAAATATTATCTATTTGAAAATTAAGTATTTATATATAACTATAAAAACTTCTCAAATATTTTATTCGTATTTAATATAATACGATCAAATTGATAGTAGAGCCGAAGATTATATTCGATAAGATCTGACTTTAGTAAACCAGTGGGCTTAGTTACACAAGAATCCATGTTTTTTTTTTCCAAAATAAGCCATAAATAAATAAAAAAATCAGGAATTAAATAAACCACCATAATCTCCAAAGTTAGAAATTATTATTAAAAAATGAAAAAATAAAAAAAAACAAAACTTCTTATCCATCATTTCATATATTCTTATCCTATTATTATAATAAACTCCCTTACGTCTCCATCTGTCCCTATCTTTCAATTAGTTCTATTTAAATATAGTTCTTTAT
This sequence comes from Haberlea rhodopensis, assembly GCA_907163345.1. NCBI lineage: Eukaryota > Viridiplantae > Streptophyta > Magnoliopsida > Lamiales > Gesneriaceae > Haberlea > Haberlea rhodopensis. The sequence continues at coordinate 846,157 of CAJQUN010000102.1, forward strand.
TTCAAATGCCAACTTTATTTAAAAGCGGTTTTTTTGCAAACAACTCCATTTATATTCAATAATATATTAGGTAAGAGTACAATAATTGTTTTTTTGTTTTGAGACGGGTCTAAACATGGTGTATGAGTTATTATATGATCGAAAAGATTGAAATTGTACTATTATCACTAGTTATATTTTTTATAAAGCGACGAATGTTTGATTATGTATTAGATAAATCCCATATTTATTATATATTGATGTTTTATTGAGATTCAAAATTCTAAAACAATTATTCTTGATTTGATCAGGTTCCGTTATAAATTCGATATTTGAATGTATAACTAAAAGTAACAGATTTCTTGTAGCCTATCTGGCATTGGTGGTAATTTCGATCCGATGTCTCATGTTCAAGTCTCTATCCCCCAACCCTAATTAATTGTAATAGTTGCAAAAAAAAATTTAAGAGTAAAGTTATTATAATGTATTATCTATGAGCATAGACAATTACAAGGTAAAACAACTCATATAATGAAAAGCTTGAATTTTATTTAATTTCTCTATGTTATGTTATGGACAATATATAGATATCATTGTATATAAATGACAAGTTGTGATGCATCCTTGTTGATTTTTTTTTTAAAATTTTATTTGATCGTTTTTTATTTATTTTTAAACAAAATCAATTACCAGAAGCTTCAATCACAAATATATATAATAGAGGATGATGAAAGCAATTAGGAATTTTCTCAAAATTAATCTTCGGATTTAAAAAAAAATAATTGAAGCTCGAACGAAAAGGTTTTATTTTTGTCGGGCTCGACTGAAAAATTGTTGATTCTATAATTACAAAATATCATTTTTATAATTTTGCACTACACAAAATTCACTGAAACTCAAAATTATCTCAATTTCAAATTTAATTAGATCGAAATTTGTTCTTTCATCAAACTTATTAAAATCAACAAAACCCGGAACCAAATCGAATATGTTGATTCGGTTTGACCTTTAGCATGCAAGATTAAATTCATATACATATATTTAGCTCGAATCGGTTCGTCGACACTAAAAATAATCCTATAAATGTTAGCCAAAAACCAAAAATCCAATTTACAAGAAAACTCTAATGACAATTTTCTTGAATAAGCCTTAATTTTGTGACATGAATTGAAATTATTGGTGCCTACTAATAGAGAGGGGTCCCCTTATTGATTGATGAATATGATGGGATGTGCAGTTAACAGTTGCATCAAAAAAATTGTCCAGTTGCATTTTCAAAAACAACAATTCTCAAGTTTGATTTTGATGCTTCATCTACCTTTATAATAAAAAGATAGGCAAACACATGACTAGGGCTGCTTATCGGGCCGGGTCAAACCGGACCCGGCCCGGATTCGGACCGTTAAGTCCGGTCCGAAACCGGAACCGGACTTAACGGTTCCGGTTCGCCCCGGATCCGGTTAGAAACCGGTCCGGGGCGGTTCCGAAGAACCAAACGGTAGGACCGCCGGTTCCGGTCCTACCGGTCCGGTTCCGATTCCGAAACCGGAACCGGTAGATTATAAAAAAAAATTAAAAATTAAAAAAAAAATTAAAAATTGTTGAAGGCAACGTTAACATTTGTTAACGTTGCCTTCAGCGTTAACAATGTTAACGTTATTGTTAACGTTGGCAACGGCTCTTAGCCGTTGCCAACGTTAACTTTTAATTTTTTTTTTTTAAAAATTTTTAATAATAAAAAAAAATAAATAGGGGATGTTGTGTATTGTTTCATAACAATTCTTGTAACGAAAATTACTTCACTCTCATATTTTTCTCGCAATTGTGCTATTTACAATTTACTTATAGTCTTATATCATAATGGCATCTTCATCTAGCAGTGGTGCTGGTCGTAGCCGGAGTCGTAGTCGGGGTCTCGTTCCGGGTCGTCTATCACTGAGTTCATCTTCTGCAATGAATTTGCCTGTGCCAATTCCTGAGTTAAATGAAAGTTATGATTTTTTGCTGACCTCGATGTTGGTGGTTCTTCTATGAATGTCGAACCACAACAACCCCAACAACCTGCCGAACCTGTTGCTGCCCAAGCCCAAGAAAGACAACATGTGGAGTCATCCGGAGCCACTACAGCAGCAAGTAGACTACCTACTCGTGCCAAAAGAAGTAAGATATGGGATCACTTTGAACTCGGTCAAAAAGAAGGTACTAATGAATCTGTTGCAATATGTAAATTATGTAAGATCCAGTATCCATATAAAGCCGGTGGTTCCAGTGGAGGCACCGGAACATTTAAAAAACACTTAGTAAAAAAACATAATTTTGATGAGACAACATTACAACCATTAAGTCGAGAAGCAACACAAGCACAAATTAATGTTCTTACTGGCACGAATTTTATTTTAACTGCTGAAATTAATCGTAGGTCACTTGTTAGATATGTGATCAGATGTGAACTACCTTTTATACAAGCTGAACGTGCTGGTTTTATTGAATTTGCTTCGTCTATACAACCCATGTTTAAACATATATCTAGGCACACACTAAAAAGAAATTGTATGGACGTATTTGTTGAATATAGAAATACATTGTTTCAACATCTTTCTAGTTTGCCTTGTAGGGTTAGTTTAACAACTGATATTTGGACAAATGTAAATTCTGATTCATATCTTGTTGTCACTTGTCATTGGATTGATGATAATTGGTGTATGCAAAAAAGGATTTTGTCTTTAGATGAGTTAGATTGTGCACATACTGGTTATGTAATTGCTAAATATGTATTCAACACTTGTAGACATTATGGAATTCAGGATAAGGTATTTTCAATCACATTAGACAATGCTGCGAATAACAATGCTGCGATGCGTGATTTAAAGACCTATCTTAAACCAATGCTTGATGGTATTTTTTTTCATGTTAGATGTGCATGTCATGTGATTAATTTGGCTGTTAAAGTTGGTTATGAGGACAATCACTCAGCATGTATTGACAAAATGAAATACTGCGCTAAATGGTTACGCACGAGCCGTGTTAAGCGTGATTGGAAACAATTATGTTTATCTAATGGTTTAAAGCATCTTCTTTTTCCATCACCAATAGAAACTAGGTGGAATTCGTTGTACAATTTGTTGAATGCTATGTTACCTTACAAAGATATTTTAACTCCATTTTATAATTCATATCAAATGCCTGATAGCGATGAAAGTATTTATTTGACTGATGAGGATTGGGAATTTGTTGAAAATTGTGTATCATTGTTAGGTACTTTCAAAGAAGCGACGGAACGTTTCTCTGGTGTTACTTATCCAACTTCCGTTTATTTTCTTCCTTTAGTATTTAACATGTTTGATAAATTTATAGAATTTAGAGATGACTATGACTTGCATGCTTTTGTTAATGCAATGGAAACTAAATTTATAAAGTATTGGGAACAAATCCCACCCGTGCACTGCATCGCAACATTGCTAGATCCTAGTCAATGTTTATCTTCATTTGAGATATTTTTTGAATATTATGCTAAATTTTTGGGGAAGGTTGTTGACGATCAAAAGACGTCTACAATGCAATCTCTCCAAAATATGTTTCAATTGTATTATAATCAACAGGCAAGTGAATCATCGCAACAAAGGCCTGTTGAAGAACAACCCCAAGCTCAATCTAAAGGTGGGGGCATCAATTTGCTTAGATTGCTGGGCAGGAAAAAACTTAAGGGAAAAGGACCTTCTACTAGCACGTCGACTGAGTTGCAAATTTATCTGAATTATCAATTTCTAACCGAAGACAACTTCGACGTCTTACAATGGTGGAAGTCCAATGCAGCACAATTCCCTATCTTAGCCAAAATGGCTAGAGACGTGTATGCTGTAAAAGCTTCAAGCGTCGCTTCTGAATCGGCATTCTCAACATGCGGCCGTATTATTGGAGACTACAGAAGTAGTCTATCAGCTGATTCGTTATGCATGCTCACGTTACTTAAAGATTGGTTTGAAGCAGAATGCACAAATAGACGAGATGGGACGGTTGACGAATTCGTAAATCATTATGACGAGCAAGAAGAAGAGATAGCCAAAACAATACTTATCAATTATGAAGACTGCTAAGTACTAAATTGTAATATTTTTTTATTTAGATTTTCAATTGTCATGTCTTTACAATTATTTGTATGCTAGAAGTATTTAAACACATAGACATGTTTAAATAACCCATAAAAATTGTTAAATTTCTAAACCCTTTAAAAATTACCACTTTATTTAGATTTTTTTTTTTTTTTTTTAAATGAGGCGTAACTACGCCACTTTGGAGGCGTAGTTACGCCTCTTAAAAAAAAAAAAAGCCGTAGCTTAGGCGTAGCTACGCCTGAATGGGGCGTAGTTACGCCTCATTAAAAAAAAAAAAAGCGAAAATCCGATAAACCTCCGAATCAAACCGGAACCGGTTCGATCCGGTTCCTTACCGGACCGGACCGGTTCCGCCCATAACGGGGCCGGAACCGGCCGGTTCCGGACCGGACCGGTTCCAACCGGTAAGCAGCCCTACACATGACCCACAAATGTTGCACTAATAAGCATGACCTACATCTTCAACTGTACTTATAAACTTTCACACAAAAAAAATTGACATTGAATTAATTGATATCCATTGTACATTTATATTTGAATTCGAAATTTAAATTTTCTTTAATCGATTCAATATTATTGAGAATAAGATGTCTCGACCCAATTGCTTGAGATCGAATTAAAACTTGAATTTTGAACCATTTTGTTTGATATTTAGTTTTTAAAATTATTAATAAAAATATTAAATTTTATGAGTAGTTCAGGGAATATAATATTTTGGTATTAAATATATCGATTACGTTCCATGTTCTATGTTGGGATGATGTCCAACAATTAATTTTTGTGTTCATGGATGAATCATCTGCCGTATAAAGTATAACAAGTATGATTTACTGTCATCCACCAGTATTTGTTTTTATGCATGGAGAAATTTTGAGAAATGATAAAATAAGATATTTTTTGGGAAGTGATGAAAATGAGATTAAAATAATGATTATGGTATAATTACATTTGAGAAAAAAAAATAAAGATAAACAAGAGTATTTGCTTTTATGTCGGGAGAAATGTTTTTCCCATAAAATAATTCTGTTTCCTCAAATGAAATAAAGTATATTTGTTAACTATTTCTCAATATTATAAAATATATTTTCCAATTTTCGAGTTTAATTAATTGCCTCTGTTTATCCCTAAGATATTATGGAAAATGAATTTTATTCAAATCAATATCACGTATTCTATAAATTCTTATTTATCCTCTAAATATTCTGTAAATTCTTGTTTATTCTCTAAATATTCTATAAATTCTTATGTATTCTCTAAATTTAATCTCAATAATTTTACCAATGAATTTTTATGCTTATTCATAAGGAAAAAACTAGAAAATTTAAGGGAAATATAACTATTTGAGTTTAAATAGTTTAACTCACTTTTTTTTTTACAAAATATAGATTATTTTATTAAATTTTTTAAAAGTTTTAGTAATATTTAGGGATGACAATGGGTGGGTCCAAACCTTTTTTTTAGAGAGGTGGGGCGGGACGGGTCTGTTATGGGACAATAGTGGATCCTAGGTTAGACGAAACCCACACCATTACCATCCCCAGTAATATTGACTCGTTGAGTTTTTTTTTTAAAAGACTTTAGCCAAAGCCAGAAGATGTAAACCATTATAAGGCATGAAAAAGGTAATTGCTAATTATTAAACCTAATAATAAAGAGGCCATGTACCCAAAAAGCCTAAAAGAAAAAGATAAACAATAATGGGCAGTGATGAGGTTCAATAATTTCAAGAAAATGACACTCTTGCGTTTGTTTAAAGGGAAAATTCGGGTCGATACCAATAAAAAAAAATAATTCGGTTCAATCTACAAAAAAAATCCTTTAAAGTAGGTCTATTTTTGGTTAAAATTACTATAATAGACAACACTTTCATCAAGAAATCTCCAAGTATCTTCATGTTGCGTTTTCTTCCTCTATTCAATGTGGCGGCAGCTAGGGTTTCTGCCCTTTTCTTTTGTGTGACCAATCTTCGATCATGGCGGTGGTGAAATTCTGCAATGAATTCTATTTAGCAAATTTGAGGTTTATGATTTCCTCGTTCTGTTGGCAAAATATCGAGTATATTTAGTTGCTGCTGCCATTTTTCAGTGCATCATTCCATATCTTTCCTTAATTAATTTCACTCTGGTTCTTCTACACTCCTTCAATATATACACATATTTACCTTAACTCAAGTTCAGACATTCATTTAAATCTGACTCTTCGAAAGTGTGTGCATCTGTGTTCTCTGAATATATATATATATATAGGGGTGTGGGTCTTCAAATATGATGCTTGGGAATGTCTGTAGTTTGCAAGATATTACCTTCTACATTATCGGGATGCAACAAATATGTTCACTTTGGCACCAAAAAGTCGTGTTTCAACCTGCTGGCAGCCACCTCCTGAGGATATTATTAAGATCAATTGTGAATCGTCCGTTTTTAATGGGGGCTCCTCAGCTGCAATTGGGATCATTGCTAGGGATCGCAATGGTACTTGTCTAGCTTGGAGTAGCAAGCATTTTAGTTAGCCGGTCATACCTGAGATGGCGGAAACGTTGGCAATCAGAGAGGGTATAGAGTTGGCAAAGCAAAACAGATGGGATAGAGTTGTCATCGAGGGTGATTGCATGAATGTCATCCAAGATATTAACTCAACCGCACAGGATCTCTCATGCATTGGTCCAATAATCGCTGATATTCAGAAGAGATTGGGAAAGTTTCGATCTGCTAGTACTGCCTAGAACTGGAAATGAAGCAGCACATCAACTAGCTAAGAATGCAATGACTACAACTTTTGGTTCATATTCCGGATTATATTCGAAATATTGTCTGAAATTCCTCGTTGATTATTAATTATAAATCGTGTTTTCTCTCAACAAAAAATTGTTGGAAATTTGAATTGAATTAAATGTTGTGTCCATTCATGTTGGGGTGCATTTTTTCATGATTGGATGCTTCCAAATTGAATAGTGTGTCCATTCATGTTGGGGTGCAATTTTCATTATTGGATGCTTCCAAATGACGTCTCTTGATGACACCACTTGGTATACTATATAAGAAACAACCCTTGAATGAATTAGATATGGAATTTCAAAATTCACATCATATTTGAAGATCAAAATTTGTGTAATTTTGTGAGTCTTCATCATTGTTATGGTTGGGCGATTTTAGATTGTGATTTGGAGTGCTCTTATCACAAATCATAGTCGTTGTATCTTGGGAGATAAATTGCCAAAGTAAACCGTTAGCACTGTAGCGGGGTAATATTGTCTTAAGGACAGAGATTCCAAACCTCACCTCGACATTTCTAATACAAAGTCATTTGTTGTTTTTTGCTTGCTACTTTCCTAAGATACACAATCATAACATTTTGTACTACAATCTTAAGACAATATTAGCAACAAATGGCTTCGTCGAGTGCAACAACGACTCCAGTTCATCATGGTGAAAGGCCTGAAAAGTTCAATGAGAACGATTTCAAGCGTTGACAACAAAAGATGTTGTTTGATTTGATAACCCTGGGGTTGGCAAGATTCCTCAATGATGATGCTCCTACTATTATGGAGGATGAAATCGACAACCAAAAGAGGGTTGCGGTTGATGCGTGGAATCAAAGCGATTTCCTGTGCAAGAATCATATTGTTGTGACTTTTTTGCTATGAAGCAAAAACGAGGCCAATGAGGTGTTTAAACACTTCAAGAATGAGATTGCAATAAAATTTAGCAAATGAGTTTTGCTATGGGAAATCGTGAGTAGATTATACTTGTGTTGTCTAAGAATTTGACGTTTGACGCTTAAGCTTGAATCTGCAAGACTAAAAAATCTTGAATTCGAGTTTCTAAGCTTTGTACGCTTAAAACACAAGTGATAAATCGAAGCCACAAATTTTGACTAGGCGTTGTAATATCTCAAATTGGTTCATTTTGAATTTCTAAGCTAGTACGCTTATAACTTGAATTTGCAAGATTTAAAATCTTGAATTCAAGTTTTCTATGTTAGTGCGCTTAAATTGCAAATTGTAAACCGAGTTGAGAATATTATCCAAGTTTCAACTTTTGTAAGTAAGTACGCTTAAATCCTAAATTTTCAAGAAATAAAAACTTGAATTTGGATTTCTAAGACGATAACGCTTAGAACTTGAAACACGAAAGTTTGAACGCCAGTGCACATCGTTACTACCCAAAGTTGTGGGGGGGGGGGGGGGGGGTGCTGCAATTCTAGGTTTCAATCACTTACCACATTTAGGCAAGGACGAAAAACCTTGTGATTGAAGGAAAATAGAGTTGGGGATGCTAACACTAGGTTTTTCAATATATCTACTCTTGGTCGTCGTAAGGGTAACTGCATTCGCTTCGTTAAGTTATTTGATGATTCCCTGATTGAAACTTGGGATGGTGTGGGCTCTAGATTTGTCAATTATTTCAAGAATCTTTTCTACTCCAAGTTCAAGAACTCTCCTCCTCATTTTCCTTATAACCTGAACGAGCTGTTTCCTAAGATGATTTCGGACGAAGAGAACAACATTTTGTGTGAAATTCCCTCTCCAGATGAGATAAAAAAATGTGTTTTCTCTATGGATTCGCACTCATCCCCTGGGCCAGATGGTTTCCCCCCGCTCTTCTATAAACATTTTTGGGATACCACTGGCACGGACACAACCAAAGCGGTGCAGCATTTCTTCACTTCGGGTTTCCTCCTCAAGGCTTGTAATCATACATTTCTGATCCTTATCCCTAAAAAAGAGTCGGCTTCTAGAGTTGAAGATTTTAGACCTATTAGCCTTTGCAACGTTATATATAAGGTGATTTCCAAAATCATTTCCAATAGGCTTAAACCTTTTCTTCATAGGATCATATCTCCTCTCCAAATGGCATTTGTTCCTGGTAGATCGATTGTGGACAATGTTGTTATCACTCATGAGATCATGCACTACTTGAAGACTAAAAAAGGTAAAAAAAATTGCATGGCTATTACAATTGATATGGCTAAAGCTTATAACCATGTAGAATGGCCCCTTCTTTGCACCATTATGAATAATCTAGGTTTCTCTGAGATCTTCATTAATTGGATCTACAACTGTATATCAACGGCCTCATTCTCGGTTTTGATTAATGGGTCCCCTTACGGGTTCTTTAACCCATCTCGTGGCATTCGCCAGGGTGATCCCCTTTCTCCTTCGCTGTTCATTATCTATTTTGAGATTCTGTCTCGCATTCTTGAATCAAAGGTGAGCAATGGCTCTCTGAAAGGTGTTAAAATCGGCCGCAGTTGTCCTTGGATTAATCATATTATGTACGCCGATGATCTCATTATTTTTACGGAAGCTACTGTGGAGGAAGTGTATGCCTTAGCTGACACCCTAACAACTCTCCAAACGTGGTCTGGCCTTCATGCTAATATTGATAAATCTGTGATCCACTTCAGTCGTAATACTCCTCAAACCCTTAAAGATCAGATTCTGAAAATCCTGGAGGTTGTGGAATGCCCTCATAATCTCCAACATTTGGGTAATCCATTTTGCAAACCTAAATCCAGAAAAGAAGCTTCTAACGGTCTGCTGGATCACTTCACGCTTAGATTAGCTTCCTGGAAGTCTCAACATCTCTCCCAGGCTGGTCGTGCAACGATGATCCGGGCCGTGGCTCAAGCGGCTCCGGTGTACCACATGTCTACCAGTCTCCTCCCGATGTCAATCTCTAAGGCAATTGATTCCGCAATCCGTATGTTTTCGTGGGGGGACTCTAAAAACCACCGTAAAATCCACCTCATTTCTTTGGGCCCTCTGCGGGGATCCGGGAGATAATATATGCCTGAATCTTCTGCATGATAAATATATTGGTCATTGGAATTTTGGACTCTCCTAAATCTTTTTCTGGTTGCTCCTGGATTATGAGGGATATTATTCATTCTAGGGAGCTCATTGTCAAAGGGGCATGTTACAAAATTGGAATGGATTCTAACGTTCGCACCTGGGTAGACCCTTGGATACCTTCGCTTCCCTGTTTCAAACTCCCTTACAATCATCTTGACTGTAGTACGATTATAAGTACTCTAAGGTTCAATCTTTCATGCTGTCGGGCCAGTTAGCCTGGAATTTTACCCTCCTGGACTCCCTTTTTGATTCTGAGGTTCGCAATGCGATTCTGCGCGTTCCTATTCTTCCTTCAGTGGAACACAATGCTTTGGTGTGGACTCCCTCGAGTAAAGGAGTCTTCTCCACCAAAAGCGCTTATTTAACCGACCTGTCCCACAGATTCGTTAACTCTGACCCGACTAGCGTGGCTAGGAAGTCTGCTATTTGGAAGCTTAAAATTCATGAGCGCCATAAGTTTTTCCTTTGGAAATTAGCTGGCAATGCTTTACCTACTCGGGCGCATCTCGGGGAAATGTTCCATATAGAGGAATCCGGATGTCTCTTGAACAAGAGGAGACTATCGAGCATCTATTTATATTCTGCCCCGTGGCTCAACAAGTTTGGTATCTATCTAAATGGAACTTCAAGATAAATGGGTTCGAAGGTAAACCATTTGGGACTTGGTTGGATTTCTTAATTCACGGTGAGAATAGCCCTTTGGATCGTCCGAGTAACCTTGAATTCTTGATTTTCTCTGTCTGTGCTATGGAGGAAATTTGGAGTCTGCGTAATGGGATCCGTGTGAACTATGGGGAAGTTAACATACAATCCCTTATCCGGTGTATAAAGACTAAAACGGCGGATCACTTTAATTCGCAAGATCATCTGGCGCTACCCAAGGAAGCGTTGCAACAGGTATGGTCCCCCCTATTTTTGGCAAACTCAAAATTAATGTCGATTCTTCTTTTATTGCAGGAATCTCGGTGGCGGCATGGATCATTCGTGATCACCTAGGTATGATTATTAGAGCGGAAACTGCCCAAACTTGGGCCTCGGACGTACAGGCAGCGGAAGCCAAAGCTTTCCTCATTGCTCTGAAGGGTGCTTCAGCAATGCATCTACTGGATATCACCTTCGAGAGCGACTCCCAAGATACGGTGGACCAAATCCGCAAAATTGACCCGGTGCCTAGCTGGACGGCACTCCCAGAAGTTGTTGCTGCTCAAACCATCTTCATGCGCAATCCATCGTGGTCCATCACCCGAATTCCTAGAGAATGCAATATGGCTGCCCACAAGTTGGCAAAGTGGTCTCATAATTCCCAGATTTTTGGGGATGTTCCTATTACTGCCCCTGTGTGGGATAGATTTATTTTTGACCCTCCTTAAACTGTGCCTTGGTTACTTTTGTTTGATGTGGTCGAGTGGTTCTGTCCTCGCCATGTCCTTGTAATCGTTTTCCTTTAATGTTTATTTTATCCATAAAAAAAAAAGAATGAAAATAGAGTTTCCTACAATATTTGAAATGTGGGGTACTTGGCTAAACTAGAAATATGAATGCTAAAGTGCAGTCATAACAAACGTCAAATAAGTGACATGAATAGTTTGACAAATAATTTTGTCAAATAGATCAACGAGTGTGATAAATGAGTACACTCTTAAGCATATCTATGCTTGTGTATTGATGATATGCTCATTGGAGAAGCAATTTAGAAATCATCAAGTAACAAAGAAAAATGTTGACGATACATTTTCACGCGTGTGTATCAAGAACAATGCTTGAATTAAAAGTTTCCGAGACATTTGAAGAAGAAATCTCAATGATTAAATCGAGTTTCAAATTCTAAGCTTTGTGCTTAAATTTCAAGTTTACAAGAAATAGAATCTTGAACTTGTAACTTTAAGAATCTATGAGCTTAAATATGAATTGAGAATTAAAGTTGAGTATTTCCTACGGTCTCGAATTTTGTAAGAAATAACGCGTTAACAGCGCTTAAAATTCGGTGATGGAAATATCCTAAAAGGATAAAATGATGCAAAAGAGGTAATGTGATTACCAAAGCCGAAGATATACTGTTGTGGAAAATTCTCTATGCAAAACATATAAAGCTTCTTCGGCCGAGTGACTTTGTAAGTTGTTAGAGAAAATCATGTGCATGCAACTAAAATGTGTTGGGCTAATGCCATATGACAAAATGATCTCTAGTGGCATAATCACGAGTGATTATGAGAAACCTCGGATCCGCATATGAAATGGTTAACCGAGAGGGGAATGTGGTTAAAACCCTATAATCAAAATCTCATAGTGGATACCCAGCATTGTTGACTGGAGATCCCAAGATCTATATTCAAAAGGGACAACTAAATTATGAGATTGTATAAACACCTTGGAGATCAATCTCCAACCCATTCCTATGATAAGGGGTGTAGCGTGCAAAAGGGATACGAGGATAGGCAAAAGGCCTTTAATGATTCCTAAGACATATTAGAATATGTTGTAGTATAGCGGGATACTCTTCTAGGAGATCACCTACGTAAGTGCGAAGTGTGGCCGCTTCAAAATTGGAAAGCACTTAAGAAACCAAGCGTGGTCCATGGCCGGAATGGACACAACCGTAAGAAACCAATACGAAGGTTAGAATTGTTATGGTGTGGGTTCAATTGTCTAGGTTTACACCAACGACTAAATAGTTCAAGACTGTAAGTTCACTATTAAGTCAAGTAAACCGATTGAATACTACTACGGAAGATTCAAAACCATAAGCTATCTCTCCAGATGCCATAATAGTTCGTTAAAAGCCATCAATTACATACATGCATTAATTTAATTCATGTGGGGGATTGTTGGAAATTTGAATTGAATTAAATGGTGACCCATTCATGTTGGGTGCATTTTTTCATGATTGAATGCTTCCAAATTAAATAGTGTGTCCATTCATGTTGGGGTGCAATTTTTCATTATTGGATGCTTCCAAATGACGTCTCTTGATGACACCACTAGGTGTACTATGTAAGAGACAACCCTTGAATGAATTAGATATGAAATTTCGAAATTCACATCATATTTGAAGATCAAAATTTGAGTAATTTTGTTAGTCTTCATCATTGTTATGGTTGAGCGATTTTAGACCTTTGTGGTTTAAAGGATTGTGATTTGGAGTGCTCTTATCACAAATCATAGTCGTTGTATCTTGGGAGATAAATTGTCAAAGTAAACCGTTAGCACCGTAGTGGGGCAATATTGTCTTAAGGACAGAGATTCCAAATCTCGCCTCGACATTTCTAATACAAAGTCATTTGTTGTTTTTCCTTGCTACTTTTCTAAGATACATACCTATAAAATTTTGTACTACAAAAAAAAAAAAAAAGGAAGAAGAAGAAGGGATGTGGGTCATACAGACTCCTCCATTCCTATTTGCGCACAAAAAATTGAGGGAAATATACTTCAGAGGGCCATAAATTATCATAAGCACCAAGTCGTCTTCGTTTTCAAATGAAGTAATTGGCTTCTTCACAACAAGAATCTTTTCTATGATCTGATACCAGGGTTGAAGACATCGAAGTGAACTTGATGTGAGGACTTCGTTGGGATGTCGAATTAAACACGAGTAAATGCATTTTAACCTGCAAAGATTACAAACACCATAATAGAGTGGTGGCCGTGCATGTACACGGTTTGTGTTTATCCGTGCATGTAGAATACATGCACCGATAGACACAAGTGACTCATGTATCAAAACACACTCATTTTATATTAAGGTTATATTAAGGTAGTGGTGCATCTATTTTTGATTTTGTATGTTGTGTGAAACAAATGAAAGTGGAAGAAAAATCAAAACATTTGGAATGAGCGGTGCATGTATATTACATGCATTGACTGATTAAAATCGATAGATTTAGGCATGCATGGATATTATATGCACCGACTAATTAAAATCTTAGTATTCTGACACCGCGTGAACAAGTTGAAACCATTGACGCATCCATCTATGTTTTTGGTTAGAGATAAAATCTAAGTCTATCGATACATGTAATATACATGCACCGATAGACTCAGACGGTACATGTATATTTCATATACCGACTGATTAAAATAATAATTTTAGTTTTTTTACATAACTAAAAATTTTGCTCTCAATTATATCTTCTCCATCACCTAACTCCGGAGAAATCACATAGAAATAAAATAAACAAACAACATCATGTTTTGAAACACCATACAATTCAAGTGCTAGACTACAAAGAAGAAATTTTTACTAATAATTTCTTTTTCAAAGTGCTAGACTACAAATAAAATAACAACGATCAAACACTATGTATTTGTGCTACAATATAAATATCGTCGTACTTGTTACTAATAATTTCTTTTTCAAAGTTGCTACAAAAAAAAATTTAACTTAAGAAACATTTTAACATACAGATATGTATCAAAATTGTAATAATAATTCGATGTTAATTAAAGCACAAAAATACCATAAAACAACAAAATACGCCAAACAAACATTGAATAAGGTAATAATCTTTTGCATCTACTATTTTACTATTTAGCTACCCAAAGAAGAAATCTTCGTGTAGCGTACACACTTAGAACTTGGATGTATTAAAACATTTTAGGTTTCTACAGAAAGACTCATTTATTTAAAGGAGATAACACATATGAATGTTTCTCTTGCTTTAACATAAATTATACCCTGTAATCTCAATCGAAAGTTTGATCCATAAACGAAACGGAGTCATCTCAAATGTTCCCTGGGCATTTCCTACTGGGGGGAATGCCTATTGACCAATTGACTGAAGTAATTGCCAGAACGGTAGGAGAGGTCATGAAGCAATTTATGACTCCGCCCCAACCAGAAAAAGCCATTGAGGATGAAGAAGATTTGGCTTCTTGAAAGGGACTGAGAGAAAAAAGACGAGTTGCAAGAGATGCGCAACAAGATGGAGGGACGTATCTATCCAGTACGGATGAGCACATCATTTGCTCCTCAAGTTGTTGATGATCCCTTACCATCTAATTTTCGAGCCTTGAATGTAGGGAATTACGATGGTAGCCCAGATCCCGAAGAGTATTTATCCCGATTTGAGAACTTTTCGCTCCTTCACCAATTTACAGATGGAGTGAAGTGACGAGTTTTCCTGACTACTCTAGTTGGAGCTGCTCAGTCTTGGTTTAACCAACTGTCATCGGGGATCTTGATTCATTCCCAAAATTTAGCTTGTTATTCTTGCACCAGTTCGCGAGTAGCAGAAGTTGCAAGATGACAGTCCTCAGTCTGTTCAGACTCAAGCAAATACAAAAGGAATCTCTTCGGGACTTTCTGAAATGATTTAATCAGGCATGCATGGATGTCCCTCATGTTACCTCAGAGATTTAAAATTATGAGAAAAGCGATTCTTGGTTCTCAGTCTACTTTACCTTAGATTTATGCATTCAATCACCGATTATCACAAAAGATGTAATTTTTACTTGAATATTCATCAATAGAGATTCAACTCTTATCTTACCTTATGCTTAGTTAAAATAGCTCAAGCGTTCTAAATTAACCCGTATTATTATATTGATCAAAACAACAGCAGTTAAGATTAATATTAACAATAGCTTTCAAATCTAGTAAGAATGATGAACCTAGACAACATAATCCAAGCGTCTATGTTTAATCTAGTCACGTGTTTTTCCTAAGAATTTAACAACACCAACAACAGGCAATTACCAATCTTAGTTGCTTCGAAGGCCAAGCATTAGATTGCATGTAAAAATCATTAGATAGCCTTTCTAACAATCAAACATAACATTCATAGCATGAAAATCAGAAAAGCACATGATACTCAATAAAAAACAATATAAGAACATCAATCTCATGAAAAACATAAAATCCAAGGTATTGTCTTCCTTTAACCAAGAATCAAAAGTGTTTAGCCTAGTATAATTAAATAAAAAACTATCAAATCTATTCTAGTTAGCAAAAGAAAGAATTACTAAAGGGAAGGACGATTCCGGAGCGTCAATTCCGTCTTCGTTCTTCGTTCTTCAAGTCGTTCTTCACAAAAGTTGAGAGAAAATTCTATTCTAATGTCTAAACTATGATGTTAAGTCTGAATTCTTATGCTTGGAGGCTGATAAAATCGAGTCTATCAAGTAAATATGGTTAGGTAGGTTAAAATCCTCCCAAAGATGGTAAAACTCTAAATTTCCTTATTTTTCCTGACTCTGCGCGATCAATCGCTTCAAGCTAGTGATCGATCACTAGCTTTATTTTTTTCGGCGAATTTCCTTGGGTGATCGATCCCTCTTTCTTGCGATCGATCACTTGGTTCCAGTGTATTTGGTGATCGATCGCTCCAATTGTAGCGATCGATCGCTAGCTCGTGAAATTCGTTGCTCAACTTTCTGTCCAAAGGCGATCGATCCCCTCTTCCATGCGATCGATCTCTTCTCCAAAATTACATTTTTAGCCTTTTTATTCATCAATCTTGAGTCCTTATCATCTCCCAATCTTTCCTTGATCTTTATACACCTTTTTAGCTTGATTTCTTCGATTTCACCTATAATTACACAAACATACAATTAGGTAGCATATGTATTAAATTATCCATCAAAACATACCAAATCGTAGACAATTAAGCGCAATAGATGTGTCTATTTCTAGTCACATCAAACTCCCGCATACTTACTCTTTACTCGACCTCGAGTAAATCAGACAAAACTAAAATCTTTTTGGGTTGGCTCATAGTATCATAACAAACTAACTTGTCCTCACTTTTATGCCTCAACATTTATAAACATGCATAGTAATGAAAGGCGGTGAAAAGTTAGTAGTGGAATAAGTTCAATACTTAAACATTTCATACCCAACAAAGTAGTGAACGTGCGTATGTGGTCATAAACAAGTGCCATGTACAAGTTATAGATCCAACAGATGCAAAGCCCACAATAGTTCAAGTTATACACTAACACAAGTATAAGCTCACTTGCACACTCTTCTCAACTATGTTAGCTACTTTGCAAACACAAATCAAGTAGGTCTTTATTAGCTTGTAGCTTGGACTAGGTATTGGCTTATGAAAGAAAGGGTAAAGATGCATCAAACAAAAGAGTATGATGATATGCACAATTGAAAACTTCTCTTCTTGCATGATTTTTTTTTTCAACTTTGTTCATTTTCACACCTTGTATGTTTTTGCAAGGTATATTTCAATCTTTTTCTCTTTTTTGCATTGGCTCCCCTTGGAGTTATATTTTTATCTATTTTCTGAAGGCGTGCCTTTTCTTTCATGCATTTCATTCTTATTACAATGAAGTTCAAACATATAATTCAATGAATTCCTAAGTGCATGTGAATGAAACACATCATACTCTCTTCAAAGGTGTGGATTAAAATCACATTTAGGCTTATTAGGGAAGGGTGATAAGCTAGTCAAAGAATGTCGAATGGGGGTTGTTTGTATGCTTAGCATACAACCATTCTTTTACATTAAAGCTCAAAATGATATTAGTGATTGATTTTCTTTACATGGTAGGCTTGAAAGGTTCAAACGCATCAAAGATCGTCTATATCACTTTCATGTTCGCAAGTAGTCTAGGCATACGCCTCAAAGAGCATGTAGTTAAGTTCAATCATGTATTAGAGACTTCTTAAGACTATCACAAAATTCACACAATCTTCACTAAGCTATGCACACTTCACAAGTCATGGCAATATCGTGCTCAAAATATTCAATTACTAAGTCAAAGTATAGTTTGCATTAGAGTTCAAAGTGTTCCAAGGTTAACAATTCACCTATGTTCATAAACATGCCATCAATTAGGTTTCATTATGGGCTAGTGATTCTAAGCATGCTTTCATTACTAACTATGAGCTCAAAATTTTCAAATTGTTCGATTCTTTTGTATTTTTGTACTAAGAAAGCAATAACATACCACTAATCCCTCCCCCATACTTAAATCTTACATGTTCCCAATGTTAGGCAAAAATACAAGAAAAGAGAAAAGTCTAACTAATAAAGCAATAAAAATAAAAAATAAAAAGGAGAGAGAGAAATTAACTCCCCTTGGGTTTGCCTCCCAAACAGCGCATCTATTTAACGTCGGTGGCCCGACGCCAGTCCTCTATCTAGGTGGGTGGTGCGGTGTCGCTCCATTCTTCTTCTTCCACCTCAATATCTTCTTGAGTCCCTTGAATTTTGGTTTGTTTGCTTTTGAGTGGTCGTCCTCGGCCTTTGTTCATCCTCCATCGTTTATTGATTGATGTGGTCCATCCGGAGGGTGTTTCTCTTCAATCCTCTGATCCTGTAGGTGAGAAAAGAGAGCAGCAGTATCATGAGTCGATAAGGCAGCGATAATATGAAAATTATTCACGGGATTTTAAGTCCATACTTCCTTTGTCATCAAGGCCATCAGTAGCCTTTCCCATCTCTTACAATTCATCATTATCAAAATCATCATCAAATTCATCATTGATGTTAATAGCATAACTAGATTGTTCATGTGTTTTAATGGTTTCATAGATGTTGAATTTTGCAACCAAACTATTAAACTCCATTGTTAACATTCCGCTATTCACATCGATCACAGATTTAGAGGTTTTCAAGAATGGTCTCCCTAAAAGAACGGGGCTAGATTGGTCACCATTTTCCATGTCTAAGACATAGAAATCGGCGGGGAAAACCAAATTCTCTACATGCACAAGTACATCATCTACTATCCCCCTAGGAATAACCGTGAACCTATCAGCTAGTTGTATCACAGTGTTATTTCTTTTCAAAGGTCCCGGTTGAGTGTAGATTGAGTAAGGCATGACATTGATTGAAGATCCTAAATCTGGCATTGTCTTCTCAATCCTAGTATTTCTAATCACACAAGGGATGGAGAACATACTAGGGTCCTTACACTTTGTGGGAATGCTTCTTTGGATAACCGCGGAAACATTCTCGCGTAGCTCGATCTTGGGGCACCGTTTTCATTCCTTGCTCTTATCCGCTTTCCACACTTTCTTCAAAAATCTTGCATATCGAGGCACTTTCTTTATGGCATCATGTAGTGGAACTTTTGCCTCGCAACCTCGGAAAGTCTTGTAAAGTTCCTTGATGCCCTCGTCCTTCATATTCTCCTTAAAAGCAATGGGGAATGGGGGTTCAATTTTATATTCACGGAGTGAAGGGGACTTACCTCGTGGTTCCCCCTCTTGCATGAGCTCTTTAACATTCTTCTCGGCTTCCTTCTCTTCATTCATTTCTTCTTTCTTAGGTGGCATCAGTACCACCTTCTCCTTGGCTTCATCGTCACTCCTCTTCAAAGTAATGACGCTCACATTTTCACTCGGGTTAACAACTGGATGTGAAGGTAGTCCATTTGACATGCTTGGTTCAAGTTTGTTGAGCGAAGTTGCCAGTTGTCCCATTTGCGTTGTCAAGCTTTGAATGCTCGCCCTCGTTTCCTGTTGAAATTGCAAGCTATTTTCAGCAATAACTTTAACAATACTCTCTAACCTGTCCGAAGGAGCATGCGCTGGCGGTGGTGGAGGTTTGTTGATTCACATAGCCCTGGTTTGGATGGTCCCTCCAACCTTGATTGTAGTTATTCGATGGGTGGCCATAACTCCTTTGTGGCGGACGTGGGAATCCTCATGCTGCATTCACGTGCTCAGTAGATGTCTCTTATAGTGAGGGACATGCGTCAGTGGGATGGTTCACAGCTAGACAGATTTCACATGGCTTCATCTTCCCCAAATTGCCACCTGCAATATTACGCACAAGAAACGTTAAGTCAATCAATTGTTGTTCTAGATTGGATATGTTTACCTCTTTTCTTGGCGGTTGTCCATGGCGAACATGTCCAAATTGTTGGGAGGTGGCCGCCATGTTTGCTATCAAGTTCCTTGCCTCCTCCGCTGTCTTGTCGATAAAAGCTCATTGGTAGCGCTTATCGCGTACGCCCAAATTAACCCTTCTCAAGTTAATAGCAAAAGTATGTAGTAACGAGAGTAGGGATCGATCCCACAGGGAATGTAGTATTTTTTTCGTGTCAATTTAAAAACGAATAATAAAAAGGGGGGTTTTGAGTTGAGGGATTACTACTAAGCAAATTTTAAGAATTAAACTAATTAACGAGATTAACTAAAACGGTTAAAACTTATGAGAGTTAAGTGATTCTTGGTTTCCGGTCAACTTTACTTTTGGAAAATTCTCTCTTGATCATCAAATCACTAACATTTGAATTCTTTCAATTATTCATCGATTGGAAATTGAATTCCTACCCACCTTATTCGTAGTCAAAGATAAAACAGCATTCAATCCGACCCTTATCAAATCTCTAATCAAAACTACAGCCGTTAATGATTAAATCAATGATAGATTTCAAAACTAGTGAGTTCGATAAATCAAATCAATAGAAACTACAGCCGTTAATTATTGATTACCCAATCGTTTCTCCTAAGAATTCAATAACACCTACGGCCGGTAATTATTAATCTTAGTTGCTTCTTAATTAGCTATCGATTATGCATGCGAATACTAGGTGATCAATCTAAGAAACAAACACAATACTCATTGAAATCGATACCAAGAAACAGAATTGAAATCGAAATTAAATTCAATAGACAAACCAAAATTCTCACAAGAGATTCAAATCCAAAAGCAAGTATCCCTTAAACCAAGAATCTAGGAATTTAGCCTAGCATAATTGAATCTAAAAATAATAAAATATGATTCGAAAACATTAAATAAACAAAGGAAAAGAAATTACTAAGACGAATCACGATTCCTGCTTGTCGATTCCGGTTCCGTTCTTCGCGTTGTTCTTGATAAAACTTGAAAGAAAAATCTTCTAAAAACCTAACACTATTATAAAGTCTCGAAAATCTGTCTAAGAAGTGATGAAAAATCGAGTTCCAAGGTCTTGGAGGCTTAAAACTAGGTTACAATCTTTTAAACATGGAAAAAGACCTAATTTCCAAAATTCCGGACTCTTCGGCGATCGATCGCCTAAAATATGGCGATCGATCGCTTCCCTCCAGTAGCCTCAGGCGATCGATCGCCTAGAATGTGGCGTCGATCGCTTCCCTCCAGTAGCCTCAGGCGATCGATCGCCTAGAATGTGGCGATCGATCGCTACTTCGTTAATTTTGTTGCTTAAGTTTCTGTCCATAGGCGATCGATTGCCTCTTCCATGCGGTCGATCGCCTCCTCCAAAATTACGTTTTTGCCCTTTTCTTGATCAATTTTGAGTCCTTGTCATGTTCATGTCTTTTCTTGGTCTTTACACATCATTTTTAGCTCGTTTTCGTCGATTGTACCTACAATTACACAAATATACAATTAGGTAGCATACGTATCAAATTATCCATCAAAACCTACCAAATCGTAGACAATTAAACGCAATAGATGTGTCTATTTCTAGTCACATCAAACTCCCACATACTTACTCTTTACTCGACCTCGAGTAAATAAATAAAACTACAATATTTTTGGTTAGCTCATAGGTTCATAACAAAGAAACTTGTCCTCACTTTAATGCCTCAACAATTTTAACATGCACAGTAATGAACGGCGGTGAAAAGTTAACAGTGGAACAAGTTCAATCCCTATACATTTCATACTCAACAAAGTAGTGAACGTGTGTGTGTGGTCATAAACAAGTGTTGTGTACAAATTATAGATCCAAAATATGCAAACCCACAATAGTTCAAGTCATACACTAACACAAGTATAAGCTCACTTGCACACTCTTCTCCACTATCTTAACTACTTTGCAAACATAAATCAAGTAGGTCTTTATTAGCTTGTAGCTTGGCCTAGGTATTGGCTTATGAAAGAAGGGATAAAGATATATCAAACAAGAGAGTATGATGAAATGCACACTAAAACTTCTCTTCTTGCATGAATTTTTCAAACCTTGTTCATTTTTCAAGGTTTATTTCAACATTTTTTTTTCTTTTGTGTGCCTTGGCTCCCCTTGGAGTCATATTTTTCTCAAATTTCTCAAGGCATTCCTTTTCTTTCATGTATTTCATTCTTTTGACAATAAAGTTCACAAATATACTTCAATGAATTCCCAAGTGCATGTGAATGAAATACATCATACTCCCTTAAAAGGTATGGATTAAAATCATATTTAGGCTAAAAGGATAGGTTGATAAGCTAGTCAAGGAATGTTGAATGGGGATCTTTAGTATGCTTAGCATACTACCATTCTTTTACATTAAAGCTCAAAAAGGGTACTAGAGATTGATTTTGTTTACATGGTAGGTTTGAAAGGCTCAAACGCATCAAAGATTTCCTATATCACTTTCATGTTTGCAAGTAGTCTAGACATACGCCTCAAAGAGAATGTAGTTAAGTTCTAGCACGTATTAGAGACTTCTTAAGACTATCACAAAGTTCACACAATCTTCACTAAGTTATGCACACTTCACAAGCCATGACAATAATGTGCTCAAAATATTCAACTACTAAGTTAAAGTAAACTTTGCATTAGAGTTCAAAGTGTTCCAAGGTTAACAATTCACCTATGTTCAAAAGCATGCATGATATCAATTAGGTTTCATCATGGGCTAGTGATTCTAAGCATGTGTTCATTACTAACTATGAGCTCAAAATTTTCAAATTTTTGATTTTTTTGTATTTTTGTAATATAAAAGCAATAACACACCACTAATCCCTCCCCCATACTGAAATCCTACATTGTCCCCAATGTAAGGTAAAAATACAAGAAAAGAGAAAAGTTTAAACGAAAAAAATCAATAAAACTAAAAAGGTAAAAGGGAAACTAACTCCCCTTGGGTTGCCTCCCAAGCAGCGCCTCTGTTTAACGTCGGTGTCCCTACGCCAGTCCTCTCTCCAGGTGGTTGATGCAGTGTTGCTCTATCCTTCCTTAACCACCTCAATATCTTCTTCACTCCTCGGTATTTCGGCTTGTTGCTCTTTGAGTGGTCGTCCCCAGTCTTTGCTCCTTCGTCACTTGATTGACATGGTCGATCCGGAGGGTGCTTCTTTCCAACGGTACGATCCTGCAAGTGAGAAATAATAGGGTCAGCAGTATCGTGAGTAGATAACGCAGCAATAGTATGAACAGTATGCACTAAGTTAGAATCCATACCTCTGTTGTTGTCAAGGACATCAGTAGCGTTTCCCATTTCCCACAACTCATCATTATCACAATCCGAATCATAATCATCATGTATGCCAATAGCGTAACTCGAATGCTCAAGAGTCTTAATGGGTTCATAGATGTTGAATTTTGCAACTTTACCATTAGACTCCAATGTTATCATACCGCTATTCATCTCGATTACTGATTTTGATGTTTTCAAGAATGGCCTCCCTAAAAGGATTAGACTAGATGGATCACCCTTTTCCATGTCTAAGACATAGAAATCGGCTGCGAAAACCAAGTTCTCTACATGCACGATTACATCCTCTATTATCCCCCTAGGTATGACCGTGGACTTATCAGCTAAATGAATCACAGTATCATTTCTTTTTAAAAGTCCCGGTTTTAGTTGAGAATAGATTGAGTAAGGCATGACAATTATAGAAGATCCTAAATCAAGCATAGCTTTCTCAATCCTATTAGCATTAATCATACATGGGATGGAAAACATGCCAGGGTCCTTGCATTTAGCGGGGATGCTTCTTTGGATGTCCGCCAAAACATTCTCACCTAGCTCGACCTTGGGCTGCCCTTCGCGTTCCTTGCACTTATCATCTTTCTTGGCTTCCTTGAGTGGATCTTTTTCATTACAGTGTGGGGACATCTCGTAGAGCCTCTTGAGACCCTTGTCCTTCAAATTCAACTTCAATGCAAGGGGGAATGGGGGTTCACTTTTATATTCAGAAAAGTTGGAGAACTTACCTCGTGGTTTCTCCTCTTGCATGAGTTCTTCAACTTCTTTCTCCTTCTCCGTCTTCTCTTTGTTATTGGGTGGCGTAAGTACCACCTCTTCTTTAGCTGTATCTCCACTCACATTCACAGTGATAGCGCTCACATTCTCCCCGGGGTTCACCTCCGGTTGTGAAGGTAGTCCATTTGAGATTCTTGCTTCAATCTTGTTGAGAGAAGTTGCTAGTTGTCCCATTTGCATAGTCAAGCTCTGGATGCTCGCCCTCGTCTCCTGTTGAAATTGTAAGCTATTTTCAGCAATAACTTTAATGCTATGTTCTAACCTGTTAGAAGGAGGGTGCGCTGAAAGTGGTGGAGGTCTCTGGTATTGCTGTCTATAAGGTAGGGGTTGGTTCATCTGTGGGTTTTCATAACCTTGGTTCGGATGATCTTGCCTACCTTGATTGTAATTGATTGATGGATTACCATAGCTCCTTTGTGGGGGACCTGCGAATCCTCCCGCGGCATTCACGTTCTCAGCGACTGTCTCTTGTAGTGAGGGGCATGCGTCCGTCGGATGGTTCGCAGCCAGACAGATTCCACACGGCTTTATCTTCCCTACATTTCCACCTGCAAGACCACACACAAGAAAAGTTAGGTCTATCAGTTGTTGTTCCAGGTTTGATACGTTTACCTCTTTTCTTTGCGGTTGTCCATGGCGAACATGTCCAAACTGTTGGGAATTGGCCGCCATGTTAGCTATCAAGCTCCTTGCCTCATCCGCTGTCTTGTCGATAAATGCTCCTCCGCTTGCCGCATCCACCAAGTTCCTGTCACCAGAAAGCAAACCTTCATAGAAATATTGAATCAGCAGATGTTCACTTATCTGATGTTGTCGACAACTTGCACACAACTTCTTGAATCGTTCCCAGTACTCATGCAGTGACTCCTCGTGGAACTGCTTACGCCGTAGATCTCCTTCCTTATGTTAGTCGCCCTTGAAGCAGGAAAATATTTCTCCAGGAATACTTTTTGTAAGTCCGTCCACGTGGTGATCGATCCGGATGGTAAGTAGAATAGCCAGTCTTTTGCAGCGTCCTTTAGAGAAAATGGAAAGGCTCTTAACTTTATTTGATCCTCAGTGATTCCGGTCGGCTTCATAGTAGTGCACACCACGTGGAATTCCGTTAAATGCTTGTGCGGGTTTTCTCCTGCAAGACCATGAAAAGCTGGCAATAAGTGAATTAAACCAGACTTGAGTTCGAAATTTACGTTATTAGTCAGGGCAGGGAAAGTGATGCAGAGAGGTTGCTGATCCAAATTAGGATTCGCCAACTGCCTCAAGCTTTGATTCGCAGCCATCATGTTCCTCTCTTCTTCCTCAAGTAACCTTGCTTCTCTTCTTCTCCGATGTAGTGTCCTCTCGATCTCAGGATCGTAGTAAAAATTCTCTTCGTGATCAAAGGGTTCACCTGTACTCATCAACAAACCACAGTAGTAGTGCGGGATAACAACTAAAATAAAATAAAAAAAATTAATATGAAATTATACCAATGCCTTCCCCGGCAACGACGCCAAAATTTGGTAGCGCTTATCGCGTACGCCAAAATTAACCCTTCTCAAGTTAATAGCAAAAGTATGTAGTAGCGAGAGTAGAGATCGATCCCACAGGGAAGGTAATATTTTTTTCGTGTCAATTTAAAAACGAATAATAAAAAGGGGGGTTTTTGAGTTGAGTGATTACTACTAAGCAAATTGTAAGAATTAAACTAATTAACGAGATTAACTAAAACGGTTAAAACTTATGAGAGTTAAGCGATTCTTGGTTTCTGGTCAACTTTACTTTTGGAAAATTCTCTCTTGATCATCAAATCACTAACATTCGAATTCTTTCAATTATTCATCGATTGGAAATTGAATTCCTACCCACCTTATTCGTAATCAAAGAGAAAACAGCATTCAATCCAACTCTTATCAAATCTCTAATCAAAACTACAGCCGTTAATGATTAATCAATGATAGATTTCAAAACTAGTGAGTTCGATAAATCAAATCAATAGAAACTACAGCCGTTAATTATTGATTACCCAATCGTTTCTCCTAAGAATTCAATAACACCTACGGCCGGTAATTATTAATCTTAGTTGCTTCTTAATTAGCTATCGATTATGCATGTGAATACTAGGTGATCAATCTAATAAACAAACACAATACTCATTGAAATCGATACCAAGAAACAGAATTGAAATCGAAATTAAATTCAATAGACAAACCAAAATTCTCACAAGAGATTCAAATTCAAAAGCAAGTATCCCTTAAACCAAGAATCTAGGAATTTAGCCTAGCATAATTGAATCTAAAAATAATAAAATATGATTCGAAAACATTAAATAAACAAAGAAAAAGAAATTACTAAGACGAATCACGATTCCGGCTTGTCGATTCCGGTTCCGTTCTTCGCGTTGTTCTTGATAAAACTTGAAAGAAAAATCTTCTAAAAACCTAACACTATTCTAAAGTCTCGAAAATCAGTCTAAGAAGTGATGAAAAATCGAGTTCCAAGGTCTTGGAGGCTTAAAACTAGGTTACAATCTTTTAAACATGGAAAAAGACCTAATTTCCAAAATTCCGGACTCTTCGGCGATCGATCGCCTAAAATGTGGCGATCGATCGCTTCCCTCCAGTAGCCTCAGGCGATCGATCGCCTAGAATGTGGCAATCGATCGCTGCTTCGTTAATTTTGTTGCTCAAGTTTCTGTCCATAGGCGATCGATTGCCTCTTCCATGCGGTCGATCGCCTCCTCCAAAATTACGTTTTTGCCCTTTTCTTGATCAATTTTGAGTCCTTGTCATGTTCATGTCTTTTCTTAGTCTTTACACATCATTTTTAGCTCGTTTTCGTCGATTGTACCTACAATTACACAAATATACGATTAGGTAGCATACGTATCAAATTATCCACCAAAACCTACCAAATCGTAGACAATTAAACGCAATAGATGTGTCTATTTTTAGTCACATCACTCATCAGCTTGCCGCATCCACTAAGTTCCTGTCACCATAAAGTAAACCTTCATAGAAATATTGAATTAAAAAGGTGTTCACTTATCTGATGTTGTGGGCAGCTTGCACACAACTTCTTAAACCGTTCCCAGTACTCATGCAGCGACTCCTCGTTGTATTGCTTCACACCATAGATCTCCTTCCTTATGTTAGTCGCCATTGACGCTGGAAAGTACTTCTCAAGGAAGACTCTTTGCAAATCCGTCCACGTGGTGATAGATCCGGAGGGTAGGTAGAATAGTCAATCTTTAGCAGCATCCTTTAGAGAGAATGAAAAGGCTCTCAGTTTGATTTGCTCCTTCGTTAAAACAGCAGGCTTCAGAGTAGTGCATACCACGTGGAATTTCATCTCAAGTACTTGTGCGGGTTCTCACCTGCAAGACCATGAAAAGACGACAATAAATGGATTAGACAAGATTTAAGTTCAAAGTTTACATTGTTAGCAAGAGCAGGGAAAGTGATGCAAAGAGGTTGTTGATCCAAGTTAGGATTGGCCAACTGTCTCAAGCTTTGATTCGCAGCCATGTTGTTCCTCTCTTCTTCCTCAAGTATCCTTGCTTCTCTTCTTCTACGATGTAGTGTCCTCTCGATCTCAGGATCGTAGTGAGAATTATCTTCGTGATCAGACGATTCACCTGTACTCATCAACAAACCGAAATAGTTGTGCGGGATAACAATTAAAATAAAAAAATCAACACAAAATTATACTAATGCCTTCCCCGGCAACGGCGCCAAAATTTGGTAGCGCTTATCGCATATGCCCAAATTAACCATTCTAAAGTTAATGACAATAAGTATGTAGTAGTGTGAGTAGGGATCGATCCCACATGGAATGATGTGTTTTTTCATGTCAATTATGTAACCAAATAGTAAAAAGGGGATTTTTCGAAAGTGATTAACTACTACTAAGCAAAATCTATGAATTAAACTAATTAGCAAAATTAAACTAAAGTGATTTAAAATTATGAGAAAAGTGATTCTTGGTTTTCAGTAGACTTTACCTTAGATTTATGCATTCAATCATCGATTATCACAAAAGATGTAATTTTTACTTGAATATTCATCACTAGATATTCAACTCTTATCTACCTTATGCCTATTTAAAATACCCCAAGCGTTCTAAATTAACCCGTATTATTATATCAATCAAAACAACAGCAGTTAAGATTAATATTAACAATAGCTTTCAAATCTAGTAAGAATGATGAACCTAGACAACATAATCCAAGCGTCTATGTTTAATCTAATCACGTATTTTTCGTAAGAATTTAACAACACCAACAACAGGCAATTATCAATCTTACTTGCTTCAAAGGCCAAGCATTAGATTGCATGTAAAAATCATTAGATGGTCTTTCTAACAATCAAACATAACATTCATAGCATGAAAATCAGAAAAGCACATGATACTCAATTAAAATCAATATAAGAACATCAATCTCATGAAAAACATAAAATCCAAGGTATTATCTTCCTTTAACCAAGAATCAAAAGTGTGTAGCCTAGCATAATTAAATCAAAAACTATCCAATCTATTCTAGAAAACATTAAATCAATAGCAAAAGAAAGAATTACTAAAGGGAAGCACGATTCCGGAGCGTCAATTCCGTCTTTGTTCTTCGTTCTTCAAGTCGTTCTTCACAAAAGTTGAGAGAAAATTCTATTCTAATTTATAAACTATGATGTTAAGTCTGAATTCTTGTGCTTGGAGGCGGATAAATTCGAGTCTATCAAGTAAATATGGTAGGGTACGTTAAAATCCTCCCAAAGATGGTAAAAATCTAAATTTCCTTCTTTTTTCCCGACTCTGCAGCGATCGGTCGCTTCAAGCTAGCGATCGATCACTAGCTTTATTTTTTTCGACGAATTTCCTTAGGCGATCGATCGCCTCTTTATTGCGATCGATCGCTTGGCTCCAGTGTACTTTCCCGATCGATCGCTCCAATTGTAGCGATCGATTGCTAGCTTGTAAAATTGGTTTCTCAACTTTCTGTTCAAAGGCGATCGATCCCCTCTTCCATGCAATCGATCTCTTCTCCAAAATTACATTTTTAGCCTTTTTCTTGATCAACCTTGAGTCCTTATCTTCTCCCAAGATTTCCTTGGTATTTATACGCCTTTGTAGCTTGCTTTCTTCGATTTCACCTATAATTACACAAACATACGATTAGGTAGCATATGTATTAAATTATCCATCAAAATATACCAAATCGTAGACAATTAAGCGTAATAGATGTGTCTATTTCTAGTCACATAACCTTTTCGAGGAAGAGGAGCTGATAGATTTGAGGGAAGGCAAGAACCCCGCGATGGACCAATTGACAATAATCCCCCTCCTCGGAATAATGCTAACCCAGGAAGAGGAGCACTTAAGCCAGTACCTTGGGCAGTCCGAGGAGGGAGGCAAGAGGAGGAGGACACCCAAGCCGTTGGGGAGGTGGCCCCAAATAATATTCCTAACCGAGGAACTATACATATTTATTTCTCGGGGAGTATCAGACGGAGACTCTAACCGAGCAAGAAAATGTTATGCTCGAAAGCTGCAAATAATGTCAATAATCCCGAAAAATACGCCAGAAGAGCCCTCCATTGCTTTTAGGCATGGAGATCTGCAGGGAATTCATTTATGCCATGATGATGCACTAGTTATTTCTGTCACGGTGGCTAATTATAATGTACAGAGGATCTGTGGATACGGGGAGTTCGACTGATGTACTTTTTCTGAGCACATTAACCCATATGGAGTTGGGAAGCATAGCCATACAGAAGGTGAACACCTCTCTTCATGGATTTGCCGGAGAAATTATAAGCCCGGTGGGGCAGGTTTCTTTACCAGCTACGTTGGGTGAAGAACCGAGGACAAAAACCAAAATGATCAAATTTCTCATATTGGATGCGACATCATCTTACAACATAATTCTCGGCCGACCAGCCCTAACCGGTTTTCAAGCAGTGGCGTCCACTTATCACTTAGCAATGAAAGTTCCAGTAGGGGGGAAAGTTGGGCAAGTAAGAGGAAATCAAAGCTCCTCGAGAAAGTGTTATGTGCAATAGTTGAGGCATGAGAAAAAACAGAAGAAAGAGGTTGATGAACGAGGAGACAGTAATAAGATGAAGCTAGAAAATATGGAGAAGATCGAGGAACGAGTATTTCCCACGGAGGAATTTCTCACAATCGAGCTGGGTCACCCAACTACGACCACCAGAGTGGGTTCCCAGTTAGATCCAGAGTCGCAGAGAAGTGTGATGACTGCTTGAATCAGAATGTGGACGTGTTCGCCTGGATTACCACTGACCTGGTCGGGGTAAATCCTGAGATTGCCAAACACCATCTTAATGTTGATCCTAACGCTCGGACGATCTAGCAAAATAGGAGGCATTTTGGGCCCGAAAAGGATGTGATTATTGCCAAGGAAGTGGAAGAATTGTTGAGAGCAGGCCACATACGGGAAATCAGTTTTTCTACATGGCTTTCAAATGTGGTTTTAGTACCCAAGTCAGAAGATAAGTGTAGAATGTATGTGAACTTCCGAGACGTGAATAAAGCATGTCCTAAATATTGTTAGCCATTGCAGATGATTGATCAGCTACTAGATTCTACTGCAGGGTATGCTATGTCTTATGGATGCCTATCAGGGATATCATCAAGTCCCTTTGACACATGAAGATCAACCAAAATTAAGCTTCGTTACAGCAGGAGAAACTTTTTGCTACGTGGTCATGCCCTTTGGCCTAACAAACGCCGGAGCCACTTTCCAAGGCTGGTGGATACAATGTTCAAAGATCAGATAGGGCGGAATGTGAAAGTATACGTAGACGATGTCCTTATTAAAAAGCAAGAAGGCGCATAATATAATTGATGATATGGAATAAGTCTTCTGCACTTTGCAAAAATTTGGCATGAAGTTGAATCCTGGAAAGTGCACATTTGAAATACATAGTGGGAAGTTCTTGGGATATATGGTCACTGAGAGAGGTGTTGAGGCCAATCCCGAAAACATCAGAGCAATCCAGAAGATGAATCCTCCTCAGACATTAAACGGGGTAGAAAGGCTGACAGGAAGAATATGAGTCGTTTAATATCCCGCTCAGCCGATAGGAGTTTGCCTTTCTTTAAGGCATTAAGGCAAGGGGTGCAATTTGAATGTGATGAACAATGTCAAAAGGCCTTCGAAGATTTGAAAGATTATCTAGCTCAATTGCCATTGATGAATAAGACCGAGCATGATGAGACACTCCTTGTCTATCTGTCTGTAACCGAGGAGGTCATCAGCTCGGTTGGTTAGAGAGAAGTCAGGGCAGTAGCAACCAGTATACTATGTTAGTCGAGCATTGCAAGGAGCGGAACATAGATATCCCGAAGTTTAAAAATTGGCCTTAGCCCTCGTAACTACAGCGAGGAGACTTCGGCCATATTTTTTATTTCATCCCATCATGGTGGTGACAAGCACTCCCTTGGGAAGATTGTTGTCTACGGCAGAAATGTCAGGGCGAATGGTGAAATGGGCCACTGAGCTGAGTGAGTTCGACATCACTTACCAGCCCCGATCTACCATCAGGAATTTTAATGATTTAATCGTGGGATCGGGATGTTTGGTCCATGTTTAAATATAAAATGGCCTACGTTATTGTGCTCAAGGTAGAGAGCTTGTTCAGGAATTTTAATGATTTACTCGTGGGATCGGGATGTTTGGTCCACGTTTAAACATAAGATTCCTCGGGGTAGCGAGCATGTTCAGGAATTTTAATGATTTACTCGTGGGATTGGGTTGTTTGGTCCACGTTTAAACATAAAATTGTCTATGTTATCGTGCTCAGGATAGCGAGCTTGTTCAGGAATTTTAAGGATTTACTCGTGGGTCGGGATGTTTGGTCCACGTTTAAACATAAAAATGCCTATATTATTGTGCTCGGAGTAGCGAGCTTGTTCAGGAATTTTAATGATTTACTCATGAGATCGGGATGTTCGGTCCACGTTTAAACATAAAATTGCCTACGTTATTGTGCTCGGGGTAGCAAGCTTGTTCAGGAGTTTTAATGATTTAATCGTGGAATCGGGATGTTTGGTCCATGTTTAAAGATAAAATTGCCTATGTTATTGTGCTCGGGGTAGCAGCTTGTTCAGGAATTTTAATAATTTACTCGTGGGACCGGGATGTTGGGTCCACATTTAAACATAAAATTGTCTACGTTATTGTGCTCGGGGTAGCGAGCTTGTTCAGGAATTTTAATGATTTACTAGTGGGATCGGGATGTTTGGTCCACATTTAAACATTAAATTTCCTACGTTATTGTGCTCGGAAGCGAGCTTGTTCGAAATTTTAATGATTTACTCATGGGATCAGGCTGTTTGGTCCATGTTTAAACATAAAATTGCATATGTTATTGTGCTCAAGGTAGCGAGCTTGTTTGGAATTTTAATGATTTAATCGTGGGATCGAGATGTTTGGTCCATGTTTAAACATAAAATTGCCTATGTTATTGTGGTCGGGATAGCGAGCTTGTTCAAGAATTTTAATGATTTAATCGTGGGATTGGAATGTTTGATCCACGTTTAAACATAAAATTGCCTACGTATGCTCGGGGGAGCGATCTTATTCAGGAATTTTAATGATTTATTCGTGGTATTGGGATGTTTGGTCCAGTTTAAACATAAAATTGCCTACGTTATTGTGCTCGGGGTAGCGAGCTTGTTCAGGAATTTTAATAATTTACTCGTGGGATCGGAATGTTTGGTCCACGTTTAAACATAAAATTGCCTACATTATTGTGTTCGGGGTAGCGAGCTTGTTCAGGAATTTTAATGATTTACTCGTGGGTTCGGGATGTTTGGTCCACGTTTAAACATAAAATTGTCAGGTTATTGTGCTCGGGGTAGTGAGCTTGTTCAGGAATTTTAATGATTTAGTCGTGGGATCGGAATGTTTGGTCCACGTTTAAACATAAAATTACCTACGTTATTGTGCTCGGGGTAGCGAGCTTGTTCGGAATTTTAATGATTTACTCGTGGGATCGGGATGTTTGGCGCACGTTAAACATAAAATTGGCTATGTTATTGTGCTTGGGATAGCGAGCTTGTTCGGAATTTTAATGATTTACTCATGGGATCGGAATGTTTGGTCCACGTTTAAACGTAAAATTGCATATGTATTGTGCTAGGGGTAGCGAGCTTGTTCAGGAATTTTAATTATTTACTCCTGGGATCGGGATGTTTGGTCCATGTTAAAACATAAATTACCTATGTTATTGTGCTCGGGGTAGCGAGCTTGTTCAGGAATTTTTATGATTTACTCGTGGGATCGGGATGTTTGGACCACGTTTAAACATAAAATTGCCTACATTATTGTGCTCGGGGTAGCGAGATTGTTCAGGAATTTTAATGATTTACTCGTGGGATCGGGATGTTTAGTCCAGGTTTAAACATAAAATTGCCTAGGTTATTGTGCTCGGGTAGCGAGCTTGTTCAGGGATTTTAATGATTTACTCGAGATTGGGATTTTTGGTCAACGTTGTGCTCGGAGTAGCGAGCTTGTTCAAAATTTTAATGATCTACTCATGTGATCAGGATGTTTGGTCCACGTTTAAACATAAAATTGCATATGTTATTGTGCTCAAGGTAGCGAGCTTGTTCGGAATTTTAATGATTTACGCGTGGGATCGAAATGTTTGGTCCATGTTTAAACATAAAATTGCCTATGTTATTATGCTCGGGATAGCGAGCTTGTTCAAGAATTTTAATGATTTAATCGTGGGATCGAAATGTTTGGTTCACGTTTAAACATAAAATTACCTACGTTATTGTGCTCGGGGTAGTGAGTTTGTTCAGGAATTTTAATGATTTATTCGTGGGATCGGGACGTTTGGTCCAGTTTAAACATAAAATTGCCTACATTATTGTGGTCGGGGTAGCTAGCTTGTTCAGGAATTTTAATGATTTACTCGTGGGATCGGGATGTTTGGTTCATATTTAAACATTAATTTGCCTACATTATTGTGCTCGGGGTAGCGAGCTTGTTCAGGAATTTTAATGATTTACTCGTGGGATCGGGATGTTTGGTCCACGTTTAAACATAAAATTGCCTAGGTTATTGTGCTCGGGGTAGCGAGCTTGTTCAGGAATTTTAATGATTTACTCGTTGGGTCGGGATGTTTGGTTACGTTTAAACATAAAATTGCCTAAGTTATTGTGCTCGGGGTAGCGAGCTTGTTCGGAATTTTAATGATTTACTCATGGAATCGGGATGTTTGGTCCACATTTAAACATAAAAATGTCTAAGTTATTGTGCTCAGGGTTGCGAGCTTGTTCGGGAATTTTAATGATTTACTCGTGGGATCGGGATGTTTGGTCCATGTTTAAACATAAAATTGCATATGTTATTGTGCTCGGGGTTGCGAGCTTGTTCATGAATTTTAATGATTTACTCGTGGGATCACGATGTTTGGTCCACGTTTGAACATAAAATTGCCTACGTTATTGTGCTCGGGGTAGCGAGCTTCTTCGGAATTTTAATGATTTACTCGTGGGATCGGGATGTTTGGTCTACGTTTAAACATAAAATTGCATATGTTATTGTGTTCGGGGTACAGAGCTTGTTCAGGAATTTTATTCGTGGGATTGTGACATTTGGTCCACGTTTTAAACTTAAAATTGTCTAAGTGTTAGGGATCAAGATTTCGAACGGCAAAATGAACAAATTATTTTATTCATAAAGAAGATATTACAGCAAGACATACAAAGGAAAGAAAAAAACAATATTCCTATTATATGGCTCGAAGAGCTCTGGATGGAGGTTTTCTAGAGCAGCCTCTTGGTCTAGAAAGTCCTTTGGAGTTCCCTCGGGTGGATAACCCTTCGCCTCAAACTGATGAACACATGCTTCAAACCCATGAGCAAAAAACTTTGAGGCGCGGTAGGCCACCATATTGATATACTCCGAAAACTTCAAAAAGTCAGCTTTTCGCAAGAGCGAAGCTTCCTCTATTCGGGCATCAGCAGAAGATTTCTCCTGAGCAAGTTGCTCGGAGAAGGCCTTGTATTGCTCCGATAGGGTCTTGTTGGCCTCTTCTAGCTCGGCTGACCTTTGCGCTCTTCCTCGAGGGCCTTCTGCGCCTTCTCCTGAGCAGCCTTCATAGAGGAATGCCAATCCTCCTGAATGCCCATCGTCGTCTTCAAGTCCTCACCCATATTCTTAAGCTGGTGAATTTCCTTGCGATGACTAGCCGCCTCTGAGCAAACAGAGTGGAATCGGGTGAGGAGCTCACCAGCCATCATGTGGGCCTTCATAAAAATATGAGGAGTGAGTATACCAAACACGAACACTTAGAAAAATTTTCATTAAGGAAGCAATTACCTTGGTAAAAGAAATGGCAAAGTCATTCACCAAATTGCTGAAGGCCAACTCTCCGAGATACTTGTGGTCGGGTGAGTTGGGGGAGAAGCAGATGATGGATTGAGAAA
Source organism: Haberlea rhodopensis (assembly GCA_907163345.1). Taxonomy (NCBI): domain Eukaryota; kingdom Viridiplantae; phylum Streptophyta; class Magnoliopsida; order Lamiales; family Gesneriaceae; genus Haberlea; species Haberlea rhodopensis. The sequence continues at coordinate 881,420 of CAJQUN010000102.1, forward strand.
TTTTAGAGTCGGGTTTTTTCAGGAGAGGGATGTGGGGGAGAGTAGTCCCAACTTGGTATATAGTATCTCGAGGTGGGACGAGGACCACTCAGATCACCAAGAGTAGGTTGAGAAGAAGCTCGGGGTACGGGAGGAATGATGGAAGAAGAGTGTGGGGGGGGGGGGGGGGGGGGGGGGGGTTCGAAGAAGAACCCTGCCCTAAGGGGTTGCCCTCTTGCGAGATCGATGAACAGAGCCTCCTCCTCCTCTGGTGAACACATGATATCAACGACTGGAGAGGTGGGAAGAGCAAGGGTAAGTTCAGCGGATGGAGTTGAAGGAAGAAGAGCAGTGGATCACAATGCCATCATTGAAGCTTGTCCTTCTGGAACTTAGCGTTCAAGTTCATGGCCATCCTAGCCTTCATCATCTTTGTCTCTGAAAAGAACAGACAGAGTTTAGTCCGAACGAGTTAGTTGAATATATAAACAAATAAGAGTGCTCAGAAACACTCACCGATGGGCATTTTCAAGGATGCACCCTTCGGGCTCAGCTATAACAAGTACAATAGTCCTCGTCAATCAGCTCCGCCAAATTATAATATTGATCGCCAAGCGTACGACGAACCAACAGATATGGTTCCCTCTCAAGGTGCCCCTTGATCAATTTGCCCTTCGGGAGGTTTTCTCTCCACTCCATGGGACAATCCCAAGGCTGGAGTGGTGAGCAAAAAATGTAGAATTTTTTCCAGTTTTTTATTGACGATGGGTAGTTCTTGAGGAAACCAACCCCCGTTCAGGAAGAAAAGTAGAAAAAGTCCGATCTCTTTCTTATTCAATTGAAAAAAGCAATGAAAGTGTTCGGGGGTAGGGCTAAAACCTAGCAAAGAAAGGACTATGAAGAAGCCCGCCAATAGTCTATAACTGTTGGAGAATAATTGGCTGAGGGAGATGGCAAAATAGGAAGCCACTTCAACAAAGGAAGAGGGGACAAGAAAGTGAAGGCCCCCTCGGAGTTCATCTAAATAAAAGGGAAAATAGCCCTTGGGGGGCAGATGAGGGCGAGATCCTGAGAGGGGACCAATAATAGAAATCCCCTCAGATATCTCCCATTTGGTTCGAATGCTGGATAGATGTTTGTCCGTCTGGACCCTGGATTCAAAAATTTCGAACCAGGGGACCTTAGCATTGACCAAGTCCTGTTCCGTAACAGCCCGCTCTTCTTCTCTGCGAGCAGCTGAAGAAGACAAAGAGCTTAGAGTCTCCTCGATGTCCGAGGAGGATGATGGCAGAGAAGGAAGATTAGTAACTCTTTCCTCATCATGTGTGTCGTACAGTTCAATCGCCTTCAAAGAAAAATCATCCGAAGAGGAAGCCATACTTGGTAAGTAAATGCTTGCAAAGACTGAAGATATGTTGCTCGGTCGTCTGGTGCTAGCTCGGAAACAGAATGAAGCAAAGTAAAACAAATACGGAGGAATGACGGAGTATTTATAGATGAGACCATGTGAACAGTTCTTAAATCCATTCCATCCAAAATAAGTTAAATGGATGGTTTAAGATGTGTCTCGAGAAACGACACGTCGCGCGGTGTTTGAAAATTTTGAGCTGGAAGAAAGAGCGGGAAAAAACCCTCGAGCAGGTCAAAATTAGGATTTTACCCGAAGACAATAAAACAAGTCTTCAATATTGTCGCATTGCTTTACTTCAGGGGGTGAGGTGATGTCATATGACATATTAACCTTCTCGTGTGAAATCCCCTGCAAGTACCGAACAGCAACATCCGAGCATAAGATAGCCGAACACTATTAAACCCTACTCGGTATACTGGTCAAAGAATAGCGGAAGACCTGGGCGTATCCAACAAATTAACCTGCGGAAATAAACGTGCAATAATGGGATGTGGATTTCTCAGACATGCTGGCCACAATTACGCCACGATCAGAGGAGATCGTGTTCCAAATTCCCGCCAATTAACCACTGGGATCATCCCTATAAATACACGCTTAGGGTCTCATTGTAAGGGGTTGGACTTTTGACTCAGAAAAAGACTCCGAAGAGAGCGTATTTTGTATGTTCGGTCATTTCTCTTACTTTTTCTGAGATTCTTGTTTAATAGTTCGGTTTTTGTGGGTTGTGTAAAAGTCATGTAACAGAATCCATTTTTAAAGTAAAGAATTCATATTGGACAAGGTCCCGTGGTTTTTTCTTCACTTTTTGAGGGTTTTTCACGTATATATATATATACATGCGTGTCCCAGCCGTGTCGCCGTGTCCGTGTCATGTTGTGTCAGTGTCGTCATATCAGTGTCCGTGCATCATAGCTTATCAGATAATGTACTGACATGATTTCATCACATCCTAAAGGTCACATATCGTTACATTGATGTTGTTCTTACGGAGATACTCTTACATGCGACATTTCATGTACATATCATTTTATTCTTTTATTAAAAAAAATTGACACGTGTCGCTAAATGTCACCCCTAAAGACACCACCCCTAAGATCGGCATCAAAAAATCTATCACATATATAACATTTCGATTAACTTGGGACCTCATCTGTAGTGACTAGTATTTTGTGATCTTCTATCTATTTACTGCATGTGAGAAGTTCGAGTTGAAAACGGATTTTCGTTTTAAACCTTAAATATTGAGTATATTTTAGATATTTCATAATTGCTGATGTATTTGTCTCAAACTATGATGCACGAACATTGACACGACACGACACGGGCACAATGATGGATTTTCAAAAAATTTAGGATACGACACGCCTGTATATTTTTATATATATTTTACATGTACTATATTATAAAATACTAAAATTCATAATTTTAAATTCTAAAAAATTATAAAAACAACAAAGATATTCTTACCAAATTCAATAGGCATATAAATAAATCCATGTAATCGGAATCATCATAGTATCTCTCATACTAACATCAAATACTATTACTTCAATTAACATAAAGTTTAACAAACACATCCAAATAAAATAGAACACCAAAAATATTCTACCAAATTCAAAAGGCATACAAATAAATGCATTGCATTGAAATTAGCATAGTATCACACATACTAACACCAAATATATATTATTTCAATTAACATAAAGTTTAACTAATACGCCCAAATTTCATTTTAGCCAAAGCTTTTTAAATTGTACAATTACCCCCGAAGTATCATTTCTGTGTCGGACACATCCATCGTCCGTATTCGACACAAGTGTCCGATTTTGAGAGGAGTGTTCGACACAGGTGTTTGATTTTATTTTTAAAAAAATAAAAATAAAGGACGCACCATGTGGCGTGTCCGACACATGTTCAAAGAGTGTCCGATGAGTGTTGGTGTCCTAGAAGTGTCCAACACTGCACCAAGTGATTTTTACGAGTGTCCGTACATCATAGGTCTCAATTAGTAGACGCTAGGGGTGCTTATCGGACCGGGTCGATCCGGACCCGGTCCGAAACCGGACCGGTTAGTCCGGTCCGAAACCGGAACCGGACTAACCGGTCCCGAACCGGTCCGGAACCGGTTTGATACCGGATCGGTTCTACAGTTCCGGATCCGGTATCTTACCGGTTCCGGACCAAACGGATCCGGTTCCGGATTGAACCGGAACCGGATCCATTTTTTTAAAAAAAAAAAAAGTTTTTTTCGATTAATCCTTTCATTTTTTCCTTTTTTTAAAAAAAAAAAAAGAAAGAAAAATTCCGGTTCCGGGTTGGAACCGGTCCAACCCGGAACCGGTGGAACCGGAACCGGATCCGATCTGGTTCCTTACCGGATCGGACCGGTTCCGCCCATAACGGGCCCGGAATCGGTTCGAACCGGTAACCACCCCTAGTAGATGCTGAATTTGCAATTAAATAGATTAAACGAGTTAAATGGATTTGAAAAACGTGATTTAAAATATCTAAATCCAAAAACCTGATAAAATAATGCTATTCGATTCATGTGTACTTTAATGACTTTGTAGAAGTATGTTGTATTTAATTGATAATTAAGAGCATTAATTGATAATTAAGATCACATATTACTCAAGTTCTTGGAAATTGTAAAAGTGTCGTGATAATATTGTTCCCGCCAAAACAATTTTCATATTAAATTTCATAAAAATTGTTCTATCGGTAATAATATTTACTTCATCAGTAACATTTCACATCCTAAAAAAATGAAATTGTTTTGTTTGTAAGTTCATGGTGGACTCGGAATTTTAATGCGAGCCTTTATTATAAGGTGCATAATTTAATTGACTTGTTGAATGCCAAAAATTTTCAAATTTTAGGGAGAATACAGAATTTACCCTTTTAAAAATATAGCACCTTTTATATATATGTGTATCGATTTTAAGAGGTTGGCGATTTCGCTACTTGAGCTACTCAAATTCGACCAACACTTAAAAAATACTAAACTCAAGTCAAATTTAGACCAATTCATTGATTCGACTCGCTGCTATCATAAATCGCTTATTCTTATTGAGATGGTCCATAATTTTAACTACTCATCAATCGCTTATCTCATGTCTTCCATAGTATAAAACAGTGATAAGATTATCTCTTGCTGTTTATGTGATCAAGAGATTAGCTCTTATTAGGGTAAATTGCATCCAGCTACCCAGTAAAATTCGAAATGGGCACAAATACCCCTGTATTAAATAAATTGCATTTTAATCCTTGTGTTTTTAAAAATTTAAGATTTTAAACCCTTGTGTAATATTAATAGGCGTTTAAACCCCTCTATAATATTACTTAGCTTTTAAACCCTTGTGTTTATTTAAAAAACAAGCAATAAACTCCTGTCTTTTAAAAAAATAAATGTTAAAACTCCCGTGTTTTTAAAAATAAACTTAATAAAAAAATTAAAAAAAAAATTATGACTTTTTTAAAATAAACCAATTAGACATTTTAAATTTTTTTTATATCAATTGGTTGAAATATTTTTTTAAAAAATAAAAATAGATTGGTTAAAATATATACAAAATTTATTCAACAATTAATCTTTTATTTCTTGCCTAATTTAGTGTTCTACTATATTTTTTAAGGTATATAATGTTTCCTAATAATAATCAAATGTTAAATTTTTAAACAAATTTATTTAAAAAAATAAATTATGAATTTTAAAATAAAAATAAAAATCAATATGTGATTTTTGGAGGTTAAATGTTTTATACCAAGAAATTGGACAAGTAGAAATCATGAGTCCAATTTTCTAACACACAATTAAATGATGTGCATATAGAATAAATATGATATATTTTAGTTCTATAAAATGTAACAATATAAACAATTTTTTCCAAAACTTTTACATTTTATAAAAAGAACATAAATGCCTTAAAAATATAGTAGAACACTATAATTATAAAATTAGGCAACAAAGAAAAAATTAAATGTTGAAGTATGATTTTTATATATTTCAACCAATTTGTTTTTATTTTTTTAATAGATATTTCAAACAATTGTTAAAAACATTTAAAACGTCAAATAAGGTTTATTTTAGAAAATATTAATTTTTAATTTTTTTATTTTTAAATTTTTTATTGTATATGCTTATTTTTAAAAAAAGATGTGTATTTTAATATTTATTTTTTAAAAACACAGTAATTTTTTGCTTATTTTGCTTATTTTTTAAAAAAACATAAGGATTATGCAGGGGTTTAAACGCTTATTAACATTACACAGGGGTTAAACGCTTATTTTTAAAAAAATACAGGGATTAAAATATTAATTTATGTAACACAGCGGTATTTGTGTCCATTTTGGATTTCACAGGATAGTTGGATACATTTGTCCGTTCTTATTATTTTGATGCTAAGTAGATTGGATATATTTAAGATACATATATGGTCTTTTTGACAAAAAGACCCAACTCCAACTCTCATGGGTAATAAAATTGTTAGTGTTGATTAAACAAACGAAATCAGAAAGTAAACTAATTAAATAAAAACTTAGACATCATTTTCGAAAGAAATTTGTGAGTAGCATAATAGTAAATTAAAAGAAGAAAGGGACCATTTCTGTAATAATCTGCCCTGACGAGGCTACAATTAGACAGGTCTTTTCAGAAAAAAATCGACAGCTTCTTTCGCTTGTATTATTAATTAATTAATAATTAAACCATATATGTGGCGAAGCCCAATCGACAATTAAATGAATATGCGCACATTGCCCCCAAGGCAACATGTTCACGGGCCGATCGGGTCGAATTCAGATCGGATCCAACCGATCTCAGGTTCAAACAGAGTGAAACCGAACCAATGAAGAGATCAACTAGGAAAAGGCCATCAAAGCCTGAGTTCCTGCAGAAATTGTCAAACATGATTGTTGGACAGAACACGAGGAAGAACCTGAGTCCCCACCATAAGAACCATCCCTAGCTCCGAAGCCGCCTTCATTGCTACCACCATCACATAAGCCGCCTTCATTGCTACCACCATCACATGCGCCCCCTCCAAACCCACACCCACCCCCAAGACCATCACCACCATCTAGTCTAGTTTCGCCACCACCGCCAAAACCACCGTTACCACCAGAATCGCCACCTTCACCACCTAGGCCATGATCTGGACCACCATCAAGACCACCACCAACCCCCACAATACCACCTAACCGGAAATCACCTCCTACACCATCGTATAACCCGCTAGCAGAACCAAACCCCCTTCAAAAAACTCCACCGCCCCATAGTCACCCATCGCAACCAAGCCCACCAGAGAGTAAATAACCAAAGGGTACTGTCCTTAAGGGCACCCCCAACATAACCAAGAATGAACAACAATTTGATCCGCTCAAATAAATTCGAAGAAACTGAAACTCTCGTAGGATAGAGAGATAAAGGGAAATGACGAATCGTACGTTTGGCCGTCAATTGGGCATCGGAAACTCTCAACACAATATATTTTGAAATGGCATGATATTCATAAACAAAAACCAATGTATTGGAGCGTGGAGAGGGTGTGGGCCCACCCTAGTTGTTCCATGAAAGATTAATCAGTTGTTTCTTTCATCGCTCCCAACATGTCATTATTGGCGCTAATGGGACGCAAATATAAATCGTTGTTCAAACAACTATTCAGAGTTTCTAGAGCTCCTTGTAAGGCTTGTTGGAAAACCCGTTGCCGGACTTGATTAATGGCCCTTTGCTGGTTCACGGAACTATATGTGGAGCAATTCGGCAAAATTGATACCGACTCCTTAGACTTCGTTAACTTCATCTCCATTAAACAACTATTTCTGAATCTCTTTTTGGTTTACACCACTTATCTCAAGTTTTGGATTGAACTAATTTTTTTTAGGTTTTATATTCAACTCTAGTTTACGATCGTTCTTAATCATTTGTTATTTTCACATCATATTATACATTAAATAATGATTATTTGAGGAGGGATTGTGTCAATACGTATGACAAATTGAAAATTTTGAAATTAAAGAGAGATGATTTTGTATTTAATTTAATATCGTCAGAAATTTATTTTTTTTAAAAAAAGAAATTAATGGCGCGAATATATATCTATACTATTAATAAAACAAAGCACATTAAACATGTATTTTGATATTTCAAAAATATCCTCACACTAATATTCCCCAACACATGTTTAATTTTTTTAAAAAAATGAAAGAAAGAAAGATAGATAGAGAATAGTGGATCAGGCAAACACGTCCTAGGAAAGTGGTTGAGGTCCTTTGTTTTTATTGAACTGGAAGTTTGTAAGATGCGAGAGAAACATTTTTGCAATCAAGGAACTGAAGTGTGGACCATCTCTAAAGTAAAATAAAAAAATAAAAAAAATCTTGTTCATTGATGTTGTAGCACACATTATTGAATAGCAATATGTTATCCATTAATAATTTATCCAATTTTTTTTTTAAATTACATATTATTTTTATTTTCAATTTCAAACATGTCACGACTATAATCGCGATTGTTCCATAAAATATTAATAAAAAGAAAACATTAATCTCCCCAATATTTTTTGTTACTATGTCGGTAAACCATATTCACCGGACGATATTTTTAATTTGATATATAAGTGATATTGTTATCCATAAAGTATAAATATTTCGATCTTATATCAAAGGTTTATGATAGTAATCTTTGATTTTTTTGTTAAAAACTTTTATCAATTGCAACTATATATGAGGTTTTTTAATTATCTAACCTAAATTTAAACGTTATTTAATAAATTAACTCAATTTTAATATTTGTTGTCGGCATCTCATATGACGACAATATTAAAAAAATACTTTTTAAAATGATGTCGGCACATGAAGACTTTTTTTTAATCTGGTCGCCATATCAGATGGCGACATCAATTAAAAAATATTTTTTAATCGATGTCGCCATCTAAGATGGCGATAGCAATAAAACTATTCGCCTCTGTATAATCGTGCGTGATATTCGTAGCATTCGTAAATCAAAAACTTCATTGTATCAAAATCTTCGTTCTTTCCTCCGGTCGATATATTGCAGGTACGCTGTTATATAAATAATCAAAATTTACAACATTATATATCATGTATTAATTTATAAATTTTGTCTTTATTTTTTAAGGTATGACAATTAAAATTTTGTTGTATTGGAGAGACGATATATTTCAAGATTCAGAATCTGTTAGATATGATCGTGATCTGTCAAAAGGCATGACAATATCTCGCAATATTAATTATCTGCAGTTATTGAATGACGTACATGATATTACCGGCATCAATCGTAACCAGTTCATTCTGAAAATATATTGCAAAAAAAATTCAGTGATTTTTCGGAGATGAAACAAACAATTTTTCCTATTGACAGTGATTACAATTTAGCACGTGTATTGGATTCTGAACAAAATCATAGTTGTTTGGAGATGTATATATAAACAGAACGAAGGGCTTAGGATTTTATTATAGAAATGACAACAAGTGGTAGTGGTCCATTTGTAGTAGTTACAGAAAGACCAACTACCTCTAGGATTCAAGATTATGCTCCCATAATTGCTGAAATTATTGTTCCCGAGTCACTACCAGACATTTTTGCGGATTTTGGAGATGATATTCAGTCTGAACCGAAGGGGATTCAATCCGATGATGAGTCTGATGACGATGAGATTGATATTGATGAATGCCAGTTAATGTAGCAGACACAACCACGACAAATGAACATGACATTTATCCAACAATTCCATTTTTCTCCACGACACATCCAGACGTATTTGGCGATTCGATCGACCTTCCAACTGGTAAGTGGGGGAGTTACTAAGACTATTCCAAAGAAAATATCCATCTGAATATGGTATTTAAAGATACAGTTCATCTTCAGGCAGCTGTGAAGGATTACTCTGTACGGATTGCAAAAATGTGAGTATCTTGTTGTCAAAAGTACAAACATTATGGAAAGTGGTGTGCAAATATAGTACACCAGATATGCCTTGCAGCTGGTTTATGCACGCCTCATTGAGTAAAAAATGAATCGAAAAATCATATACTATTATTAGTAGGAAATGAAATAAAAAGACTGACGGTGAACCGCCTAAGTTGCCATTTGCCTATGTACCTATTTTGATGTTTTTCTTCTGTTCTTTTCATCGGGGACATTCGGACATACCAGAGCAACTGAAAAGTTATTCATTCAGAGCTTCGTCAATTATTTGAGCATCGATATCCATGAAAATGTTGAAGTAGCTACAAGAGATACTTTGGGAACTTTGACAAGAAAGGAGTAGTTCTACGTATATTCTGCGATCTTCAGGTACGTGTTAACGTACGAGCATATATTGATATTCCTATTCCTATTGATGTTGATTATGATATATCACTGATTGTAAATGAATAATGATAGTGAGGATCGCTGGAATGAGTATATTGTGTCGCAGTGGTAGGGGAGCGACGTTTGGGTATAGCAGGCTTGGTATTGCTGCTATATCGATTATATAGTTGATGGGCCGCGATGATGATGCGATGATGGGGTATAGTAGGCTTGATGTTGCCACTATATCGATTATATATACGATGGGTCGCGATGATGATGCGACGATGGGGTATAGTAGGCTCGGTGTTGCCACTATATCGATTTGTATATCGGATGTGATATGATTGAGGTGATAACCAATGGATGTTGATTTGATGTTAGGGAATTGAGTTACAGAAACAGTCAGTGAATTCTCGTAGTATGATGATTAATTTCAGGGAGTATTTCTGTTACGTTTCAGTATCTTATACTGTTGACACTATGTGTTTATAATTATGTTGTTCTTATTGCTGGTGTGTGCTTACCCATTTCGGGGGTTGTTTCTGTTACAATAGGTATCAGGCTTAGACGTTAGAGTTGGAGACAGGATTATAAGCTGTTGAGTCTAAGATGTCTACGTCCTTGTCACTGAAGTTGTCATAGGATAATATGTATGTTTCAACTAGCTGTGGCTCACATGTGAGCTGGTTTATATTTGTATATGGTCTGTATATATTACCCTATGATTTGGTTATGTGTTGATGCACGTGACTGATGCCATCTTTAAGTTGGGTGAACGTCTTATAGTTTGTGTAATTATATAAGTCACGCTGTTTGTTGGGAGGTCTATTAAAGGGGGAAATTATGTCAAAAATTTTATACAAATGACCTCATATATTGTCTGTTTACGTGGTGACGTTTGGGGCGCCACAAAAAGTCCCTTAATTTCGTCTGAAATCTTCTATATATTGTGTTGGAGGAGTCTTCCATGGACACAAAATAGCTTGATAAGGAAAGAAATCTCAAATTTTCAGGTTTGGCGATCAATCGTCGTCAGTTGCCGATCGATCGGCAAAACATTCTGGACGAAATAACCAATTTTTTTATATCCACGGTCGATCGCGGTGTTTTACCGACCGATCGCGGAACTTTTCTGAACCGTGGCGATCAATCGCGAGATGTTACCGATTGATCGCGGAACTTTTCTGAATTTCACAATTTGCGATCTTGTCCTCATTTTTCGTCGGTTTGGTCATTTTTCATCGTTTTAAGATTATTTCCTCAACTTTTATGCATTTGGACCTGGATTCCTGAAATATTCAAATATATACCAAAACGCGTAATATTTTCCTGGAATCACTACAAAAACGCCCCTAATCTTATATCAAAGTAAGTGTAAAAATCACACGTATATTCAAGGGATTGAGCAACAAATCTAATTTCAACCTCGCACATTTAATATCTTTGACATCTGGTGTGAATCCTAAATACGTATGTCAATATTCTTGTCATTCGGGTAGACTTCTATCATAATCTATCACCAACACTAAAATGCCATATACTAGCAATGACCATATCACTGCAATGTCTTGCAATATGATAGACATCTCTCCCTCAGGCGCCAACCTTTTACCGTCCACATCATCGAAAAACACACCATCGAAAAATCTACTCCCAATATATATATCAACATCATAATTTATCTAACATTAAATATAATTTATCTAACATCAAATAATAACAAAATATAACCAACATACCTTAAATAATTAAGATATTTGGACAGGAAATGGAAGATCTCGATATTTGCTCTGGGAAGTTTCGTCTTTGCTCTTCAGATGAAAATGAAATTGGAGTTGGAGGGGGAGGCGGGGTGTTGAGGCGTGTGTATAAAGAGTTAGAGCTTGGGGGTTTTAAAGGATGTCGCAATATTAGTTGGCGAAAATAAAAAAAAAAAAATCAAATTGTGACAACAATAAAACAACATATATTTTGGTTGTCATCTTAAAAGGCGACATCAATAAAATAATATATATAGTTGTCATATAAGATGACGATAAAAAAATTTTATTTATTGTCACCAACTCAATTAACGATATCGATTAGCTTTTTAAAAACAAAATTGAGTTAATTTTATAAATAATCTAAATTAGAATGTTAAATAGTTAAAAAACTTAAATTTATATATATATATATATATATATAATAAATTGTACTAGATAAGATGATCGAGAGGCGACGCGGTAATGTCCATTTACCATGCCATTAATATGGCAGCGTGTCATAATCGGACAGACTTAAAATCAGGACTTCGAACACCTGCCGCATCTAATAATTACCCACATTTCAGGGTAAACTTCGCTTCGATAGATGATGCCACGTGGCACTAAGTCTTCGTCAGCAAGCATCGGCTCTTGTGTATAAATTGAAACCCCACCCATTCTGCTCATGTAGTAAAATCAAAGAAGAAAGAGAAACGGATGATTGCAATTTGAATGAACATATAAGAATAAAATATTTGATTTCAGGTCGCCGGAATATGCCGGCAGAATATTCCAACGCTTTACTTTCTATTGCTTTGCTTTTGTTTCATTTCATCGCATCATGCGTTCCACGAAAAACCGTGACGAAAAGGCGGAGGATTTTGATTTATTAGCATTTATTTTTTCTTTTTATGTTTTTGTCGATATTTGTGCGGAAATTATGGTGATCGGATGATGTACGGTTGATGTGGGGGGTTAGTGTTGATGGGGAGGGCAGGTGGATTTCGAAAACATTATTTTTATGTACTTTTTGGTGCAGTTTTCAGTACTGGCAGTGAAAATTTTGAAGTGATCTTGGCAAAGTTTTTCAGAGAGTTTTGATTGTGACTGCTGAAGCGATTACTGTAGATTTGTAGGTGCTCAGATAATTGAATTCAACTGACAGGAACAGGGAGTATAATTAGGTTACAGAAAAATGCCTTTTCCGATGAGAATCCAGCCGATGGATTGTAGAGAATCCCCAATCGGCTACGACGTCGTCAAGGCACCGGTATTGAAATCTCGGCTGAAACGGTTCTTTGACCGGCCGTTCAATGGTGTGTTGAAGATTGCAGCAACTGATAAGCCGGCAATCGGAGGAACCGCAGCTGAGTTTGAGCCGAACTCAGTTTGTTTGGATAAAATGGTTCAGAATTTCATGGAAGATAACAACGAAAAACACCCGACTTCCACCTCTTCCGCCGTGAAATACGGCCGTAACCGCTGCAATTGTTTTAACGGTAACAGTAACGACAGCTCCGACGAAGAATTTGATTTCTTCTCTGATTCAGCCGCGGCTAATTCTTCTTTTAACGACCCCTCCGATACTCTCAAGGTATGCTGTTACTTTCTGTATTTTATCTATATGCTTAGTTATTCTTGGATTTCATCTGATTTTATCTCTCGGCTTGTTTTATTGTAGAGTTTGATTCTTTGTGAGACTACGGCGGAGAGAAATCTACTGGCGGACACTTGTAAAATCGTTGAAAAGAACAAAGTTTGCAAAAGCAAAGACGATTTGAGGAAACTCGTCACCGATGGTCTAATAGCTCTTGATTACGACGCCTCTGTTTGTAACTCCAAATGGGAAAAATCTTCGTCCATTCCAGCAGGTAAAATCTCTCGACTCGACTATACGAAATTGTGCCATTTCCGAGTGAAAAACATCTCTCTATCTACTTTATCATTTTGTTCAATCATTTTTATTCAGTGATTTATCTGCAAAAACCTTTTTGTGGTGGTCTCTTATGATTTCTTGGGATTGAAGAATTTGGTTTGATTTCTCTCGAGTATTGAAAAATTCTCACGAATTTCCTATAATTTCCGTCTACAGAGCCGATTTCCTTTTTTATGGGTTATGATTTTATTTTCATTAAATTTATTGGCATGATTTATTGCGTTTCTAGGTGAGTACGAGTATATTGATGTGATAATTGAAGGCGAGAGAATACTAATCGATGTAGATTTCCGATCGGAGTTTGAAATCGCCCGATCCACCGGCAGCTACAAGACTGTTCTGCAGTGCTTGCCGTACATATTCGTCGGGAAAACCGATCGCCTTCTTCCTATCATCTCACTCGCGTCTGAAGCAGCGCATCAGAGCTTGAAGAAGAAAGGTATGCACATCGCTCCGTGGCGCAAAGCAGAGTACATGAAATCAAAATGGCTCAGCCCTCACACTCGTATCACGCAGCTGAAATCAGAAAATATCCCCCAGAACAATGAACTACACGGACCCGAAACAAGAAACCACGAGGGTATGGAGTTCTTGGACTCTTCTGAGATTGGAGAATTGGATTTGATTTTCGGGGAGAAAACTATATCGGCTGAAGGGTCTGATACTGAAGAATCCATATCCCCGGTTAAGCCGGTGGCGTGGCAGCTGCCGGCGGTGAGGCCGAAGACGGGGAACAGGGTGGTTGTGACGGGATTAGCTTCTCTTCTCAAATAAAAGTATTAAAGAAAAAGGAGGAAATTTTGTTTATATTTCTAAATTTTGAGGATTTTGTTTTTGTTATGTTAGTTTATTTTGGTCCCTTTCTTTTTTATCATAAAAGGGAATATGTAAACAAAAAATGTTATTGTGTAATGTAATTCGAAACGAACCTTGTGAAATTTAATATCGATTTTATGGTTGTTTCCTTGGCAGGAAACATGAGAGGCATTTATTATGTATGTATGTATATATTTGTTGATCCATGTGTAAATATTTATTGAAAATATATAAAGGCGTGTGGAATTGGTGGGGCGCCGTGAGGAGGAGGCAACGGAGTTTGGGGTGGTAGGTATCATCAGAATAACGTGATTTACTGATTTATTCTTTTTCTGGGGAAAATCTTTGGGAATACCAAACGGTTTCGTAGGGGCTTGTTTGGTAAGTAAGATGCAAAGTTTAGTATGGGAGGAGCGAGGAAACGGTGTTTTAGAGTTGGCTTTTTTTTAATTTGAAAATTTTAATACTTCCATTATAAAATTGCTAGAAAGTTTTGTTCACATAAGTGATACATATGTTGGGTTAAGAAATGTTAACAAAATTTATTTTTATCAAGTATGCGGTTATGTTGTTCATCACTATAACCTAATAGCATAGTCGTTGGAAGGTCAGTTCAGTGAAGTCAAATTAGCTAAAAGATCAGCATCATTGATCAAACACTTAGTTGACATAAGTCCAACTAATTGATTAGCAGAGCTAATATCCAGGGTCAGCTGATGATTAACAGAACTATTCTAATCAGATTACACAAGTAACCAGCAAAGCTTAACAAGAACAGTATAGTTAACTAACTAGTGCAATCTAGTTAACTAACTAATGCATTTGCACAAACCTATCTCGTTGAACATACGAAGAGCATCTAACTAGCTACATCGCTTAACGGAAGAAACCTGTCGAGCATTCAACTCAACTGATACATACAAAGATCAGCTGGGTAATCATCAGAGCTATAAAGACAGAGATCTACTATGTGACAATTAGAAATGTACCAACTGAATTATTACCAACAAAACTTTCATAACTACAAGGTTTATCAGCAATATCAACGAACATAAGAGTTGCAGAAAACAAACTATGTAAATATGACCGTGGAAATGGCAAACAAAGTACAAGACGAACCATAGTTTCGTGCAAATACTGTCTAAAATAAATATTAATGTATATAATGGAATATCAATGTCAAAGGTTTTATAAACACTTGAAGATTTTATATATATAGTGTGTGTGTGCGCGCGTAATCTCAAGCACACAACTCATCGATTAATAACTTATGAAGAGCTCAACTCCTTGAGGAACTTATATTGAAGATCAATTTAGTATAGAGCACATCTCAATACATACATCTCTGAACAATCATAGGATCATTTGTGCGATACGAACACTCTATTTCTTGTACTTAGTGAGCTTAAATGTTTTGAGTGTTATGTGTAACCGTCAGGCATGCTGTCTGGACAGATTGAGTGCTAAGATGAGTTGAGTAGCATATTAACTAGGAGCTTCAGTTGAGTGGGGATACTATGCTGAAGTGGATTTGTACAACTGAGTATATGATTCAAAGTTTTCTAGTGCTTCTTTTCATTCGGTAGAACAAAGAGATGCGTAGAAGGATTATCACATTCGAACTTCCATAAACAAATCTGTATACATTTTATTTTCTGCATTAGTTCGTTTGTTGTTTATTTGAATATTGTTTTCTCTGATTCGTTATGATTGTTCAATCAGTTTCATAGCATGTTGAGTGTTTTTCCTTTGGTTTTGTTATACAAACTCAATCTTACTCACAATGCAGTAATTTGAAGAATCAGAGCTATTGCAGCTCAGTTCCATTCAGAAGATCACTTCACTGATTGATTTTATTCATTATGACAACTGAGTTGCACCCTCACCAATCCTCAAGGATATAAATACAACAACATGATATATTCAGTTCCTATCCCTAAAAATAATAGCTTAAATATTTGTATCCTCAAACTTCCAAATATATTTTAATTTAGTGCTTACCATTAAATTTAATTTTAAGATTGACGACAAGCAGTAATTGTATGTATTTTTATAGATTATGGTAAAAACATTATGTTGAAATTTTGAAAACCAAAAACATTTTAGTGGAAACGTGTAAAGATTGAAATTATACTTTTTTTTTCGTGAACGTGACATGCTAAATCACATCTGATATAACATAGTCCATCTTCTTATTGGATGAATTTCATCTACATTAATAAGATTATTTAATTATTATTAATTTAATATGTCAGGATCGATACTAGGGGTTGATCAGTCCACCCAGCTGAGTCCAATCAACAGAGCTGCAATAGCTCGTATTCTTGAAATAAATTGCACCGAGATATTAGATCGAGTTTGATTTAAGAAACAAAGCGGAAGTAACTCAAACTAATCTGCTCTGAAACTGATTAAACAAAGTAACATAATGCAAGTTAAAATAAGACAGAAAATAATGCATATATATTTATTTCTAGAAGTTCGAAGGTGATGTAAGCATTCTACATCCTCCATTCTTCCACCGCAAGGAATGATCTACTACAAAACTTTGATTTGTATAGTCACTCATTCCAGCCGAGGTCACATACGATTGAAACTCCTAGCCTCTCAACTTGCATATTCTTAATATGTGAAAGGCCCTACGTTACACAACATGTCTCACAGTTACAACACTCATCTATTAAGCTAACTTATACAAAGAATATAGTGCATTGTAAAGGCACAAATGATATCTAAATAGATCTAAGATAGCAAGGTAAGAGGTGTCTATTATGGGGAGTGCTCTTTTCTCAGCAAAATATATCTTTGAAGCTCCCCATCTTGATTCCACTTAGAATGCGCGTCTCTGTTCTTCCAAATGTTCTATTTATATCCTCAAATAATGATCTGAATATTAGACACAAGAATTTGACCACTGGAAAATATTATATACGTTTTCTAAAACATCAACGGTCATATTCGGGTTCTGGCTATATTTCGTATTTTAGCTATGACCTTGCCGATATGATATCGGCTAATTTGGTCATCAGCTCGGCAATCCAACCTGATATTCAGCTTGGTACATTACTGTTCAAAATCAGCTAGTTACCATGATGTCATGTTCTCTTGCGTGTAGCTCTTTAGTCACTCATTTATGAGTAACGCGATGACAAGAAAATTATAGCCCTTTTGTCTTAGCTTTCCATAGAATCAATAATCGCCCGATTTTTAGTTCGCTGTATGTATGTTGCAATCTTTCTCCATTCATTGCAGAACTCGTGAATTCATCACGTCTTTTGGCCATTTTCGAATTCGATTCAAGCTTTGATTTCTGAATATAATTTGTAGATCTTCCTCTTAATGAGTTTGTTAGCAACATAATAACAAGTTTGTTAGCAACATAGTAACAAGTTTTTATTTCTCAGTGTAGCGATTCTACCGCAAGTGATCGCTTTTATTTTAAACAATTATTTCTCAGTGTAGCGATTCTACCGCAAGTGCACGGTGTCAAGTTTTAGTATAGCGATATATAAGAAGAATGTCGAACCCACAGGGACTAACGCATAAGTACCAAATAAAATTAGCGAAATTATATTTAGCCGCCGAAAAAGATGATTAATTAACTAATTAAACTAAAGAATTAAAACTCAAAAATAAACACAACTCCTTTGAAGATGCGAAGGAATTCCGCTCAAGAAATCTATCAAGATGTTTGTTCAATTGTGTATCGTCAATGATTTGTTTGTTAAAACAATTACTTATCAATCAATTCTTAAGGTGACAAATTTCCGAATATAATCAATACACTCTCTCGAGCTGTATTGAAACTAGTAATAAATTGACGCAAGTAACTCTCGTTCACTTAAACCAATTTAATACGGAATAGATCTCAACGAAAACCGTTGATCTTTAAATCTTTCAATTTAAAGTGACCACGTATGTGATTTAATCTCTCGATCTAAATCTTAAACATACAACATGAATTATTTTAGCGTATTATAATTTTATCTCTCGATCTCAATTATAATTCACAATTTCAATCAAAGTTAGCTAGATTTTGATAGCATGAATCATATAATTCATGAACAAAAGATATTGATTCACTCAAACACAAACAAATCAAAGATTCAAACACAAAATTCCTTAAACTTGATAGAATAAACTCAATTAAATTCAAATCAAATTAATAAGATGCTTAATCGTCTCTCAACCTCAAAAACATCAAATAATTATGAAAATCAAATTAATCTAGAGTTTAGAAATACGATAAACGTAGGAGCGACTCCGTGCATTGAACGATCTTTCTTCTCTCGCTTCCTTCCTTGCACTTCAAAGGATTCCTCAACCTTCTCTTGTTCCGGGTAGATGAAAGGCGGCTAAGGAAAAATTATTTAGGTCTGACTCTATTCAGAAATATGGATGCAATTTTCGTGCCTCTTTTCCTTATTTATAGAGGAGGGGAGACATGGAAGTGTTTCCAAAAATCAAACCAAATCAAGACTTTTATTTTCAGAAAATTCTCCGTCTCGATAAATCGGTCGATATGTCTCGATCGATCGAGCGCCTTCAGCTTCCGAGTATGAGTTTCTCTGCCTCGCTAGATCGATCGAGTTGAAACTTCCGATCGATCGAGCTTTCTTCACATTTTCTTGCCAACTCTCTGCCTCTCTCGATCGATCGAGCTCTGAAATTTAATGTTGGCCAAAACTTCTGCCTTTGTCGATCGATCGACCTCCTGTTCCGATTGATCGAGAATGTCAGAACTCAAATTCTTCATTTATTGGCTTGATTTGATTCGTTTTCTTCCTTGTAGCTCAATTCTTCCACATTCCACCTAGATTCCTGAAACAATCAAATAAATACCAAAAAAGCATAACATCTTCACGGAATCTACACGAATATATATATAAATCAAAGCCCAAATACGCGTAATAATCAACCCTATCAGTTAACATCAAAATTATGATTAGTCGGGTTTTCAAAACCTAACGTAATCTATAGCTTATTTGCATTTGATTGTAATCTTACAAGTCTTTGACTTTTTGATAATGACAAGTAAAAAAACACAATTTAAAAATAACGTTAACTATTTGTTTTTTTACTTTGGGCCCAAAGTACTTTATATATTAATATTATTATATAATTAGGAGGATTGATTTAAGAAACAGATCCGCTAGAATGAGAAATCATAGCAAATATTTGATACCCCTCTGATATCACCAAAATGTGTGATCTTCAATAAATATTGAGCGTTGATGCAACAAGAGTTTATCTTCAATTAAATCAAATTGAATCGCTCCAAATATATGTATGTGTATCAAAGAAAAAGGGTGAGATGACTCCAACCGTAGGCGAAGCCACTCCGACGCTCAAGTCAGTATAGATTTCAATGAAAAGTATTGAAATTGCAGAGTTTGCATAATATGAAAGGCGTATTATGAAAGACAAACATGAATGAGGGTTAGGTGCCCTCTATTTATAGATGTAGAGATAGAGTCTCAATCAATATAGAATAAGAGTTCTAGTCAATCTATAATTCTAGAGTTCTAGTCAATCTGGGAGAAGAGTTCTAATCAACATGAAATTGTATTGTATATGGCAACTTGATCCATGTCTATCCCGAGAATATTGAGGTATATCTTCCAAAACCCTACAACTCCTTTTTGTTTATGAAAATGGGCCCATTTGGTATTTGGGCTATAGCTTGCTTAATCAGATTGGGTATGTTAAAACCCATTAGGTAGATCGATCCCCCATCGAGGGGTATCACAAGTCCCCCCTCCTAGTCTAGTTTACTTCCACGGGAATATGAGATATAGTCGAGCTCCGTGATGAATAAACATGCGGTAAAAATAACACTGGCTTTATGAATATTAAGCGTCCCGAGCTCCATAATTAATAGAAATCTCAAGCCCCAGTGATGAAAAATATATGATGCCAATGAAACTTGTTTGATTTTCAGCATCAATAGAATCATAAGCTGAGCAGATAAGCCCGATCAGGCACCAGAGGTAATACGGAGCAAATAAAGCTCATCTGAGCTGATTTGAGCTATATCGGATAAATATGTGCAAATGACGCTCGACTAAACTAAGCTCCAGAGGTAATAGGTATGCGGAGCAAATGATGTTCGCCTGATCCGAATTGAGCTCCAGATATAATAAATATGGGCGAGGTGTGCTCACCTGATATGAGCTGAGCTCCAGAGATAACAAATAGGAGCGAAGAATGCTCGCCTGAACCGAGCTCCAGAGATAATAAATAGGGGCTAAGTGTGCTCGCCTGATCTGAACTGAGATCAAGTGATAACAAATAGGAGCGAAGAATGCTCGCCAGAACCGAGCTCCAAAGATAATAAATAGGGGCGAAGTGTGCTCGCCTGCTCTGAACTGAGCTCCAGAGATAACAAATATGAGCGAAGAATGCTCGCCTGAACCGTGCACCAGAGATAATAATAGGAGCGATGAATGCTCGCCTGAACCGAGCTCCAGACATAATAAATAGGGGCAAAGTGTGCTCGCCTGCTCTGAACTGAGCTCCAGAGAACAAATATGAGCGAAGAATGGTCGCCTGAACCGTGCTCCAGAGATAATAAATAGGAGCGAAGAATGCTCTCCTGAACCGAGCTCCAGAGATAATAAATAGGGGCGAAATGTGCTCGCCTGATCTGAACTGAGCTCCAGAGATAACAAATATGAGCGAAGAAGCCTGAACCGTGCTCCAGAGATAATAAATAGGGGCGAACAATGCTCGCCTAAACCGAGCTCCAGAGATAATAAATAGGGGCGAAGTGTGCTCGCCTGATCTGAACTGAGCTCCAGAGATAACAAATAGGAGCGAAGAATGCTCGCCTGAACCGAGCTCCAAAGATAATAAATAGGGGCGAAGTGTGCTCGCCTGCTGTGAACTGAGCTCCAGAGATAACAAATATGAGCGAAGAATGCTCGCCTGAACCGTGCTCCAGAGATAATAAATAGGAGCGAAGAATGCCCCCCTGAACCGAGCTCCAAAGATAATAAATAGGGGCGATCATCTCCTGAGCGTAATCTTAGCTTTGAGTGAAAACTCCTGACGACACTTGGCATAGCCAAGGCAAAGAGATCGGCGTAACCGAGGCGAGGTGAGCCGTCATAAACGTGCTCCTGAGGTCGGGTGAAAACCCATAAAGCCTGGCGTAACCGAGGCGAGGTGCGACATTGTAAACGTGCTCCTGAGGTCATGTGAAAACCCTTGAAGCCTGGGGTAACCGAGGTGAGGTGAGCCGTCGTAATCGTGCTCCTATTGTCTGGTGAAAACCCTTGAAGCCTGGCGTGACCGAGGCGAGGTGAGCCGTCGTAACTATGCTCCTGATGTCGCGTGAAAACCCTTGAAGCCTGGCATAACCGAGGCGAGGTGAACCGTCGTAAACGTACTCTTGAGGTTGGGTGAAAACCCTTAAAGCCTGGCGTAACCAAGGCGAGGTGAGCCTTCGTAAACGTGCTCCTGAGGTCGGGTGTAAACCCTTCAAGCCTGGCGTAACCGATGCAAGGTGAGCGGTCGTAAACGTGCTCCTGATATGCCAAGGGCTTATTGACAACGCCTTGGACTTCTGAATATGACCTTACTGTTAGATTGCATGCCCGGGCTGACATAATAGGGTCTCGTTGCACGATTGTACGCCCAAATTGTCATAATATGGCCTTACTGCTAGATTGCATGCCCGTTATCGATGAAATAGGGCCTTACTGCTAGATTGCATGCCCGAGCTCGATGTAATAGGGCCTTAGTGCGAGATTGCATGCCCGAGCTCGATAATAGGGCCTTACTGCCAGATGGCATGCGCGAGCTGCCGAGTTGATAAATAGGGCCTCACTGCAAGGTTGCACGCCCGAGCTGTCATAATAGGGGCTTACTGCGAGATTGCATGCCCAAGCTGATAAATAGGGACTCACTGCAAGATTGCACACCCGAGCTACGGATCTGTCCTGAAATAAAAATAAAATAGCACGACACAAAAAATATATGTTTACAAAATTCAAATAATCAGTTGGACATGAAGAACTGTAAGTTAGAGCCCGAAGACTTGAGTGCCAAAGTCATGATCGATTGATAGGCTGAATTTTAGGTCAATGTTATGCACCACTTGATATGCTGAGTTAGGGTGCTCGATAATTAAAGTGATGTGTCTTGAGCTCGACAAGGTGCACATACCCAAAATATCACAAGTCCTGAGCTAGGCATAAAAGTATGCACATAAATAAAAAAGTAAGCTTAGGCCATAAATTCAAGTTATGTCACCGCATATCTCGAGGCAGTGGCAGTGATTGCTTCCTGGTCTTGAGGCTATGGTGTGGCAAGGAGAGTGGATGGGCATCAAGCTTGAGATTTCCTCGAAGCCTATACAAAATCTATACATTTGTAAAGCTGGAAAGGGTGACACCATAACCATACTTGCTCTGACCATAGTCACGTGAACTCAAATCTCGAAAGTCATCTTATTCCCCGTACAGATAACAAATCACTACTCAAACCCTATTGAGAAATTGGTTGCCCATAAATTCAGAAGAATATAAAGCTTCTGCGTTTTCTTGCGAGCAGCAGCTGAAGCATCCATTGAACTCATAGGAGAAGCCGGGTAAGTGGGCGAGAATCTTGGTAACCGCCCATGGGGTTTTTTGGGGAAACCCGTTGGTATATGTACTTCCAGTTTTTTGTTTCACCAAACCAGTTCAAGAATAGAGAACAAAACCAGCAATACGATCAACAAAACCCAGCACATACGTAAGCCTCAGCCAGTGTCAATGTTCATATGCAATAACGAAAATCCCAGCACAATTAATCATTGATATTGGAATGTAATCACAGGTAATTAAATTAAAATTAACCATAAGTCAGCTAAAATGCAAGACCAGTCGAGAAGACCCGAGAAATTACGGAGGTCAAATTGCTATATACGTATATCCAAATAACTCAATCAGACTCCTTTCCGTCACACTCATCAGATTGGTTCCTTATACACCCATCAATGGACAAGATGAAAGTTCATTCGATGAAGATCAGCAAAGTGAGAACTCTGTGACTTTTGTGTGAAATCTGGTGATTTCACAGCGGTGATGGTGGCTGGTCAGTATAGAAAGGTTCGCCGGTAAGTATGAAGGCCGGTGGTGGTTTGGCCATCCAAGAGGATGGCTCACGTAGGCGGGTGAGGGGTTTTCAATGGTTACGCAGTGGCGGTACAGGGTTGACGAAAGGGGGTAGGGCTTTTTCTCCTTCCAATCTTGTGAAAGCGCAGCACCTCACACACATCAAATCTCGTTCCTCCCCCCTCCATTAGTTTCTTTATTTTTTCTTTTATTCTCACGTCATAACTCAAATGTTCCCACAGACGGCGCCAATTGATATTACCAAAAAATGTGATCTTCAATACATATCGAGCGTTGATGCAACAAGAGTTTATCTTCAATTAAACCGAATTGAATCACTCCAAATATATGTCGGTGTATCAAAGAAAAAGAGTGAGATAACTCCGCCCGTAGGCGAAGCCGCTCCACGCTCAAGTCAGTATAGATTTCAATGAAAAGTATTGAAATTGCAGAGTTTGCATAATATGAAAGGTGTATTATGAAATACGTACCTGAATGAGGGTTAGGTGCCCTCTATTTATAGATGTATAGATTGAGTCTCAATCGATATAGAATAAGAGTTCTAGTCAATCTATAATTGTAGAGTTCTAGTCAATCTGGGAGAAGAGTTCTAATCAACATGAAATTGTAGTGTATATGGCAACTTGATCTATGTCTATCCCGAGAATATTGAGATATATCTTCCAAACCCTACAACTCCTTTTTCTTTATTAAAATGGGCCCATTTGGTCTTTGGGCTATAGCTTACTTAATCATATTGGGTCGGTTAAAACCAATTAACTAGATCGATCCCCCATCGAGGGGTATCGCCCTCTATCCAAAAACGTAAGCATGTATCATTGATAAGTTACTATTTCATTGTTTAAAAGGAAAGGAGAAGTAAAAATAACTTATCCCCGCAGGCAGAGACTAACGCTGAAAATTTAGTAACAGTGGTCAACAAATTTTAAAATAAAAAATGGAAGGAAAAGAATTTAATGAGGTCAAAATATAATTTTAGGGGGGGAAGGGTAAAATGTAATTTTTGAGGGGCAAAGGCAATTTTTAAAGGATAAAATGAAATGTTCTTGAGGTAATAACAAAATTTTAAAGTGTTTAGAGAGGAGTAAATAAACATTCTACGATTTTTTCTAACTTAAACAACTATGAGCTCGATTTTAATTTGGTTAACAATTGCAATCGAATTCTCAATATGTAAAGTTTCGAGAACTACTTTTGAAAGTATTTTATAAAGTGTGGAAATGTTCTACTCTCCTTATAGATATCGATCTCATGGCAAAATAATAAATAGACGTAGTGAAGTAATAGACACGATTTATTTCTGGAAGTTCGAAGAAAATCCCTTATCTCTCATTCTTCCTTATTCATGAAGAATTTCACTAGCAGGCTTTGAACTATACAATCATGTTGTACAATCCCGATTCAACCGAATTTCATTACCATACTGAAACTCTTAGCACCGTAACTTCTCAATCTGTTCAGATACAAATTATCTGACAGTTAAATAAGATTCACTCTTCTATCTGCGCTTAATTACAAAAGATATAGTGAATTAACAAACACTCTTGAACCCAAAAATCAGATAAGTAATTCGGCAATGCTATGAAGTGTGAGCAACTCAAAAATTCTCTTGCTTAAGACTTGTTTGCTTAGTTCATGAATGCTTTCAAATATTTCTCACACGTTAGTTTGAGTCCTGAAATTTCTTCTTTATATATGCGTCTTCCCAACATTAATAATTTCGAATTTGTGCAACTTTGTACTATGCAATCTTCAATTTCCCGAAAGTGTGCAACTCTTATTCTGCAATCTTCAGTCTTGGTTATTATGTATTGTCTTGTACCGTTCTTTGTTGTACTGTTATGAAAACTGCTTTCTGTCTTGTATTTTTCTGAGGCAAAATCCTTAACAGTCAACGACTATTAACTCACAATAAGATCACATCATATTCACTATTTAGTGCTTCATTAAATAGTCGTTATATCCCAAGTTTGATTGCATCAACTCATCGGTCTGATAAGCTTGATAATCATTCAGCTTGTTTTTTTACTCAGCACGGTTTGTACCGGTACGTTCTTGACTAATCTGTCTGTTTTGTTACTTCAATGTATCGGTCCGATTAGTTTTGTTTTGTCGTCATTGAAATATAGTACCAATATATGCCGATGACAAATAAAATAAAAGTGTAATAAATGTAGTAAAGTAGGGCGATCCAAGTTTTTTACGGAAGTTCGAATCCCACGTCTCACATTTCCTTTGCAGGAAGTTATTTATCTATAATATTTTGAAAAGTCTAACAAACTTGTATAATGCCGCTTCAGCTTGGTTTGTCCCTAATAATGTGAAATTCCTAGTATTCTCAACTACACTCTCAATCGGTTTAGATAAAATCTCACAGTTATAAAATATATTCACTCTCCACTAAGGTTAAAAAATACAATAAAATTGAGTGAGTAAAATAACACGAATACTTCTTAATGTTCATATATAACAAGTAGGTTGTGCTCGAGAATGAGCAAATTGGTAGGATTCAAGTATTGAATTCTCAAAGACGTAAAATGGTAGTAAATGTTGAAAGTGTCAATTATCTTCAATGCTCCGATTTGACATCCTTAGGGCAACTCCAATGAGGACGCTGAACGCCATTTTGGCGTCTCCAACAAGTCCAATGCTGCACCATTTTCTGCGTGAAAATAGTGCAGCGCTGTAGTGCCTAGCAACGCCAATTTTATTATTATTATTATTATTATTTGTTTAAAATGATTGTTTATTATTTTATGATATGTGATAATTAAAATTGATATATTGGTTGTAAACTTTAATCAAAACTTGAGTTTCTTACTTAATTTACAAATTTTTTAATTATTTAATAATAAAATTAAAATAATAAATAATACTAATAAAATAAATATTTTAATATATTAATTAATTATTTATATATTTAAGATTTATAAAAATATTTTAATTAAATAATTTTTTTTCTTAAAAAAATAAACTTGTTAAAAACAAGAAAATTAAATTTATTTCTAATACTCGTGTAAGTTTGAATAAAATAATTATTATAAATGAAATTAAAAGGAATATTATAAGAAATATTCTTTTTGGATTAAAGTTTTGAGAGATGAGTTGGAGATGTGTTTTGTATTTGATGCAGAAATTACATTATTTTGGTGGGCTAATTTAATTTAATATTGTTAAATAAAACAAAAATTAAGAAAGTAATATATAAAAAAATATTTTTACAAAACTAATGTAATATGCATTTGGGGAATGCGTTTTTAAAAACGCATTCCCCAAATGCATATCTTTTTTAATTAAAAAATATTTTTAAAAATGCATATTAGAACTGTATATTTAGGCCATAAAATTGCATTCCTCCAATCCAATTTAAAAAATAACAATTAAATTATAATTATAAAAAAGGAGAACCGCATTTTTTGAATGCATTTCTTAAGTTGAAATTGACTGTAATTTTTTTCAACAATTTTATAAAAACAAATTTGAAATTTGTCTATATTATGTTGGCTTAGTGTAATTTGTTAAAAAATATAAATATTATAGTAAAAATATATTATACTACAATTCCTATAAATATTTGAGATGTCATTTTTTGTGTCTTTTATTGGATTTATAATATTTACAAATTAGTTATTAAAATTTTTAAGTTTTAATTTTAAGATTGTACACAACATTTTAAAATCATATATAAAAATTTGAACGGTTGAACTGATAATAAATTTTATAAAAGTTTTTTGGACGGTTGCATTTTACACGATTATTTAGGAAAAAATTTGGGCTAATTTAATTAAATAATGTAAATTTTAAAAAAAAATACAAAAGTAAAGTGAACTTTCTTTTTTTAAACGAAATAAAGTAAAATGCATACTGTGTATGTGTTTTACTTAAAAAAAATTAGACACAAAAAAAGCAACCGCTGCATGCGTTTTTCTACGTTATTAGTTAACAATTTTAAAAAATCTAACAACAAAAAACGCATTATGTGGATGTGTTTTTAGTGAATTATTTTCTCTTTTTTTTTTTTGAAAAATTAAAGTATAAGGTGTGATATCACCAAAATTTGCGATGACTTGCTGATATCAATAGAGAGGGGGTTCACATCTCTTTCTCCTCCAACACTCAATATAACAGCAGGGATATTAGCAAATATCTTCTGCAATGACCTGAAAATACGAACCAAAGGTGAGAAGGGTGCCGGAAGTTTTTCCGGCGGGTCCCCTCCGACGCTCAAGTCAGGCGAGAGAATATGGAGAGAATATATGCGGTAAGTGAAAGCAATTATAAAATTAGTCCATAATCGATACACCAAACCTGGTATTTATAGGCGGAGACCTAAGAGTTGTATTGCAACAGGGACTCTTTCCATGTTTATCCAGATCTTACCCAGATATGTCAAGATCCTGAGAATACAATCAAATCCCTGATATTGCTCCGCAGATCTAGGACTAGATATCTTGGGGGACTGGTTTCCTTGCTGAGAGCCGGTAGCAACAAGGGAAATGAGGAGAGCTCGGCCAACCAGCTCGGGCTCCCAAAAGAGGTCGCTCGTCGAGGTACTGGAGGAGCAACAGGTGAGGTGGAACAGGTCGGCCAAACAGGTCGGACTTCTTAAACAGCTCGGAGCGGTAGGCGAGATCTCGTCGAAGAAAGGCGAGTAACATACCTTGGAACCAGGTCGTCTCGTCAGGTGGTATCTTCTAGCGGGTATCACAGTCCCCCCTCCCTGTCGAGCTGAGGTTGTAGACCAGAAGCTCGTATGTGCTGAGTTATCCTGACGAGCCAATTCTTGAAAATAGCAAAACTTGATTTAGGCGGGAACTAACGGCTACATAATTTGAATTTTAAATGATCAATGGCCAGGATTCGTTGAGGTCTCCCTATATATATACCGCTCCGGGTCCCTGATTGTCCACTTTTGCAATTTTCGAAACAGATCGGATCCGACCTCTTTAGCTTTCCATATTTATTTCTGAAAACTCCTAGGTACGTTTTTTCTCAGCTGTTTTTGTTACAATGTCTTCACCTGATCAATTGTTTCCTTCCCCTCTAACTGACGAGGAGCTTAAAGCGGTAGATCAGTATGGCTCATTTTATCCCGAAGGGATTGCCCTTCCTGAGGGAGTTGAGCCCATTGAAGAGGTGGTGCACACTGAGGCTCCCCAGGAAGCTGGGACCTCAGCTGAACCCGACCTTCAAATGACTGAGGTCAGCCCTCGTCTTAGATCAGAGTCGCCTCCAGGCAATTATCCTTGGTATGAACTTTATGTTCCTGTCTTGGATGAGTCAGATGAGGCCAAAATACGTCAGGTCAGCCAAACCCCTTCTGATTATGAGTTCATCTTCCCTTCCTCTTCTCAACGATCCAACCAACCTCCTGAGGGTTTTTTTACCTTTTACCGCGGCCAGCTAGAAGGGGGTTTACGTTTTCCTCTTCCTGAATTCTTTCAGGAGTTCAGTAGTTTTTACCAGCTAAACCTTAGCCAATTCTCTCCCAACTCCTTCCGAATTTTGTGTAGTCTAGTAGTTATTTTTAAGGCGTTAGGCTTACCTTATGACCACCCCACTCTCTCTTATTTTTTTCATATCAAGAGATCCGATGAGGGCCCCTGGTATGTCGCCAGCCGACCTGGCTGTGCATTTGTTGGGGGTTATCCTAGCAAAATCAAAGACTGGAAAAATGAGTTCTTTTTTGTAAAGCCTTCCCAGCCCTGGGTCTGCTGCTCTGATTGGCTTGAACATCTCCGGCTCTCCCCTCTCCTCCTAAAAATTTCAAAAAGAGCACCGCCTTCTTAGATGTAATGAGCGCCATAGGAGGTCACTGTTTTAATTCATCTAAGCTGGTGGTGGAGGATCTACTTTGTTTTGCTGGGCTGAGTCCGGCTGATCTGACCTTAAGGGGGAGAGCCGGTACTTGTTCTAGCATGCTTTAGCAATTATTTTATTCACAAGTGTTTTTTGTTCGGTGTGACTGAACTATGTATCTGTTTATGCAGAAGACAGAGTTATGAGCTCCTTAGTGTTGAAAGCTATTCAGAAAAGGAAGCAAAAACAGGGCCAACCCCCAGCAGCCGAGGGAGTCACCATTGTGGATGTAGGAGGTGAGAGCCCCCCCGAAGATGTAGCCCAGCTCTCCTGGAAAAGACCAGCGGCTCCCGGGGGCTCGTCAGGGTCTATTGCTGTTGAAGCTCAGCCTCTGAGGCAAGTTCGGTCACGCGCAGATCCGTCCGACCTTCCTTCGACGGGCGAGAAAGGGGGTGCACCAGCTCGTGTGGAGAGATGTCGTGAGCGGGTGATGGACGCTTACCGAGGTGGTGTCAGACTAGTTGGGGAAGGACCGAGCACAGTCGCCTTAGCTGTGGCTCGTGATCTTCCTAATACGGAGGATGCCCTTTATATGAGCCAACTGAGCTGGGGGGACCTGATGACCCGAACTGGGAGCCGTCTGACCGAGGCTATGCTCTTGATGGGGGAGTTTACGTAAAGGGCAAATATGATCCGAAGAATCCTTGAAAGATGCAAAGGTCTTTGACAGTATGCAAGACTGTTGGGATATGCCCTAAGACAAGTCATTAGATGATTGTTTAAGACATACAATGTTTATGGATTTATGAATGACAATTCATTATTATATATTATTCTTTTAACTGTGCATTGTGAATTAATATATATGTTAATGTCCTCAGAATAATATTCTTAAAGATGTCCCTAGTCAAGTATTATCATGAATAGGGATAATGATAATACGTAGAGACTAGTATATGTTGATCGATGAATTGTTCATTGATATGAGATATCAAATCAACATGTGGGTACATGTTAGAGAACGATGTACTGGACAGACCCACCATGAGAATGCAACATGGATAGTTATATAATCGTCATATGCAATTCTCATAGTGATAATAATGTATGTAATCCTTACGACTTGTGATCATCAGAGATCCCAACATAAGGAGTTATGTATCTTGATATCGTCAAACGTTACCCGTAACAGGATAATCTATAAAGGCGACTATTGGATACACTACGAATTACGTAGAGGGATGTTGACTGATCGAGATAGGATTTGTCCCTCCTATATAACAGGAGATGTGTTTGGCCCTTGATCAAGTGAGAACTAAAATGCATGGCCATGCTCGAATGAGTCGATATGAGATATCGAGCTTATTCGTTTATTCTAGTTCTACTTGGGGATCAAGATATAAAGATTGGATATACGAGTATGACTATTCCATGACTCGTGTTCAATCTAAACACAAAGGACAAAGGGATTAAGTTACATGATTAATATTATCACAAGTTCTAAAGGTTATGTCGAGTCATTGACATTCTTGTAATTTGGGTAGCATTGATGTGTTGCTAGATACCGCTCAATGCTTGAGACGTAAAATGAGATTTTATGTCACTGCCAACATTACAAGATCCTATCGGGTCGCACAAAAGATTAAATCGAGAAGGGAAATTAAATTCATGGGATGAATTAAATAATTAAGAGGAGTCTTAATTAATAATCATGATGATTAATTAAATCATGGGCTTAAGCCCATGAGGCTTTATGAAAGCCTTTAATTAATTATATAAAAGATGATTACAAGGTGTTTAATTGGTAGAGAACTTGATAACACAAAAACCTACGCAACTAAAGAAGCTCTCGGCCGCCTAGAAGATCATCAAAGCTCTCGGCTTCTTCAATATAGCCGAAGGAGACTTGGTTGATTTGTGGCGATTATTCGATTGTGAATCGAGTTAGCTTCGTGTATCGGTTTAATAACTTGTCTAGCAACTTGTTATTAAACCATCCCTTCACCCGATTTGATCGTGTGGATACCGTTGAGGCAAAACTCATTGAGTTTTGCTATTGACACGGAGAAGGCGTAGGACGTGGTGCTGCTCCGTGGATTCTGCTTCAAACACGCTACAAGGGTGAGACACTTGTAATTCCTTAATCCGATATGATAACCTATGTATAGATCCGGTGTTAGTAATCCTAAAATTTTATTCCGCTGCGTTGTATGCTCTTGGATTACTTACAGTGGTATCAGAGCCGTGTACAAGGCTCATATCGGATCTATGTGATTAAATTGTTTTAATCATATTAGAATTAATATTGCATGCTATTAAAACTGTTTAAATTCATATATGATATGAAATTAATTGTAGTTTATGAAAATCATCGTATAATTGTATTTGATATAATTGGCGAATAATTGTATTTGATACACGAAAGCGTAAAATCGATGTGTTAGCCCATGCATGGCTCACGGCAGCCACCACCGGATGGCTAGGGTTTCGAACCCTAGTCACCTTGGCTCACGGCCGCCGCATGAGCTAGGGTTTCGAACCCATTAGCTCGTGCATGGCCATGCAGCCGCCGAATAAGGGCTAGGGTTCGGACCCTGGCTCGTGCATGGGTCAAGCCGTCACACTATCTAGGGTTTTGAACTCTATTGGCTCGATAAAGTATTGAGAAGGTGCAAGTTGGTTCGATCATGGTCCACGGAATTATGAGGGTCGACGGCTACACCACATGAGGGCTAGGGTTTTTCGAACCCTTGGCTCGAGATGGTTAAGCCGTCACCGTCATGAACCGTCCATGGTTGGACCGTAGCTTGTGGCTCATGAATTTCGGTGATTCAAGCAAGTTGGCTTGATGAAAAATAAAGATGGTGCGAGGCGGCTAGGGTTGGAACCCTAGCGCCGCCGCCGCATGAGCCATGGCTCGGCCATGGGCTAGGGTTTCGAACCCTAGGCCCACTATTGGTCCAGCCGTGTGCTTCATGGTTCGAACCATGGTGGTTCGTGTTTTAGTCGCTTTAGTTCGTGGCATGTGATGTCCCGAGCGTACGATAATTTTTCAAAAATTATTTTACAGTTTTAATTAGAATTAAATTTAAAATGTTTAGAATTTAATTAATTAAATGTTAATGCATGCTTTATGTGTTGTTTGAGCATGGTGCGTGGTTATAGCCCTTTGACCTATTAGATAGGATTTGTGGATGTTTGAAATTTATAATACTACCTGCGTGTCGTGCCTTTCTCTATTTCATTCTAAATGTAAACCCTCCCCTATGTTCCCCTCGAATGTGAATCGAGGAATTCTATATCTTGTAAATAGTGTAGTTTATTTTATTGATGGTGATCAATGAAGATGGAGCATCGTGCCGGGATGAGGAGGCCATTCACAAATTGGAGCCAAGGAAGGTGCTTGTGAAGTTACCTTAGGTTGACTCATAGGATTTTCTCATTGGCTTGAGAAAATCATTAGTAGGGGCTATAACCATGTCACGTTTAATTATGTATGTTGATGCATGATTTATCTTATGTTTTAGTTTGATAATAGTATTACACATATATGTAGATATGTATACAACTATATGTAGTGGACATATTTTAAATTATCAAATTAATCATGAGATCAATAAATCCCTCTAAAATATTAAGTTTTAGATGCCTTCCAAAATAAAAGTACTCGTCAATAACTTCGATTGTACATGTGTGGGTTTGCCAAAGCAAAGCACCGTGGCAATCTTAGTAAGGCGCGAAAGGATAAAAGTGATATCCGTTATACTTTAATTGGGTACAACTTAACTAGGTTATCTCAATAGGATTGGGAACCTAGAGGCATGGGTTGGATTATAATTCATTTGATGAATTGAACAAAGTGTTGTTCGTCCAACTATCCAAGAATTATATGTGATATAATTGACAAAGTGTTGTCTACCTAAATAACCGAGTCTTGGGCGATTAGCCAAAGCTAACTCAAGATTAGGCGAAATATGGATCTTGGCCCACTAAAGGTTTTGAGGGTTGATATTTTTCAAACAAAATAGTGGGAGTATCATTTATTATAAGACCATGTTAAATGATTTAAATCATAAACTTATTTTGCATATTTATATTGTAGATATCCATGGCAACTAACAACGTTACTAGCACTTTATCACTGCGATCGGTCCTTGAGAAGGACAAATTAAATGGGACGAATTTCCTAGACTGGCATAGGAACTTGAGGATAGTCCTCAAACAAGAAAAGAAACAATATGTCCTAGAGGAACCCTTACCCGCTGAGGAACCTCCCCTAACAGCTACAAGAGCTGAAAAAGATGCTTACAAGAAGCATCAGAGTGACGCACTTGATGTTGGGTGCCTCATGCTTGCCACCATGAACTCTGAGCTTCAGAAGCAACATGAGGAAATGGAGGCGTTTGATATGATCGAACACTTAAAGCAGTTGTACCAACAGCAAGCAAGACAAGAGAGGTATGACGTCTCTAAGGCGTTATTTCAGTGCAGGATGGTAGAAGGAAGCTTAGTTGGAACTCATGTGCTCAAGATGATTGGGTACATTGAGAATCTGGACAAGCTAGGTTTTCCATTGGACCAAGAGTTGGCCACCGATGTGATCTTGCAATCGTTGCCTGAGAGCTTCAGTCAATTTGTAGTAAATTACAATATGACTGACATGGAAAAGACTCTACCACAGTTGCTTGGTATGTTGAGAACATATGAAGCAAATACTAAGAAGACTAAGGCCACAAATGTCCTTATTGTGAATAAGGGCAAAGGAAGGGCCAAAGCTAAAGGCAACAAGAAAGCAAAGAAAGTCTTTGCTAAATCTAAGCCAAAGTCTTCTGCACTGAAGTCAAAGGGAGGGATAGCAAAGGAAGGGAACTGTTTCCATTGCGGTGAGACCGGCCATTGGAAAAGAAACTGCAAAGTATATCTGGAGGATCTAAAGAAAGGAAGTGTGACTTCCGCTTCAGGTATTTTTGTTATAGAAGTCAATTTATCTACTTCTTCATCATGGGTATTAGATACTGGATGTGGATCTCACATTTGTGTAAATGTGCAGGATCTCAAAAGGAGTAGGACATTGGCGAAATGTGAAGTTGATCTCCGAGTTGGAAATGGAGCAAGAGTTGCTGCATTAGCTATAGGAGATTATCATTTAGCTTTACCTTCTGGTTTATCACTGATTTTGAAAGATTGTTATTTTGTGCCTTCTATTACTAAAAACATAATATCTATTTCTTGTTTGGACAAGTATGGTTTTTTCATTTATAATAAAGGACAATTGTTGTTCTATTTATTTAAATGATATGTTTTATGCTAGTGCACAAATGGTGAATGGTCTTTATGTATTAAATCTTGATATGCCTATCTATAACATAAATACTAAAAGGATTAAAAATAATGATTGTAATCCGACTTATCTCTGGCACTGTCGCTTGGGCCACATAAACGAGAACCGCATATCTAAACTTCATAAGGATGGAGTATTAGATTCATTTGATTTTGAATCATATGAAACATGCGAATCTTGTTTAATGGGCAAGATGACTAAAGCCCCTTTCAAGGGACATGTTGAAAGGGCAAATGTTTTATTGGGACTAATACATAGTGATGTATGTGGACCAATAAGTACACAAGCTAGAGGTGGTTTTCAATACTTCGTTACATTTACTGACGACCTCAGTAGATATGGGTATGTGTACCTAATGAAACATAAGCATGAAACCTTTGAAAAGTTCAAAGATTTCAAGAATGAAGTACAAAACCAACTTGGCAAAAGTATCAAAATCCTTCGATCAGATCGAGGAGGTGAATACTTAAGCCAAGATTTTCACGACTATCTAAAGGAGTGTGGGATAGTCCCACAACTCACTCCTCCGTATACTCCACAATGGAATGGTGTATCAGTGAGGAGAAATCGAACCTTGTTAGACATGGTTAGATCAATGATGAGTCATGCAGATCTTCCGATATCGTTTTGGGGACACGCTCTAGAAACAGCGATTTTCTTACTGAACCGTGTTCCATCTAAATCAGTGGAAAAGAAACCATATGAGATATGGACTGGGAAGCGTCCTAGTATGTCTTTTATGAAGATTTGGGGTTGTGAGGCTTTCGTTAGACGTCACGCCACTAACAAACTTGGACCCAAATCTGATAAGTGTTTATTTGTGGGGTATCCTAAGGAAACGAAAGGATACTATTTCTATTATCCCATCGAGAACAAAGTAGTTGTTGCTCGGACTGGTGTATTTCTTGAAAGAGAATTTATTTCTAGAAAAACCAGTGGGAGAAAAATAGAACTTAGTGAAGTTCAACCACAAGAAAACACTGAACCTGAGATTGAGATGGAAACAGAGCAGGCACCACAAGCTGTTGTGGAAGAAGTACCTGCTCAAGAGACACAAGCCCAGCGTAGGTCTGTAAGAGAACACCGGGAGCCACAGAGATATGGATTTCTTGTGACTCAACAAGGTGACTTACTACTTATTGATGAGGATGAGCCGTCATCTTATCAACAAGCTATAATGGGCAATGATTCTGAGAAATGGCAAGAGGCCATGAAATCTGAGATGGAATCCATGTATGCAAACCAAGTATGGACTTTGGTTGATCCACCTGAAGGGGTACGACCCATAGGGTGCAAATGGATTTTTAAGAAAAAGACCGATATGGATGGTAATGTACAAACCTATAAGGGTCGGCTGGTTGCAAAAGGATTCAAACAAATTCATGGTATTGACTATGATGAAACCTTTTCACCAGTGGCCATGGTTAAATCCATAAGGATCTTACTTGCAATAGCTGCATTTCATGATTATGAAATCTGGCAGATGGATGTCAAAACAGCTTTCCTTAATGGAAATCTGCTCGAGGATGTGTACATGACACAGCCCGAGGGTTTTGTCGATCCAAAGGATGCTGGAAAGATATGCAAGCTACAACGATCCATTTATGGATTGAAGCAAGCTTCTCGGAGTTGGAATCTTCGTTTTGATGATGCAATCAAAGAGTTTGGTTTTATCAAAAATGAAGATGAACCTTGTGTCTACAAGAAGGTCAGTGGGAGAGTAATCATTTTCCTAGTGTTGTATGTAGATGACATACTTCTTATTGGAAATGATATCCCTGCCTTGCAATCTGTAAAGATTTGGCTAGGGAATTGCTTTTCGATGAAAGACTTAGGAGAAGCCACCTATGTATTAGGAATCAAGATCTATAGAGATGGATCGAGAAGGCTTCTTGGTCTAAGTCAAAGTACATACATAGACAAGGTGCTTAAAAGGTTTAGCATGCAAGAATCCAAGAAAGGATTCGTGCCTATGACACATGGTATTTATCTCTCGAAGGAACAATGTCCTTCAACACCAGATGAGAGACAACGCATGAGTAAGATTCCATACGCGTCAGCTATTGGATCTATCATGTATGCCATGATATGTACTCGTCCCGATGTATCGTATGCTTTGAGCATGACGAGCAGATATCAAGTTGATCCAGGTGAAGGTCACTGGATTGCTGTCAAGAACATCCTGAAGTACTTGAGAAGGACTAAGGATACATTCTTGATTTATGGAGGTGAGGAAGAGCTCAATGTAATGGGTTACACTGATGCAAGCTTCCAAACCGACAAAGATGATTTTCGATCGCAATCTGGATATGTGTATTGCCTAAATGGAGGTGCTGTGAGCTGGAAGAGTTCAAAGCAAGAAACAGTAGCCGATTCTACAACGGAAGCTGAGTATATTGCTGCCTCGGATGCAGCAAAGGAAGCTGTTTGGATGAGGAAGTTCATTTCTGAACTTGGAGTGGTGCCTAGCATTAAAGATCCGATAGAACTCTATTGTGACAACAATGGAGCGATCGCATTGGCTAAGGAACCAAGATCTCACCAAAGATCCAAGCACATACTTAGGCGTTTCCATTTCATTCGAGAAATCGTTGAAAGGGGAGATGTTAAAATATGCAAAGTACCAACAGATGATAATGTATCTGACCCATTGACGAAGCCGCTGTCACAGCAGAAGCATGATCGTCATACTAGATCTCTAGGCATTAGGTATATGTCTGAGTGGTCTTAGTGCAAGTGGGAGATTTGTTGGGATATGCCCTAAGACAAGTCATTAGATGATTGTTTAAGACATACAATGTTTATGGATTTATGAATGGCAATTCATTATTATATATTATTCTTTTAACTGTGCATTGTGAATTAATATATATGTTAATGTCCTTAGAATAATATTCTTAAAGATGTCCCTAGTCAAGTATTATCATGAATAGGGATAATGATAATACGTAGAGACTAGTATATGTTGATCGATGAATTGTTCATTGATATGAGATATCAAATCAACATATGGGTACATGTTAGAGAACGATGTACTGGACAGACCCACCATGAGAATGCAACATGGATAGTTATATGATCGTCATATGCAATTCTCATAGTGATAATAATGTATGTAATCCTTACGACTTGTGATCATCAGAGATCCCAACATAAGGAGTTATGTATCTTGATATCGTCAAACGTTACCCGTAATAGGATAATCTATAAAGGCGACTATTGGATACACTACGAATTACGTAGAGGGATGTTGACTGATCGAGATAGGATTTGTCCCTCCTATATAACAGGAGATGTGTTTGGCCCTTGATCAAGTGAGAACTAAAATGCATGGCCATGCTCGAATGAGTCGATATGAGATATCGAGCTTATTCGTTTATTCTAGTTCTACTTGGGGATCAAGAAATAAAGATTGGATATACGAGTATGACTATTCCATGACTCGTGTTCAATCTAAACACAAAGGACAAAGGGATTAAGTTACATGATTAATATTATCACAAGTTCTAAAGGTTATGTCGAGTCATTGACATTCTTGTAATTTGGGTAGCATTGATGTGTTGCTAGATACCGCTCAATGCTTGAGACGTAAAATGAGATTTTATGTCACTGCCAACATTACAAGATCCTATCGGGTCGCACAAAAGATTAAATCGAGAAGAGAAATTAAATTCATGGGATGAATTAAATAATTAAGAGGAGTCTTAATTAATAATCATGATGATTAATTAAATCATGGGCTTAAGCCCATGAGGCTTTATGAAAGCCTTTAATTAATTATATAAAAGATAATTACAAAGTGTTTAATTGGTAGAGAACTTGATAACACAAAAACCTACACAACTAAAGAAGCTCTCGGCCGCCTAGAAGATCATCAAAGCTCTCGGCTTCTTAAATATAGCCGAAGGAGACTTGGTTGATTTGTGGCGATTATTCGATTGTGAATCGAGTTAGCTTCGTGTATCGGTTTAATAACTTGTCTAGCAACTTGTTATTAAACAATCCTTCACCCGATTTGATCGTGTGGATACCGTTGAGGCAAAACTCATTGAGTTTTGCTATTGACTCGGAGAAGGCGTAGGACGTGGTGCTGCTCCGTGGATTCTGCTTCAAACACGCTACAAGGGTGAGACACTTGTAATTCCTTAATCCGATATGATAACCTATGTATAGATCCGGTGTTAGTAATCCTAAAATTTTATTCCGCTGCGTTGTATGCTCTTGGATTACTTACAAAGACACCCTTGCTGAGGCCAAATCTCTTCATGAGAAAGACATCTCTGAGCTGAAAGCTCAGGTTGATAAGGGGACCGTCGCTGTGGCCGAGGCTCGCTCTTTGGCTGAGGTCCAAAAACGTCAACATGAGGCTGAGCTCCGGGAGCTGCGTAATGAGTTAGCTTTAGCTAAAGGGCTAGCTAATTCTGCTGAGCAGGAACTTGCTAAATCTCTAAAGGAGGCGGCCGAGGAGAAGCAAAAGTCTGAGGAGTTGGTAGGGGAAAAACTCCATACTTTTATTGAGGCTGGTTTCCAGGGATGTCTTAGCCAGATTAAAGAACGTGGCTGTCTTGTGCCTGACGTCTCTTTGGATTTTCTAGATGTAGAGAAAGTAGCTGCCTCTCCCCCCCTGATCTTTAGATGTAATTTACTCAGAATTGTTCTTCTATTTAATGTTAGTTCTGTTTTACCGTTCTTGTCATTTTTGTGTGGCGGACCAAGCATGACGTAGCTCGGATTAGTTTAATAATTTACCACGTAATGGCAAACATTAAACAGCTGGGACCAAGAGCGAAGCAGCTCGGCCTAGTTTAATAATTTACCACCTAATGGCAAACATTAAACAGCTGGGACCAAGAGCGATGCAGCTCGGTCTGGTTTAATAATTTACCACGTAATGGCAAACATTAAACAGCTGGGACCAAGAGCGATGCAGCTCGGTCTGGTTTAATAATTTACCACGTAATGGCAAACATTAAACAGCTGGGACCAAGAGCGATGCAGCTCGGTCTGGTTTAATAATTTACCACATAATGGCAAACATTAAACAGCTGGGACCAAGAGCGATGCAGCTCGGTCTGGTTTAATAATTTACCACGTAATGGCAAACATTAAACAGCTGGAACCAAGAGCGATGCAGCTCGGTCTGGTTTAATAATTTACCACATAATGGCAAACATTAAACAGCTGGGACCAAAAGTGATGCAGCTCGGCCTGATTTGCACATCCATGCTCCTGGCGTGACCAGGGCTGAGCTCGTGCTCCTGAGGCAGGTTTGCACACCCATGCTCCTGGCGTGACCAGGGCTGAGCTCGTGCTCCTGAGGCAGGTTGCACACCCATGCTCCTGGCGTGACCAAGGCTGAGCTCGTGCTCCTGAGGCAGGGTGAAAACCCTTTTCCTGGTTGGCAGTTCAATATCTGGCAAAAATTATAAAACTTTGTATAATAAATGAGTATATCATCCAAAAACAAAAACAATCTTTGCTGAAATTTAAAGAGTTGAACTAAGAATAATATTTTCGGAGATGGTAAGCGTTCCATGGTCTTTTCAACATCTTCCCATCAGGACCTTCTAGGTAGTAAGCTCCTGAGCTTAGCTTTTCAACAATCTTGAAGGGACCCTCCCACTTAGGGTCTAGCTTGCCCACTTGAACCTCTTGCACCTTTCTTAGTACGAGATCGCCGACCTGGAAAGTTTTCTGGATGACTCGTCTGTTGTACATCCGTGTCACACGATTACGATAGGCTTCCATTCTGATAGCAGCAGCCTCCCTACTTCTTAAATCAGGTCCAGGTCAGCAGCTCTTCTATCGCTGTTTTGTTCATCATAGAAATGCACTCTTGATGATTCCGCTCCAATTTCAGCTGAGAGTACCGCTTCATTTTCGTAGACCATACTGAATGGGGTTTCACCTGTTCCCGTTCTTGGTGTAGTTCGATATGACCATAGAACATTAGGTAGTTCTTCCACCCAATTTCCTTTAGCTTTCCCCAACCTAGCTTTGATGCTTTGTACA
Organism: Haberlea rhodopensis; assembly: GCA_907163345.1. Taxonomy (NCBI): domain Eukaryota; kingdom Viridiplantae; phylum Streptophyta; class Magnoliopsida; order Lamiales; family Gesneriaceae; genus Haberlea; species Haberlea rhodopensis. Next base: position 921,898 of record CAJQUN010000102.1, read on the forward strand.
AGAGACATGTTGGTAACTTCTACCTGACCATTACTCTGAGGATATGCAACAGAAGTGAAAGCCTGATGGATTTTAATTCTTCACACCATGCCCTGAGCAAAGCTCCTTGGAATTGCCTTCCATTGTCCGAGATGATCTTCCGCGGGACACCAAATCGGCAAACAATGTTTTTCCAGATGAAGTTGAAGACCTCTTTCTCAGTGATTCTGGCTAATGGCTCTGCTTCTACCCATTTAGAGAAGTAATCAATGGCAACAATCAGAAATTTCTTCTGAGCTTTACCTGTTGGAAAAGGTCCTACTATATCAATGCCCCACTGATCAAATGGGCATGCCGCCACAATAGCTTTCATCATCATAGCTGGATGATGCTGGAATGTCTTTGACAATTATCACATGATATAACCATAGCAGCAGAATCCTTCTGAATCGTAGGCCAGAAATATCCGGCAAGGAGCACCTTCTTTGCCAAGAAATATGATCCTAGGTGATTTCCGCAGCACCCCTCATGAATTTCCCTTAATACGTAGTCTGACTCTTTCGGACCTAAACAACGCAGAAGTGGTTGGGCAAAAGACCTCTTGTACAAGACTCCCTCGATGAGTATGAATCTCTGACTCCTCTTTTTGAGTCTATAAGCTTTTTGGTATCAGAAGGGAGCTTAGCATTAATAAGATAGTCTAAGAGTTCTTGTCTCCAATCATTTTCTTCCACAGATTCAGACAGAACATCCTGACCAGGAGTTAATTCAATTTGAAACACTACATCTCTATTTTACCAAGCACGGAGAGCACTAGCCATTCGTGCCAAACTGTCAGCCTTTCGGTTCTCTTCTCTTGGGATCTGTTTGAATGTTACCTCTAGAAATCCTTCCTTGATTTTTTCTATGGTACTTGCATAATGGATTAGCTTCTCATTTCTAACCTCATAAGCGCCATTCATTTGTTGGGCTACAAGATGTGAGTCAGAGAAGACATGTATACGCTTAGCTCCAACATTTCGAGCAGCCCTTAATCCAGTCAATACTGCCTCATACTCTGCTTCATTGTTGGAAGCTCGGAAATCCAATCGAACTGCCAAACACACTTCTTCTCCGGTAGGAGAGATCAGCACAACCCCAATCCCACTTCCCTCATTACAAGAACCATCTACAAATGCTTTCCATAATTCTTCTTTTTCGGGATGCACAGTCTCCACAATAAAATCTGCTAAGGCCTGAGCTTTGATAGCTGTGCGTGGCTCATACTGTATATCATACTCACCTAGTTCAGTTGTCCATTTAACAAGTCGTCCAGAGACATCCGCGCGGCTGAGTATTTTTCCCAGGGAACTGTTTGTTAGCACCATTATAGGGTGGGATAGGAAATAAGGCCTGAGCCTCCTAGCCGTGATGATCAACATTAGAGCCAACTTCTCGATCTCCGAATACCTCAGCTCAGCATCTTTCAAGGCATGAGATAAGTAATATATAGGCTGTTGTTCTGATTCCCTTTCTTTGACGAGAACCGAGCTGATTGCTTCCTCAGTCGCTGATAGGTAGACGTATAACCTCTCTGCCTGCAGAGGCTTGGCCAAAATGGGAAGTTCAGCTAAGTATTTTTTCAATTCTTCAAATGCTTCCCCACATTTTTCGTTCCAATCAAATTTCCCAGCCTTCCGGAGTATCTTAAAAAAGGGGAGACTTCTATGAGCTGATCTAGAAATAAATCGTGATAAAGAAACGATTTTTCCTGCCAGGTGTTGCACCTCTTGAAGGTTCTTCGGCGGAGACATCTCACAGATAGCTATCACCTTTTCTGGATTAGCTTCAATCCCCCTCTTTGTCACTATATAGCCTAGAAATTTTCCGCTTTTTACCCCGAACACACATTTCTGGGGGTTTAACTTTAACCCGTAAGACCTAAGGGTGGAGAAAGTCTCAGTCAGATCGGCAATTAGATCTGTGCCACTTTTTGATTTTACAAGAATGTCGTCAACATATACTTCCACATTGCGGCCTAGCTGTTTTGAAAACACCTTGTCCATCAAACGCTGGTAAGTAGCTCCTGCATTCTTGAGCCCGAAGGGCATAACAACATAGCAAAACGTCCCATCTGATGTGACAAAACTAACTTTATCTTGATCTTCTTTAGCCAAAGGAATCTGATGATATCCCTGGTAGGCATCCATTAAGCACAAGTACTGATGTCCTGCTGTTGAATCAACCATCTGATCAATCCTTGGTAATGGGTAACAATCCTTCGGACATGCCTTATTAATATCTCTGAAGTCTATACACATCCTCCACTTTCCAGAGCTCTTTGGTACTAAGACCACATTTGAGAGCCATGTTGGAAATTGTATTTCTCTAATTTGACCTCCCGAAGGAGCTCCTCCACCTGCTCTCTTATGACCTTGTCCTTTTCAGGTCCAAAATGTCTTTTCTTCTGTTTTACAGGTTGGACTCCCGAGAGCACATTCAAATGATGTTCTAGCACGTCTGGTCTAATTCCTTTTAGATCCCGAGCACTCCAGGCAAAGATATCCTCATTTTTAATTAAACATGAGATGAGATCGGCTCTAATAGTTATTTCCAAGTCCTTGGTTATTTTTACTTTTTGATTAGTAGAAACGAGCTCGATCATTTCAGGTTCTTCATCCAAGCTGTTGGGAATGCCTTTGTCATCCGTAACACTATACCCAGCTCTTCAAATACAACCACTCATTCAGCTTTTTGATAAAACATCGAGTGCATACTTCCTCTGAGAGAGTAAAATACCACTTTGTAGCTCGCTGAAAGATCGGGCTTAGAATCGGGAACGGCTACGAGCAAATAGAACACCTTTCAGGAGTATCAATACCAATTGTAGGATCGAGCGCTTACCGCTTTACCAATAACTATAGTTAAGGGTAATGGCGCAACATCAATCTTTTCAACCATACACTGGCACAAGCGCCACATGTTCGACCGATCACAAAGCAGAGGCAATTGTTGAACCCCAACAATCTCTCCCCCAATAATTGCACTCTCTGCAACTCATGGGAATCGAACACGCGACCTTGGCTCTGATACCAATTGTAGGATCGAGCGCTTACCGCTTTACCAATAACTACCTCCCGACAAGCTCGCTTAACGTCTTCTTTTACTTCGTCCACATAACATCTGCGGGCTGTCTTCTGGTCACCATAAAGAACCCCAACTTCTCTACCCACTGGGAATTTTAATTTCTGATGATAGGTAGAAGCTACCGCCTTGAAGTCCTTCATTGCAGGTCGGCCTAAGATTGCGTTATATGATGAAGGTGCCTCTACCACAGTGAAATTAACCAACTTTGTAATGCGAGACATCCCATGACCCAGAGATAGGGCATGTTGATCTGTCCAAGTGGTTGAATTGCGTGCCCGGTGACCCATACGGAGGAGTTGCAATGTGTTCATATTTTGACCCCTCTATCTGCATCTTTTCTAAGGTATCTTTGAACAAGACATTGACTGAACTCCCAGTATCGATGAAGATCCTTGCTACATCATAGTTAGCTATGGTTACAGTGACCACTAGGGCATCATTGTGTGGTGTTGCAACTCCTTTCAGATCATCAGGCCCGAAACTTATGACAGGCTCATCTCTTGCAATTAACTCTTCCGATACTTCAAAATTTTCCATTCTTCTACCATGACTTTTCCGAGCTCTATCCGAGTCTCCATCAGTGGGTCCCCCTGAGATCATATTAATAGTTCCTCGGGTGGGATTATTATCCACATGTTCGACCCTTCTCCTTTGATTATCTGTTTCTTTAGGAGCAGTACCCCTTTCACGGGACCTGGTTCGGCCCCTATATGGTGTCTTCTCTCTTCTTTTACCTCGATACCGGCTTCTACCATGTCCTTTCTGAGAAGGTTCCTGCTTCCTTGTTAGCAGAGTTTTTATTTCAGAGTCTCTTTTGATGATTCTTTCTACCTCATCTTCAAGTTTCTGGCACTCATTCGTTATATGACCGTACTCTCTATGGAATTCACAATACTTATCCGAAATAGGCGTACGGGACCCGTTATCCGACTTCCTTGGTCTTTCCAGTTTCTTTCTATCATCACATATTTCCATAGCTCTTTCCAAGCTCATGGATAGAGGTATGCGTGATGCAAATTGACTTCTAGTTCGACCACTTTCATCAGCCCTATCAACAGTTCTTTTCTTGTTTAACTCTAACTTATCCTTCTTTTCTGATGGCCGCAGATCAGCCCTTCTCTGTCTCTGAGCATCTCCTAGATTGATATACTTTTCAGCTCTTCCTAGAAGTTCGTCATAACTTCTAGGAGGTTTCTTTACCAAGGATTTAAAGAACTCTCATGCCTTAAGCCCTTGTGTAAAGGCGTTAATAAGGACATCCACCGTTACAGTTGGGACCTCTAAGGCTGCCCCGTTAAAGCGTTGTACAAACTCCCTCAAGGACTCCTGTTCATTCTGCTTGGTAGTAAACAAACTTAAAGAAGTTTTTTGATATCTCTTACTGCTGGCAAACTGGTTTAGAAAAGCCGAACTGAACTCCTCAAAGCATCGTACAGTGTTTGGTTTAAGTAAATTAAACCACTGTTGTGCCGATCTAACCAAGTTGGTAAGGAAAACACGGCATTTGATCCCATCAGAATACCTATGCAACAGAGCAGCATTCTCAAATCTTCCAAGATGCTCTTCCGGGTCTGTACTTCCATCATATTCTCCCACTGCAGGTTGTCTGAAGTTTGGCGGGAGTTCCTCTCCTAGGATAATTAGGGAGAATGGACTTTCTCTCCTGGCCACTGGAGTTCGGCCACCAAGATGCTGACGCAATCGCCTTATCTCTCCCCATACAGCTTCCATTGGATCTACTAACGGAGGCTCTACTTGTGTATCTGCCACAGCACTTGCTACCCTATTACTTTCAGGGACCCGCTCCGGTTGAACAGGCGAAGGCGCCTGATTTGTTTGTGAAGGGGGTGGAGGTTGGTTAGACTCCGTTGGTGGCGGAACCTGGTGCTGGAAAAAAGTATTTCGCATGGTCTGACTGATGAATTGTGTCAGTTGCTCCATAGTCATGCCTCCCACATTCATAACAGATGGAGGTGCTTGATCTTCCTGCTGTGGAGGAACATCTTGATCTCCCACATTCATAGCAGACTCCGTTGGATTTTCTCTTTCTCCCTGATTCCTCCTAACTCCACGCCCACGTCCCCGTCGTCCAGCCATATCAACGTCTTCAATTCAGTAAAAATTCCCACAGACGGCGCCAATTGATATCACCAAAATTTGCGATGACTTGCTGATATCAATAGAGAGGGGGTTCACCTCTCTTTCTCCTCCAACACTCAATATAAGAGCAGGGATATTAGCAAATATCTTCTGCAATGACCTGAAAATACGAAGCAAAGGTGAGAAGGGTGCCGAAAGGTTTTCCGACGGGTCCCCTCCGACGCTCAAGTCAGGCGAGAGAATATGGAGAGAATATATGCGGTAAGTGAAAGCAATTATAAAATTAGTCCTTAATCGATACCCCAAACCTGGTATTTATAGGCGGAGACCTAAGAGTTGTATTGCAACAGGGACTCTTTCCATGTTTATCCAGATCTTACCCAGATATGTCAAGATCCTGAGAATACAATCAAATCCCTGATATTGCTCCGCAGATCTAGGACTAGATATCTTGGGGGGCTGGTTTCCTTGCTGAGAGCCGGTAGCAACAAGGGAAATGAGGAGAGCTCGACCAACCAGCTCGGGCTCCCAAAAGAGGTCGCTCGTCGAGGTACTGGAGGGGCAACAGGTGAGGTGGAACAGGTCGGCCAAACAGGTCGGACTTCTTAAACAGCTCGGAGCGGTAGGCGAGGTCTCGTCGAAGAAAGGCGAGTAACATACCTTGGAACCAGGTCGTCTCGTCAGGTGGTATCTTCTAGCGGGTATCAAGGTGTAAAGAAAAAGAAATGGTCCCACGTATTTCTTTCTCCAATGAAAACGGGCCCCATTATCTGTCAAACATACCGCTCATCTGTTGTGCTTAGGGACTTTATTCAACATTGTCCTCTAGTTTGGAGTTTGGACACATTTATATATTTATTATCATTATATACTTAGATATTGTTTTATAATTTCTTAAATAGAAAAATTCATTTTAAGAATACATAGTAGATTGGCCAAATAAAAATTTCAGTTATATCGATACAACATATATATGATATTCTACATTTATGATTATTTATTTGTGGGATAATTATATCTACACTCCCTCGACTTTAGCCTATTTATAGAATGCTTTCATCGACTTTGAAAAATTACATAGACCTCCCCTGTCGTTAGTAAAATTAACGGTCGTTACAAAAACTTCTCCTAATTTTTATTGGAAACCTCAAATTGCCCCTGGTCAACTTTGACCACTATTTTGACCTAAATTTTTAGAGATGGTGCCTTTATAATTATTATATTTTATAATTTATTAGGTTTTAATGAATTAAATTATGAAATACCCATATATTATTTATAATATTTGACCAAATAGTTTAACAATCAATATCATTGATATAAATTAGACAGACGAGAAATGATGGTGGCTGATAATTAAAGAATGTCTAAAAAACTAGCATAAGCGGATCCAACTCATCTCAACATATAACTCAAATGGGTTAACCCATTTTGATTTAAATGGGTTGAGAAGATATTAACACAACCTACCCATTTTTTTATGGAGGGTTGGGCCAACTCGACGAGTCAAACCCAAATTGACAGCTCTACTTATATTCAAGTATTCAAGCAACAAGTTATGCATTTTTACTATATGCATTCTTTCATATAGTTTTTCTCCAATCAAATTCAAAAATTTGGCAATACTGACAGTACAACATTTTTTTCCTAAATAATCGTGTAAAATGCAACCGTCCAGAAAAAATTATAAAATTTATTACCAGTTCAACCGTTCAAATTTTTATATATGGTTTAAAAATGTTGTGTATAATCTTAAAATTAAAACTTAAAAATTTTAATAACTAATTTGTAAATATTATAAATCCAATAAAAGACACAAAAAATGACATCTCAAATATTTTTAGGAATTGTAGTATAATATATTTTAACTATAATATTTATATTTTTTAAAATTACACTAAGCCAACATAATATAGACAAATTTCAAATTTGTTTATATAAAATTGTTGAAAAAAATTACAGTCAATTTCAACTTAAGAAATGCATTCAAAAAATGCGTTTCTCCTTTTTTATAATTATAATTTAATTGTTATTTTTTAAATTGGATTGGAGGAATGCAATTTTATGGTCTAAAAATAAAGTTCTAGTATGCATTTTTAAAAAAATATTTTTTAATTAAAAAGGATATGCATTATGCGTTTTTAAAAACGCATTCCCCAAATGCATATTACATTAGTTTTGTACACATATGTTTTTTATATATTATTTTTTTAATTTTTGTTTTATTTAACAATATTAAATTAAAATTGCATATTTTAGTGTAAAAGTTACGCTAAAATAAAGTTTATGGTTAGAATTGACCATAAATACTTGAATTTCAATATTAAATCACTGAAAAGTTGATGTCGTACTCCTTTTTCTATATAAAACCAATTTTTAGCATTAAATGTTCATCTGACTCCTTACCAAATATAATACTTATGTATTTAATATATGTTTGATGAAGACAAAAACTTTTGCTAGATATGTCTCTTAACGGCTTCTACATCTCTTTGTACTTTAACCAAAGAGAAATATAAACGCACTGAATGTCTTGATATTCTAAAGAGCAACACTTACATAAATAACTTTGTCTATCTATCTTCAGCCGGGTGAAATATTCGTTGTTTTTATTTTACAATTGATAAATAATTGATAAGTGCATATACGAACATACATTTTATATTCCTTTACTTTGCTTTTACGTTAGTATTTTAACGAAATTACGTTTTTTTGTCTTGTTTTTAAAAAAGATGGTGGAACGTGCATAGAAGTGGAAAGAACTCAAATTGGAACATGAAAAGAGGTTCAAATTGTTAGCATAAATGCCCAGCGAGCCAAACGTTGGCCCGTTGGGCTTTATGAACCATAGTCCAATTTGCTTAACTCATAACAACTATAAATATAACATTGATTCTAGGGTTAAATTAGAATTCCAATTCACTCACTCTCTGAGAATAACCGTCATCACACTAGCACTGATGCTGGCTTGTAGATCTGGTCAGGTTGATTGGACTCGAGGGTCACCGCTGCAGATTGATTTCGTTGTTATCGGTAATCCCTGTTCGTGCATTATATTATGATATTTGCATGTTTATATATGAATCAGGCGCGATCGACCGTCCCCAGGTCAGATCTGTTTATTGTATTATTTCCGCTGCGTTTGGATCTGGCGCCGGGGTACGAAAACCCAACAGTGGTATCAGAGCTAGGTTGCACTTTGATTCATATATCGATAATTTATTTTATTAGAAGGTTTCCAATTTTACTAATCGTATTTGAATTTTACAGATTTTGGAATCCGGAAAATATAGAAAATTGATTAAAAAGAGTTTTAATCGAGACCCAAAATCGACAGTGCCGGAAATTGTTTCTGATATCTGATCGTCATCTCAATGGAGGCCGGTGGCCGACGGTTCGTGGCAACCCGCGTGACGGCGCACTGCCATGAACAGTATTCCGCCATCACAGGGCTGTGCGAATTTTTTTATCTGGATCAGGTTTTGGCAACAAAATTTTTTTTCTGCTCAGCTGTGGATAGGCGGAGACGTAGCAGAGGGATGCGAGATCCCGTCGTTAGCGGCCCTCCGTCTGGACGAAGCTACGGGATGCGAGATCTCATAGTTATAGCCTGAGATGGTGGCGTGGCGGCGCAGATTGTAACCCTAACCCTCATCCCTAATTTTTTGAATTGGTGGGGATGATGAACAGTAACTCGAATCTGATTTTTCGAAATTAATAAAAAATTTTTTTTTTTTGATAAATCCGAAAATAGGGTATTTTTTTGGGATGAAATTGCATTTTTAATTTTTTGGATCCAAATTGGTTTGGAGTCCATAAATTATTTTGGGTCATTTTAGATATTTTATCCGGATATTATTTTTGAAATAATAAATCATAATACTTAATTTATTAAAAATGTAATTTTTAATTTATTAAGTGTAAAATGGAGATTTTACAATTAATTGAAAATTTAATTAATTGAAAATTGAATGAAAATGTTTCATTTAATTTGTTAATTTTATTTTTTGCCTAATATTATGATTTAAGGTAAAATAGTGATTTTACCAAATAAATGAAAATTTAATTAATTGGAAATTAAATGAAAATGTTTCATTTAATTTGTTAATTTTATTTTCGATTAATTTGATGATTAAAAGGTTAAATAGATATTTTACCAATTAATTGAAATTAATTAATTAAAAATTAAATAAAATTGTTTTATTTAATTTATTAATTTTATTTTCAATTAATGATGCGATTAGTGGGAAACGATAGAATAAATTAATTATTGTGATCTAATCACATGTGATGTGATTAGTACAATTACATATGATGTCATTGTTTTGTTTAATGTTTAATTACATATGATGTGATTGCATGATGGATGATTACGGGCCTTGACCAATGTGTTTAGGTGAATGTTTAGGTTTTTATTGTTTCATTATTATTGTGATTTTTGGTTATCAGGCCTGCGAGTCTGCTCTCTCTATTTTCTAATGTATCCCACCCCGGATTTGTATCCCTATTCTCTTGTTTGCACGATTTAAATGTAAAAACTTTAGAATTAGTGGGAGATCGAGATTGAAGATGGAGCATCAAGAATCAAGACATGTATAATGGAAGCAAAAATGTAATATGATTGCATTACATACCTGCATCACCTTAGACAGACTTGTGATCCACGTATGGCTCACGTGGATCAATTAGGAAAAGGGCGTAATCGTCCATAGTTATTTTTATTATGCATGTGATGTATGATAAATGTTTGTTTGTATGTTTTATTAGTACATATGACTGCATGAATAAAACATAGTTGCATGAATCCGGCAATCAAACAAACAACTTGATGATATTTTAAAATATTATTAAATCCCTCTTTTGAATATGATTCAAAAAATTTAATATCAAATTGTAAAGGGAGCTCAAAAGAGTTTGTTGTTTCCTGTCTTCCATCAACAGTTAACCCATGAGACGTTACTTGTGTCAGGTGTCTTGTCTCACCCTCGTGGGGGGCATCTGGCATGGGAAAGCTGTGTGTTTAACTGCCACTTAATTATGGATATGGTTCTGTTAACTTTAAGATTACTCACCCTCGTGGGGTCTTATTGACGAACATTACCATCCGTGGGATGGGTTAGTTTGACGTGAGAAGGCATAATTGGCCTGCCTCCGTAGGGTTATGCCAATCACGAGACGAATATCTTGGGGGTTGCATATGATGCAATTGTGAGCTACCTTTAGTATCATGAGGTCGGCTGGACCCTCGCCTGGGGCTATCATGAGCTAGTTGAACTCCAAGCCCACTAAGAAAATACGATTATTCCGTTCATTTGTCATGAGGGTGACGAATTCGAAAAATTTAGTGGGAGCATTCAATAACTAAAGTCCATAGTTTTTGAATTAATTTATAATCAAACGGTTTGCATATATTTTCTGTTTATTCTCAGTATTATGATTGTCGTGAATCCGATTACATCAAATCTCGATATAAACAAATTAACCACTAGGATTGGCTATTAATTTTAAAATAATGATTGCTTCTGAAAAGTTGCTAAATACCCTTGGTGGGAGCCTCATGTTGAAGTGTCTCCCGGTTCGTCTCATGAAGAGATCGCCACACTTGAGAAGTGGTGGGACGATGATCTCTCGGCTAGGTGCTATATGATAGCATCAATGTCACTAATGAGTTTCAACACAGATATGAGAAATTCGTTCACATTGCTAATATTTCCAACACCTACAAATGTTGTTTGGTGATCGGACGCGATTACCGAGACTCGCGATTTCAAAAGAGCTATTTTCATTTCACATGCGAGATGGGGCTTCGGTCTATGAGCATGGTGTAAGAAAAATATCTTTTGTTGAGAAATTAGAAAATCTGAATGTGACAAATCCTCATTAACTGGCTGTAGATTTGATCTTATTGTCAAAAATGTTGGAAACTTATAAGGACCCCCGTGCCCTTAACCCGTTATTAGTGTATTAAGCCATACCATTAGTGCATATAATCATACTAGGGAAAACCATATGCAAGAGCGACACCATGTGCTGTCCAGAAAATTTCTTGCATTTAATTCATATAATATTCAAATTCCCCAACCAAGATTATTCATATAACATGCACCCTCATAATACACTAACATGCTCTTTATTCATTTTGCATGCAAATCATAATGAATAGAGAAGAGCCGTAGCTCATTTATACATTCCATATACACGTAAAATGTACTCACGTAAGAGCACCCAATGAACACACGTGTACCTAATGTATAAAACACTCTACTGGATACCGTTACTGGTGCTTCGATCCTGGAAGCATCTCCCAACGTAACTCGATCTCAACTCTGGATCTACGTGCCCTTCCAACCCGCTCTGGTACCTCGATCCTGGAAGTACCTCAAATCAACAGCCCGGGCTCAACTCCAAAGCCGCTGCTACACCTGTAACACCTGCCCCAACAGAGACAACCCCCACACGGGGTGAGCATACCAATACCACCAATCCAATAATCATAACATTGCAATTCATAATTTACAGAGTGTAAATGCCATAATTTAAATGATACTCCCTGGATGGTAACACCCTCATCCGGGATCCCCTGTATTGTCCCTGTTCTCACAATAACCAAACCATTAAATTCCCAAAAACCAGTTGATCATCTCATTGATCAACTAAAACCATTCCTGATATACCAGTTCCATAACCAAATGCGATTAAACCATCAAAATAGAATACTACAGATATCACATATATTCAGCAATTGACTCCATATTTCTATGTCATAGCTCGCTCCACAATGGCGGCATTTCGACCCCACGCACGCTCAACAATAGCGGCGTCATAACCGATGGTCGCTCAATGGCGACATCATCCCAATCTTTGCTCGCTCAAAAGCGGCACAATATAATTCCCAACGAATGTCCATTTATCGCAATTACCATATAACATGCATTTCACTATCCATTTATAGCAAGTATCGTATACCATGCATTTCAATGTCCATTTATGCAAATACCACATACTATGCATTTCGATGTCCATATAATGCAATTATCACATACCATGCATTTTACAGTTGCAACAATATAATAGGATATGCTCGTACGTCATACGTACCTTAGAATTCCGTAGTCCATGTCAAGCCTGGCTTGAGTTCCATGCCCCGTGAAACATGTGCTAAAACACATAAACAACCCACAATCAAGCATAAGCATGCAACCACGTGCCCAAGCACGTTCAAAACTCCCAAACATATCGTCTATCCATGACGATTACCAAATTATAAAAGTTCCCGGCTAAGCATGTATAATACCCCAAAAATATTGTCAATCCATGACAATTAACCTTTTAAAATAACCCGGGGCGAAGCATGCAAGACACCCAAAAAGAGCCAAGAAACAACAAAAGAGGCACCAACAAACTGGCCATCTCGATCGATCGAAAACCACCCTCCGATCGATCGGTCAAAATACCGATCGATCGGTCCACTGTTCCAAAGCCACAAAAACATACTGCCATGCTCGATCGATCAAAATTATTTTCGGATCGATCGAGCAGCCCTGTATACGCGAGAAACCTCCAAGAATGAGCTCATTTCAACACCAAATCACCTACAACTCAAACCCACTTCAATTTACAACATAAAACCAACCAAAAACCATCTAAACACTACAAAACTTAACCCCCAACACAAACAACAATGTTAGAACAAGATCTACCCCTTGAACCCCAAGATACAACACCAAAACCAACCAATATACAAAAAAACTTTGCTAGGTTGGTAGCTTACCCTTTGAGCTCCAAGATTCTAGCAAGAAATCATGAAAATGGCTCTTTTCCAAAGCTTTCTCCTCCCTTCCATGATGAGGAACGAAAATGGTGGGTTTGGATGGGGTGATGGCAAGGTCAAGACATAAAGGTGATAGAATGGGGTGGATGGGATGTAAAGGAGGGGGATGGTTCCTTTAATATCTTATAACATGTATTAAATAATTGTATGGTATGAAAATTATGTCCAACATGACATATCAAAACCCCTCTTCCAATTATGCATTAAGATTCACATTAGCCATGTTTTAATTAAATAATTAAAACCCACTCCGATCAAATTATACTAATAACCAAAATTCCCCAACATGCAACGAATGCATCCCGGATCCTGATTCTCACCAAAAACTTAAATCATAGGTTTTTCACCAAATTGAGAACACAATCTCAACCTTTGGATCCAACGATCCTAAATGCCCGATTTAACAAACTCGGGAGACCAAAATCACAATTAATTCCTAATTGCCACAATATAAATCCATTAAGGATTAATAACCCTCCGGGATTAAGACTAATAATCCCAGGACGTCACAAAACTCGTGAGTCCTTGATTCAAAAGGAGAAACGTGTTCTTATTGTCGAATCTCCTACCAATGGTATGAAGAGTTCAAGGATAAAGTAGAGGAAGGGAAATGGTTCCCAACCTCAAAAGACGAAAAAGGATATAGTAGCAACTAATAAAGGAGAGGCATCTATGTTTTCACTGCTGGTCACTGACGCAAAATTGTAAGGAATACCTATACTAGAAGCGTTCTAGAAATGGTATGTTATATATTAACATTAAATGTTTCAATTGGTTCTACTTCTTTGGTATATGATGACAGTTGTGCTCGCATTTTTGCAAAGAGTTGCATGTGATGTGAAGAAGTAGAGAGCCCTAGGAAGGTGAAACCTACCTGAGGCAAGCATTGTAGCAAGAGTTGTTGTAAAGGCTGTTTGAAACATTTATTTAATATAAAATCTTGAACTGGTTAGGAACTAGTTTGAACAATTATTTATTTGTTCTAGATTTAATCATGAACATTGTTCCTATTTTGATAGAGAATGATATTCTTTTAAATATGCGAATGTGATTTGCAGTATTTTTAAGAATGCATGTTTTATTGAATCTGGTGAACTTATGAATGATTAGTATGATTATATTCAAAGAATATAAAAAGAATGATAACTTAAATCCAACATATATTTAGCATGTGCTGAATGTCCATTGAATTTGATTCATATGGACGTATGTGGAGCACTAAATGTTAGTGCAAGATGATGTTGAGTTATCTTAAAGAGAATGTGATTCTCTCTGAGTAACTCTCTAAAGTTACATATTTGTTGAATATAATCATACCAATGCAGTGACCAAAACTCCATATACGATATGGACTGAAAAATAATCCAAATATAGATTTGAGATTGTTCTGCTTATGTGAAGTAACCAGTGGGAGATGAGTTGGATAGTTGATACATCTTATGTTATTTTGTGGAAATTTATATTATCAATTGCAGGCAAAGAGTTTGTTTCGCAAGTGCAATCTTTCTAGAGAAAATGTTTATATTAGAAAGGATGACAAAATAATATAACTTGAAAGGGTTCAAGAACCACAAACCACTAGAAAAGTGAAAACGGTGAAATTAATCGAGTCAATCACAACCTTTGATTTACACACACCAATGAGATTTGAAATTGTTTCAAGAGCTCCTGATAGAATGAATCTACTCCTTGAAAGTAGTTAAGAAATAGACCATGGATATGATCCTTGGACTTTCAAGGAGGCGATGTCAGATATTGATTCGGGACATTGGCAAGATGCATTGAAATTTGAAATGGACTCCATGTACTCCAATAAGGTATGGGCCTTAGTGGATCATCTTTGGGTTTACAAGTGAAAGCTTGGAGTGGATGGGAAGGTTGTGACCTTCAACGCTTGACTGGTGAGAAACGATTATTCTCATAGGCAAAGAGTTGTTTATGAGAAAATTTTCATCGGTTATGATGCTATAATCTATTTAGATTTTATTAGTTATATCTTTATATTATGAATATGAGATATGAGTAATGGATGTGAACACAACATTTCTCAGTGGTGGCATTGAGGTAGAAATGTAGCAGCCAAATGTGTTTACAACTTCTTGGAGTGAGAAAAATGTTTTCAAACTCCAGAGGTCCATTTATGGGCCTAAGAAGGCATCTCGAAGTTTGAACTTCCGTTTTGCTAACATCATCAAAGTGTCTGGTTTTGTTAAAAATCAGGAAGTGACATGTGTGTGCAAAAGGGTTAGTGGGAGCATGGTTACATTTGTAATGCTTTAAGTCGATTATATCATGCTCATTGTGAATGGTATTGGATTAATCAATTAAAGCATGCTTATCTACTAATTTCTCCATGTAAGATTGGGAGAAACGTCATATGTGCTTAGCATAAGGATCTATAGGGATAGATCTAAATGATGCTTGAGATCTCTCAATCTACGTACATAAACACTGTGCTAAAAGGGTTTAGCATAGAATAGTCGAAAACTGAGTTACTTCATAATATGTCATAGTATTCATCTCTCGAGTCAATGGGTCTTAAGTTGATGAGGAGAGTGAAAAGATGACATTGATACCTTATATTTCTACTTTTAATAGCATATTGTATGCTATGGTATGTACTTGGCCTGATCTATGTTCTTAGAGTAATGGGCAGACATCAAACAGATCCCGGTGAAGGTCACTGGAAAACTGTGAAAATAATCCTCAAGTTCTTATGAAGAACTTATGATATGTTCATGGTTTTTGGATCTGTAAGTGGAGAAATAAAAGTTGAAGGCTAAGCTGATGCTGGTTTTTAATTTGGATGTAGATGATACCATATCGATGTTCGGATTTGTATTTTAGCTCAATGATGGTGATGTCTCTTGGAAACGTTCCAAGCAAGACACCACATTGGATTCCACCAGTGAAGCTGAATACATTGCAGCATACGATGCAGCAAATAGGCAGTTTGGATAAGAAATTTCATCCAAGAGTTGGGTGTAATTTCTAGTGCTGTTGACACATTCTCTGTGTACTGTGACAACATTTGAGCTATTATGAATAGCCAAGATCTCATCAGGATCCAAACATATATTGAGAAAATACTATCTAATGAGAGGATGGTAGACGCGGCATTATTATCGAGAGAATCGCTTCAACAGAAACATATAGTGAATCCATTGACAAAGCATTTACAATGATTGGTGTATGTTAGACATCTTGGGAAGATGGTCTTAAGACACATGAGTAGTTGGCTTTGGGAAAGTGAAAGATATTGTTATCATACATGATTAAGTAAATTAATAGTTGATTGATTGTACTTATAATCTTATTAGGACAAATCTTTGTTTGAATATTAATATATATGGCACTTCTTCTCTGTTTACCCATACATCTTGATGTATTGATGAAGTCCTTGAAGTTGCTATAGTCCATAGAATGTGGTTACGCATTTGATGGTGACCATGAAATGCATTCTCGACTGCGATTTCTAAATGTTCCTGGTCGATGAGCCTTCGAGAATGGGATATCGATATATGCTCGTTAGAGACTGGTATTCATGATGTGTCTAGTGTAGTGCGCCGCGTTTCATCGGCGTTGGCTTGGAGAAGTCAGCACACATGAATAGGTGCTCCTTAGGAATGAGTTCACTGAACGACCCTACTCGGAATTCTATAGTGGTTACCATTTGTCGAGTATAGAATTTCTAGTCATAGTTGTGCACTATTACTCCCATGACCCGAGGCGTCATTGAGGTCTTGATAGATAGCTGTGTACTTTGATTTAATGATTGATCACATGTGGGTCATAAAGTCATTATTTTGGGTATTCAGTGATGCTGTCAGAGGCCAATGATTGTCGTTGGGGATTGATCGCTATTATTTTAAACAGTATTTTCGAGTGTAGCGATTCTACCGCAAGTGCACGGTGTCAAGTTTTAGTATAGTGATATTTTAAGTAAGGATATCGAACCCACAGGGACTAATGTATAAGTACCAAATAAAATTAGTTAAATTATATTTAGCCTACAAAAAGATGATTAATTAACGAAGTAAACTAATGAATTAAAAACTCAAATCTAACACAATTCCTTTGAAGATGCGAAGGAATTCCGCTCGAGAAATCTATCAAGATGTTCGTTCAATTATGTATCGTCAATGATTGGTTTGTTAAAACAACTTCTTAACAATCAATTCTTAAGGTGACGGGTTTCTGAATATAATCAACACACTCTCTCGAGCTGTGTTGAAACTAGCAGTAAATCGACACTAGTAACTCTCGTTCACTAATACCAGTTTAATACCGAATAAATCTCTATGAAAACCGTTATTCTTTAAATAGTTCAATTTAAAGTGACCACGTATGTGATTTAATCTCTCGATCTAAATCTTAAACATACAACATGAATTATTTGAGCGTATTACAATTTTATCTCTCGATCTCAATTGCAATTCACAAGTTCAATCAAAGGTAGCTAGGCTTTGATAGCATGGAGCATATAATTCATGAACAAAAGATATTGATTCACTTAAACACAACCAAATCAAAGATTCAAACTCAAATCACTTAAAATTGATAGAATAAACCAGATTAAATTCAAATCAAATTCAAATAGATGTTCAATTGTTTCTCAACCTCAAAAACATCAACTAAATATGAAAATCAAATTAATCTAGAGTTTAGAAATACGATAAACGTAGGAGGACTCCGTGCGTTGATTGATCTTTCTTCTCTCGCTTCCTTCCTTGCACTTCAAAGGATTCTTCGACCTTCTCTTGTTCCGGGAGGATGAAAGGCGGCTAAGAATAATTTAGGTCTGATTATTCTTCAGAATATGGGGTCCAAATTTCATGCCTCTTTTCCTTATTTATAGAGGAGGGGAGATATGGAATTGTTTCCATAAAATCAGACCAAATCAAGAGTTTTATTTTCTGAAAAATCTCCATCTCGATCGATCGAGCGTCTTCAGCATCCGAGTCTTCAATTCTCTGCCTCTCTCGATCGATCGAGAAAGATGTTCCGATCGATTGAGATTTGTTCTTCGTTTCTTTTTAACTCTCTGCCAGTGTCGATCGATCGAGATGATTTTTCCGATCGATCGAGAATTCAAATCCATTGTTGGCCAGAACCTCTGCCTCGCTCGATCGATCGGAAAACTTGTTCCGATCG
Source organism: Haberlea rhodopensis (assembly GCA_907163345.1). NCBI lineage: Eukaryota > Viridiplantae > Streptophyta > Magnoliopsida > Lamiales > Gesneriaceae > Haberlea > Haberlea rhodopensis. The sequence continues at coordinate 940,088 of CAJQUN010000102.1, forward strand.
ATCGAGATTTCCAGAAATCAAAATCTTCATTTATTGGCTTGATTTGATCCGTTTTCTTCCTTGTAGCTCAATTCTTCCATATTCCACCTAGATTCCTGAAACAAGCAAATAAATACCAAAAAGCATAACATCTTCACGGAATCTACACGAATATATACAAATCAAGACCTAAATACGCGTAATAATCAACCCTATCAACTCCCCCAAACTTAGATTTGATCATCCTCGAGAAAACATTAAGATCAAAATGTAAAGTTCATCATCAATACTTTGAATGAATTAGTCATAGCAACTCAATTGTAAAGGCTCAGAAATCCCACTAACACATCAACCATAAATCAATCCAAAACTCAACAAGAAGTGTTTCCCCTAAGTTAAGCAATAAATCACAACATCGGAACGTGTGTGTGTGTTAATGTCAATCATGAGTTCCATATATACTTTTAGGATCAAATAGTGCTATTAAACTCAAAATCAAGATTTTCTTTTAAACACTTCATAAGCCTATTTTTTAAAGCACTTCTCCACTAATGTAGTTATTCCCTAGACTTGGATTAATAGGTCTTTTAAGCTTGTAATGTTTGGCCTAGGTTGTTGGCTTCAAAGAAAAGATAGGGAAATACAAAGAAGATAGTATAATCTTTGAAGATTCAAAATTTTAGCACACTTTAAGCTTCTCTTCTTTTTCTTTTATAGCCTTGGCCACTTTGGGTCTTTTATTCATTTTTTTCTCAAGGCTTTTTCTATCTTTTTCTTTTCTCATTCTTCAGATTTTTTTTCAATAAGCTCATCAAAGTTTAGCAATTCAAGTGCATCTAATGAGAATCATTATACTCCATTTGGGTCAAGAAAAAAAAATCTTCCATTTAGGCTCAAGGAGGTGGGTATAATGAGGTTGCCAAAGAATGTTGAATGGGGCTAATAGTATGTCAAACATACTCCATTCTTTTATCATTTAGGCTCAAATTAGGGACTAAGAGATTGATATAACATGGTAAGCTTGAAAGGCTCAAACGGTCCAAAGATCGCCTAAATCATTTCCAAGTCTAGTCCCTAACTATAAAATTTCGCCTCAAAGTGCTCTAAAGTAGGTTCTAAAATGTTTCAAGATCCTCAAGACAAACCATAGTTAACACAATTGTTCCAATATACAATTCAAAAATCATGAGCCAAAAGTGCTCAAAATATTCCTCAATTTTGAAATATGAACTTAACCTAAGATATTCACAAACAAGTCAAAATCTTCAAGACTTAAGTTGAGATGGGGATTAATATCATCATGTAATACCATTGCAGATCTAATTCATTATTTCTAAATGATGAACTTATTTTCAAGAAAATATATATATATATATATATATATATATATATTTATATGCTCAAAAACGATCTAATCTCATGCTAGCTTAGTCATGCAAGGAAGTAACGCAAGTCAATAGCAGAAACCAATACACCCCCCCCCCCCCCCCCCCCAAACTTAGTACATGCATTGCCCTCAATGTATGGTAAACAATAAATGCAAAGGCAAGGCACATACCTCGATGACGATAGTCAGTAATCGTCGTCCTCATCATGCTCTGGAGGTGGTACTGGGTAATATGGCTCCTCAGCACGCATGGAGTCTCGCCAAAATCAAGAAAACAAGAACTAAAATAAAACAAAGCAAAGGGTTAAGAAAGAGTTCTTGATTTATAGTCCCAAGCTGGACTTTCACCTCCGTTTCCTTAGTTATCAAGATAACAGATAGAGGCTAACATCTCACATTTCTCATTGATGTTGTAGTGCTTCAACCGCTGCCCATTTACTATAAAGGTTCCATTTTCGGGGTCGGTAATTTCAATAGCGCCAGTTGGGTTTACCTTGGAGACTGTGAATGGTCCAGACCACCGAGAACGTAGTTTACCGGGAAAGAGTCGCAATCTGGAATTGAACAAGAGTACTGTATCTCCCTCATGGAATTCCCTTCTTTGTATATGAGAATCATGCCACTTCTTGGTTCTTTCTTTGTAAATCTTTGCATTCTCATATGCCTGATTCCTAAATTCCTCCATCTCATTTAGCTGTAAAAGACGTTTTTCACCTGCAACATGACAATCAAAGTTTAGCCATTTCATAGCCCAATATGCTTTATGCTCAAGTTCAACAGGTAGATGACATGCCTTACCAAATACCAACCTATAAGGTGATGTGCCAATAGGTGTGTTAAAAGAATTTTTTCTTTTGATAAAAAGATAGATTTTGTGGGAGGATACCACTAGCAATATAGTTCGCAAAATCTGCATACCAAGGTAGAATGTCAGCGTTAAACAATTGCTCATCAGGAAATGTCTCATTAATTTCTCCTATCTCACTTTCAATTTTTTTCTCTTCATTGTCTATTCGAGACAAATGATCCGCTACCACATTCTCTACACCTTTCTTATCTCGTATCTCTAAGTCAAATTCTTGCAACAACAATATCCACCTAATTAAGCGTGGTTTGGCATCTTTCTTTGCAAGTAAGTATTTAAGTGCAACATGATCGGTGTAAACAATAACTTTGGCAAGACATAGATAGGAGTGAAACTTATCGAATGCAAAAACTATGGCTAGTAGCTCTTTTTCAGTAGTGGCATAATTCATTTGTGCTTCATTCAAAGTGCGACTAGCATAGTATATGGTATGAAATACCTTGTTCCTCCTTTGACCTAAGACTGCTCCTACGGTTGTGTCACTCGCATCGCACATCAATTCAAAGGGTAACTCCTAGTCAGGTGCTACCAAGACCAGTACTGTTACCAGTTTCTCCTTGAGAATTTTGAATGCCTGCACACAATCAGCATTAAAGTCATAAGGTGCATCTTTAGTTAATAAATGAGATAAAGGTTTAGAAATTTTTGAGAAATCCTTAATGAATCGACGATAAAATCCTGCATGGCCCAAAAAACTTCGGATTCCTTTCACTATTGTTGGAGGCGGCAATTGTTGTATCACTTGGATTTTTTGCTCGGTCTACTTCAATACCCTTTTCGGATATCTTATGTCCCAAGACTATACCTTCTTTGACCATGAAGTGACACTTCTCCCAAATCAATACAAGATTTGTCTCCTCGCATCATGTCAGCACCAAATCCAAGTTAGATTATATCAATTGAGGATCCAAAAATAGAGAAATCATCCATGAAAACTTCTAAAAATTTCTCTATCATGTCATGGAATATGGCTACCATGCATCTTTGAAAAGTGGCAGGGGCATTACATAATCCAAATGCCATTCGTCTAAAGGCAAATGTACCATAAGGGCAAGTGAAAGTAGTTTTCTCTTGGTCCTCTGGTGTAATAGCGATTTGGTTATACCCTGAATACCCATCTAGAAAGCAATAAAAATCATAACCTGCTAATCTTTCTATCATTTGATCAATGAAGGGAAGGGGGAAGTGATCTTTACCAGTGGATTCATTTAATCTCCTATAGTCAATGCACCCTCTCCACCCCGTGACCGTCCTAGTAGGTATCAATTCATTGTTTTCATTAGGGACAACAGTAATGCCACCTTTCTTTGGTACACATTGAATATGACTTATACATGAGCTATCAGAGATAGGGTAGATAATACCTGCATCCATGAGCTTAATGACTTCGTCTTTTACTACCTCTTGCATTTTTGGATTGAGACGGCGTTGTGGTTGTACCACGGGCTTGAAAGTTTCTTCCATCAGAATTTTATGCATTCACACCGATGGGCTAATTCCTTTGATATCTGCTATCTTCCATCCAAATGCCTTCTTGTGCTCCCTAAGGACTTAAGAAGCTTCCCCTCGTTTTCACCTGTTAAAGTTGAAGAGATAATGATAGGTAACAAATTTCCAGCATCTAGGAATACATACTTGAGATGAGATGGGAGGGGCTTTAGTTCAAGCTTGGGTGATTCTTCAATGGATGGCCGTTGAGGCTTAATGTCTCTTTTTCCCAACTCTCCAAGATTTTCAGTGGCTCGTTTCATATAGGGAACGATGTTGTTCAATTGAGCTAGAATCTCAACTTCCTCTTTGTCATGTTGTTTATCGGCTTCCATAAGGTATGCTTCCAATTTTTCTTTGTAAGTACCTTGCAACAAATCAACAGTCAGGGCATAAATAATATCAATACTAAAACACATGGGCTCGTCGTGCGGGTTTTTAAGTGCTTTAAAGACATTAAACACCACTTGATCCTCCCCTACAAGAAAGATCAACTTCCCTTGTTGGACATCTATGATTGCCTTTCCCGTTGCTAAGAATGGTCGGCCCAAAATCAGTGGTGTCTCCCTGTCCTCTTCCATATCTAGCACTAGAAAATCAACTGGGAATATGAATTTGTCCACTTTGACTAACACGTCTTCAATGATTCCTCGGGGATATGTGATAGATCTATCCGCCAATTGTAGTGAAACTTTGGTGGGTTTTGGCTCTCCCAGTCCCAACCTTCTGAAAATGGAAAAAGGCATCAAATTTATACTCGCACCCAAATCACACAATGATTTAGCAAATGAAACTGATCCTATAGTGCAAGGTATAGTAAAACTCCCTGGGTCTTTTAACTTTGGAGGCATCTTGTTTTGCACAATTGCTGAGCACTCCTCTATTAAGCTTACCCTTTCGTATTCGCCCAACTTTCGCTTGTTAGAGAGAATTTCCTTAAAAAACTTAGCATAACTAGGCATTTGAAGTAGAACATCAGCAAATGGTATATTAATTTGCATTTCTTAAATACTTCAAGAAATTTACCAAATTCAGCGTCCATCTTAGCTTTTTTTAGCGCAGCGGGAAATGGGGGAGGAATTACTACCTTATTAGTGTGTGTGATTGGTGTGGTGTTGGAATGTTTACCTTTTCCGATTGCCTTTTCCTCGATCTTACTCTCATTGTCAATGGTAGTCTCACAACTTTCTTGTGCTCCAGTCTGTGGCTTAGCTCTTTTCCACTCTTTAGTGCTATGACATTCGCTTGCTCCTTTGGATTTATTACCGTATCACTTGGTAGTGTACCTTGAGTTTGTCCGGAAATCAGAGTTGCAAGTTGCCCCACTTGTCTTTCCAAGTTCTTGATAGATGCCTCTTGATTTTGCATCCTAGTTTCAGTTGATGATATGAACTTGGTCATTAGCTCCTCCATACTCGGCTTTTGTGCATATCCCGGTGGTTGTTGTGGGTTCAACAAGTTGCTTTGGTTGGACCATTGAAAGTTCGATGATTTCTCCACCCCGGGTTGTACGTGTTGTGTTAGGATCGAGGTAGTGTTTAGAAGGGGGGTTGAATAAACACTAGATTCAATTTTGATTTTTCTTGGGTTAACTGTAAACTGTTAAGTATTACAGTTGCTTCTCAATATCAGGCAAGTCAGCAGACACTGATTATAGTGCGGAAGACGTCTGTTGTACTTGTGAGGAATAAAACTGAGTAGTAAATAAGCGATAAACAAATGACACAAGTATTGTTTCTGGAAGTTCGAAGCACAACGCTTCTACATCTCCCCTTCTTCCTTTGCAGGAAGGATTCACTAGAAGACTTGGTTTACACTTTACAGTATACAACCTTCTTAGGCACTCACACAACTTGGCCTAAACTCCTAGCAATCACAACTTCTTAATTTGGGTTACAAAAGATTCTATGACACTCTTTACAGAATACACTTTTAGCTTTGAGTGTTCTTGAGCAGAAGGCTTCAGTTGGAATAATCTGTCACAGATTCAGTTGCACTGCGTGTCTGCTCTTTGCTGAACTTTTGGAATATCAGTAAGTTGATTTTCTTGTTTGCTTTGAGGTGTTTCTGTTTGTTGAAAATCGTTCAGCTTTTCTGTATTAGGAAGAGATTAGCTTTCCAAATTCATATTGTCTTCTTTCCTATTTTGTTAAGCAACGGCTCTTTAACTCTGACGGGAATGGTGGCGGAGACATAGCAGGGTGCGCCGCTCTGTTGTACCTTTGTCAGAGAATGTTGTACTTATTTTGTCTCGTTTCTTAGTGCTCTTACTGTATGTTTAAACTTCTGCTGGTTTTCTTTGTTCAACTGGTCGTTCATCCTCTAGTAACCAGTTGATGTCTTTGTTCAGTGTGAGACTGTCCGGTTGATGTCTGTCCAGTTGATGTCTATCCAGTTGGTAGCCATCCAGTTGATGTCTGTCCGGTTGATGTCTGTCCAGTTGATGTCTATCCAGTTGGTAGCTATCCAGTTGATGTCTGTCCGGTTGATGTCTGTCCAGTTGGTAGCCATCCAGTTGATGTTTATCCGGTTGGTAGCCATCCAGTTGATGTCTGTCCAGTTGATGTCTATGATGTCTATCACCCGGTTGGTCTTTATCACCCGGTAAGACTTCAACACCCGGTAGGTGTTCATCGAGTTGGTCTTTATCACCCGGTTGGTGTCTTCACCCGGTAGGTGTTCATCCAGTTGGTCTTTATCACCCGGTTGGTGTCTTCACCCGGTAGGTGTTCAACCAGTTGGTCTTTATCACCCGGTAGGTGTTTGTAATCACCAAAACTTAGAAATCGTTTCCCAACAATTTCCCCCTTTTTGGTGATGACAAAACTAAGCAATAACGATTTCATACTTGAATAATTTAAGTGGTGAATCCTGAAAAAGACTTGAAGACATAATGGAAAGGAAATTTTCATTTGTTATAAAGATAAGCAGATTACAAGTTGTAATCAAACTGGACAATTGAGAGAGATTCATCTTCATTTAAGATGAATTCTTATAACTGGATTTAACATAATACAAATCTATTTTTATAAAATATAGCTGATACATGACAAATTTTAAACAAACAGTGTAGACCGGAGAGCTTCGATCCACCTAGTTGCGGAGAGGAAGAGCTTCGATCCACCTTGTTTCAGAGAGGGAGAACTTCGATCGGGGAGAGTCAAATGTATATTCATCAGGCCTCCATGGTTCATGGATTCACCTATGAAAATACTCTATCTCTGTTTTCCCCCTTTTTGTCATCAGCACCCAGATAACTCTTGATTGTAGTTCCTGACTGATGATGAGCATCAGAGCAGGATCCAAACGCTGAAGCTTAACGGAGCTGTGTTAGATAAGTAATCAACCCACGAGGGGTTGATTTAGATAAGTAATAAACCCATGAAACTGAATAATTGCAAAGAGAAAACCAAGGAATTTTCAAGGAATTGAAAATAAAAATGATAAGTGAATGTGTGTTATAAAAACTAAAATGAGTCTCTATTTATAGAAGAATTTCATTAAGTGTGAACATAATAATGATGTGACGATACATATGGAGAAAGTCAAATGAAAACAGTAAAAAGATAAGAGTAATTAATAAGGGATCAGAAAATAATACTATTTCCTCCCTAACCAATGTCGGGAATAGTCGCACTTTTCGGTAGATGGTTGGTGCGGACTTCGAGACCTTGGCTGGGAAGATGGTCTGGACTGAGTGGATGCCCCAGCTGCAGTGGATGAACGATGTGCTGGACTAGGATCTCGTTGGGACTGAGGAGCAGGGCGGCTAGACTCAGGCAGTCTTCGAATAATTTGAGGGGCAGCAGGCAGACTGTTGCATAAGTCTTGAATTTGGGAAGCAAATGCTGCCTGCATGGTTGCCAGCTGATTGGTCAAGACTTTCTTGGCATCTTCTATCTTATCTCTAAGAGCCAGTGAGGTGGCAGCCTGAAGTGATTCATTGTGTTGATTTATCTGAAGATGAGCCTGCCCTATCCGAGAGAATGAGTCCGCAAAGGCATTTACCACAAAAGTCTGAAGTCTGGTGACCGTAGTCGTCAGGCTGTCTAAATCCCTGTATACATGCTGGAACTGGGTATCGGTATGCTGCTGATGGCTGCCAAGAATAAGAGTCGCAGTGCGCTCTTCCTGTTTAAGCTTGTTGACATCACTGGCTAGTGCAGATATTGCATTGGAAAGATGTACTAGCTGTTCAGCAATGTCAGGTGGCCCTTCCAGAGGGATAGAAGTTTGGAAGTCGAAGAAGTCCTCTGAAGGTTCTTGAGCCATTGACGGATCCACAGCAATTATTTGAGGTTCAGCAGTAGTAGCAAGAACGCCGGGATTATCTTCAACAACTGCAGTAGATAGTAAAGCAGTGTCTTCAACAAGTGGTGCAGCTGTTGAGTCTATAGCAGGAACATCCATATCAGCAGTGGCTTGGGCAACCGCAGCGGCAGACGACTGTGTGTGATCATTAGAATGGGAGGACTCGCTGGGTTCATGGTTGCCAGAGGAGATGGTAACTTGATGAACCACAGTCTGAATTACTGTGTCCACATTTTCGTGATCAACAACCATTGGTTGGGTCGGTTGATCATTGTTAGGGCTGGGAGCAGAGGAGACAAGTGGAGCAGTTGGAGAGGAGATTTCTTTAGTAGGAGAAGTTGCCTCCAAGGCAGTTGACGCTGTCTCCACTCCAGTTGTAGTGGTCTCCAGATCAATCGAAGCTATCTCCACATTAGTAGGAACAATCTCCAAATCTGCAATGGCTATCTGTAAATCAGTCTGGTCGGGGCTTGCAACATTTGCAGCAGTAGAGCATGAGTGAAGACCAGTTGATATGCGAAGATCATGAAGAGCTAGCTCGGCCATTTCCAGTTTTGGTCCAAGAGCATTTAGAACTGCTCTATCATGATTCGATGTGCCTGAATCACCGTTGAAATGCTGAAGACGGGTTTCAACAAGGGCTTGAAGTTCGCCCACATAGTTCATCAGACGGAATATATCCCCCCAGCTTCAGGCTCTTCTCAGGATCCGAGATTTGAAGATAAGCCAAAATTTGGTTCTCATCGTCCCGTGCTTGATCCAGGATAGGAGTGAAATCATTAAATCGAATTTTCACTCGTGCCTTCACCCATCGATCAAAATTTCTAGCTGTGGCTGCAGCTTGGCTTCAACTGTAATCCATGACCATTTGTATCTCAAAGGCAACAGGCGTGGACACTGGAGCCATAAGAGTTTTGCCTTTTCCAGCGGTGGTGGTCTTCGGATGACAGTAAGGACACAAGGACTTGGGTGTCCTAAAACTGATAGAGCCTGGTGCTTGCTGAGAGCTCACCAGTGCAGAAGAATTGTCAGCGGGAGCCACTGAGGTAGCAAGTACCATGGCCAATGAAGCAGTTGGTTCCTCAGGTGGAGGATTTTCAGGGCTGGGTTCTCTACCAGGGATATCTTCTGTCGGACCTGCGGAGGAGATGGTCAGAAGCAGCAATGACTTTCTGTCGGAGAGCAGGAGGAGCCCCTTTTCTGGTTCTGGGCTTCTTAGGAGGAGGAGGGGGAGGAGATGACTCAGCAGATTCCGATATGGTTTGTTCAGAATCACTAATAACTTGAGTCGATCGGCGCTTCGTCAACCCAACGTCGCTGCCACTTCGCTGTCTGTGTAGCTGAAGGTAATTTGCAGTGATTAGTCTCCCTGGATGAAGTTTTGAGAGAGCCTCGGTCTTAATGTTTTTGCTGTCAAAAAGGCTGCTTAATGGTAGGGCGAAACCTGATTGACCTTTTCCAGAACTAACTAGACCAGTGAGAATTTGAAATAGTACAACTGACCAGTTTATCTCCAAACCTTTGTATATGACACTCATAACATCAAATTTTTCTGGGGTGATGATATCAAATGACCCGGCTTTACACAGTAGCCCCTTGGAAATGATATCCGCCAGTTGTCGAAAATGACTCTTCATCAACACTTTCCTGAACGGAGGACTTTGAAGGCGATTTGTAGAGTCAGAAAATATGATGCGCATTTCTTCCCTTAGCTCCACTGGAATAGTGGAGAAATCAGTAAGTCCTGTGGAGGGAAGACACAGGTGGGTGGCAAAATCAAGTTGGGTGATTGTAACCAACTGTTCGGAGACGGATGCCATCACGGTGTCATCAACAACTTTTGCAGTGGCAAAGAACTCGTGTAATGCTTCCTTGTAGAACGATGGAGCCTGGCTTAGGATCACTAAGAGACCGGAGGTATCCAACTTGTGAAACAGTTCCTTTGTCTCTTTATCAGATGATGTGGAGATTGAATGAAAGTCCACATGAACAGCATTAGTGATGAAGCTTGGTTGGGTATTCTTCGACATTTCTTAAGAGTATGTGAAGAAAGCAGCAACAATCCTGTTGAATAAGATTTTCTGGAAGGAAAGTTAAACGCAGTGATTTGTTGAAGAAGATAAAAAGTAATAACCAAAGTAATGGCGGTTAAAGATGGAAGTATATGTAACATCGTACTGTAGATGAGCGGACACATGGGTACGTGGCTATCATCGAACGATTTAAGGATTTTTAAAATATAATTTAAAAGGACAGGATTTGGGCGAGATTCAAAAAATTTATTTTTATAACAAAAAGATGAATTTAAATTCCGACGTTCCAGTAGGTTAATGGGTATAGAAGGTCATTTTAGTCAAAGCATACTTGGCAAAGTCTACTGGTATGTAGGGTCCGACTGGTAGTGAACATCTACTGGTATGTAGAGTCCTACTGGTACATAGACACCTACTGCAGCTGACCATTGTATTACCAGCTGAGCTTGAATAACCAATATGAAATGTAACAGAAATTCCCCCTTAATTTATGCGAATAAACTTAAGTAATTCCCCCTGAATTTATCATCCTTAAATAACAACAATCAAGAATTAATTTCAATTAAACCAAGAATATTTCTAAAGTAAGAAAACTTAGCAACCGGTAGGGGTTTTGTGAAAATGTTTGCTGCATGTTGCTCGGTAGAGATATACTCAAGCCGAATTTCTTTCTTCATAACATGATCTCTGATAAAATGATGACGAATGTCAATATGTTTGGTACGCGTATGAAGAACTGGATTATAAGTAATTGCTATGGCAGATGTATTGTCACAAAATATGGGTGCTTCAATGGATTCAATTCCATAATCTCTCAGTTGTTGTTGAATCCAGAGCAGTTGAGCACAGCAGCTTCCAGCAGCGAGGTATTCTGCTTCTGCAGTAGAAGTTGCTATGGATGTCTGCGCTTCTTGCATCCCCATGAAATTAGTCTATCTCCAAGAAATTGACAGTATCCACTGGTACTCTTTCTGTCAATTTTGCAACCAGCATAGTCTGCATCCGAATATCCGATCAGATTAAAAGTTGAGTCTCTTGGATACCATAGACCGACATTCTCAGTTCCTTTCAGATATTTGAGAATTCTCTTGACAGCATTGAAGTGCGACTGGTTGGGATTTGCTTGAAACCGGGCGCACATACAAACTGCGAACATAATATCTGGTCGACTGGCTGTTAAGTACAACAGTGATCCAATAATGCCTCGATACATTGTAACTTCGACTGGTATTCCTGAATTGTCCAAGTCGAGTTTGGCAGATGAGCTCATTGGTGGAGCAGCAGCAGCTGAGCTGTTACTCATTCCATATTTCTTCAGCAGCTCTTTAGTATATTTGGACTGATTTATCAGAATTCCTTCACTGGATTGCTTGACTTGCAATCCTAGGAAAAATGATAGTTCTCCCATCATGCTCATCTCAAATTGATCCTGCATAATTTTAGAAAATCTTTCGCACAATTTTGAGTTAGTACTGCCGAAAATAATATCATCAACATATATTTGAACAAGCAGAGTATGATCACCCTTTGTGAATTTGAAAAGGGTCTTGTCCACCGTGCCAATGGTAAAGTTATGTTCAGTCAAATATTTTGATAGAGTTTCATACCAAGCACGGGGAGCTTGCTTCAGACCATACAAAGCTTTATTAAGACGAAATACATAAGATGGCTACTGATGGCTTTCAAATACAGGAGGTTGTTTAACGTAAACTTCTTCCTGGAGTTTGCCGTTAAGAAATGCACTCTTAACATCCATCTGATAGACTTTGAAGTCTTTAAAGCAGCAAATGCAAGAAATATACGAATTGCTTCTAGTCGAGCTACAGGGGCAAAGGTTTCATCAAAATCAATGCCTTCTTCCTGTCTGTAGCCCTGTGCAACTAATCTTGCTTTATTTCTGATTACTGTTCCATTTTTGTCTAATTTATTCCTAAATACCCATTTGGTGCTTATTATAGTGTGATGTTGTGGTCGTGGTACTAAATACCATACTTTGTTTCGCTCAAACTGATTAAGTTCTTCTTGCATAGCGTCTACCCAGCTTGGGTCTAACATAGCATCGTCAATCTTCTTAGGTTCTAGGTGAGATATGAATGCAGCATGAAGGAATTCATTAATTAATTGTCCTCTGGTGCGTAGAGGAGCAACAGGGTTACCTATGACCTGCTCGGGAGGATGATCCTTCATCCACCGGAGCGGAGGTCCAAGAGGATTGAGCCCTTCATTTGACTGGATATGAGTGGGCAGTTCAGAAGTGCTGATTGATGCATCTTTTTCATTTGCTCCTTCTACTGCAGCAGGAGTATGCGCAACAGTGTCATTGTCGGCTGGCTGCAGTGCTTGTTGACCAGTAGACTCCTCTGTTTGAGCTTCAGGAACTTCTGGTTTTAAGGAGCAGTCAGTCCTGCTTCTGTAATTTATCGCATCATCAACATTTTCATCAATGTAAGTGCTTTCCAGTCGATTGCTCAAGTTGTTGATTTGCATATCAGATACCTTACAGTCAGTAGGTTCATCAAATTTTACATGCACTGATTCTTCTACAGTAAGAGTTCTATTATTGAATACTCTGAAGGCTTTACTAACTGTAGAATACCCAAGAAATATTCCAGCATCAGATTTGGCATCAAAAGTGGTGAGATGAGTCTTTCCATTGTTGTGAATAAAACATTTGCAACCAAACACATGGAAATAAGAAATATTTGGCTTACTGCCATTCCAGAACTCATAAGGGTTTTATTTGCTCGCTTATTAATCATTGATCTGTTCTGCGTATAACAAGCTGTGTTGACGGCTTCTGCCCAAAATCTCTGCGATATTTCTGATTCCACAAGCATAGTTCGCGCAGCTTCTTTCAAAGTGCGGTTCCTACGCTCAGCAACTCCGTTTTATTGAGGAGTTCTTGCAGCAGAGTATTCGTGTTTAATACCAAGGTCATCTAGATATGATTCGAGTGACTGATTGGTAAACTCAGTACCTTATCACTGCGAATTCTATCTATCCCACACGATTTCTCATTTTGGAGTCTTTTCAGTAGTTTGATCAGCTTTGGAGTAGCCTGATCTTTGCCACTTAGGAACAGGACCCATGTAAAACGAGTGTAATCATCTACTAACACTAGAGGATACTTCATTCTCCCTAGACTTGTTGCTGGTATAGGACCAAATAGATCCATATGCAGCAACTCTAGGCACCGAGAAGAAGATTTACTCCCTTTGTTCTTAAAGGAGGATCTGATTTGCTTACCAAGTTGGCATGCTGCACAGATCTTGTCTTTTGAGAACTCAATTTGGGGCAGTCCAATGACTAGATCAAGTTTACGCAGACTGGCAATAGTTTTAAAATTTAAGTGACTCAAACGTTTGTGCCAAAGCCAATTTTTGGAAGAATTCAGGGCAGCAAAGCAAGTAGAGGAGGTAGGCTGATTAAGATTCCAATCAATTTTATATGTGTTATCATGCCTTCTTCTAACAAGTAATATACTGCCATCAGTAGATTTGATTGTGCATGAGTGCTGGTTGAACTCTACAGAATGACCATTGTCACAGAGTTGACTTATGCTAATTAAGTTATAGCATAGATTTTCAACTAACAGAATATCTTTAATAATAATGTTACCGTAGATAATCTTACCCTTACCCACGATTCTACCTTTCACGTTGTCTCCAAAAGTTATTCTGGGTCCGGTGGAGTCCACCAGTTCAGACAATAAGCTCACATTTCCTGTCATATGTCAAGAGCATCCGCTGTCCAGAAACCATTCTGAGCTCCGAACTTGATGCATTCTAGTTTCCTGCAATTAAAGCGATAAAATGATTGGTACCCAATCCTACTTGGGTCCGGGCAGGATTAGTCTTTTCGGAACCCATACTTTTATGACCCTGAGTGGCTTAGGTCGGTGTGTGTTCTGAAATGTGTGTGCATTCATAAATGATGGTGATGGTCTTGACTGTGTAGTGTGATAATGAGTGTATGCATGTGCTCTTGGTTTGTAGTTCCTGTTGTTTGGCATATACCTCTTCTGGATAGGCATACAGTTGTAGTACCAGTTGGGTTTAACCTCTCTAGCTGCTCGACCAGTGGGTTTAAGTTCATTTCTGAACTTTTGCCCCGGTTTAGCTTTCTTGATTGGTTCAACATAACCAATACCTCGGTGTGATGCCTGTTCCTTAATGAGTGTTGCTTTAACAGGTTCTTTAACCAGTTCAATGGGATCATATACTGTGCTAGATCTCACAAAGTTCATTGGTTGAACATTGCTTTTCTTTAGACACAGCGGAGGTTCGTTTACCAGATGAATTGCTGTCATTGCTATTATAGCCTATACCAGTTCGATCACTAGCAAGTCTTATAGACTCAAGCATTTCATTTTTTCTGGTAGTTGACGCATTCCAGATGCTGACCAGTTTGCTGAGTTTCTGGTAAGCACACTTGGCTTCATCTCTTTCTTTCACTAGAAGACTAGCTGTTTCCCTTAAGCATTTTAACTCATTTGATTGTTCACAATCAAGTTTGTTGTTATGCGTTTCCGTTGGGATTGAGTGCTCAGTCTTATAGCTTCCAAAGGATTCATATAACGTCTGATACTCATTGATCATGTCCTGCAATGCATTGGTAAGTTCACTATGTGTAAATTCAGAGAGGTTAGACTCGTGTACCTCAATTTCATCATTTGCCATTAAGCAGTGGACTTCCTCGTCTTCACTCTCGCTGGACGAACTGGTTGACTCCTCTGATTCTGATTCAGAATCAGCCCATTTGCTCTTACTTTCTTCTGCCATCAAAACCTTTTGATCTCTGTCCCTTCTGGATGATCTTCTAGTTTCCTTGAATTTTCTGTGATCCTTGGATCCTCTTTTGTGATCATCCTTTTTGGGTTTGGGACAGTCGGCGATGAAATGCCCTGGCTTGAGACAGTTGAAACATACACGCTCTTCTCTTCTGATCTTCCTTTGAAGCTCTGCCTTCGTGGATATGATTTCTGATTCTTCTTCATGAATTTCCCGAATTTCTTTACGAACATTGACATAGCATCATTACATATTTTTTCTGGAGTCATTTCTGTAGCAGTAGATATGGCTTTCGATGCAGTGAGAGCTTTGGTAGGCTGACTGGTATTGGGTTCATCTTCAACCCGAATACCTAATTCGAATTCATAGGCTTTTAAATCAGCAAACAGATCATGCAGATCTCTTGTTGATGTCCTTTGATTCTCTCATAGCAATGGTCTTGACATCCCATTCTCTTGGGAGACCTCTCATCACCTTGAGGGTGACTTCTCTGTTGGGTAACTCCTTACCCAGACTGCTGAGTTCATTAATTATTCCGGTCACTCTTTCATCATACTCGTTGAGAGTTTCTCCATTCATCATCTTGATATGCTCAAACTTCTGTAATGCCACAGTAAGCTTATTTTCTTTGGTTTGATCATTTCCTTCACATAGTTGGGCAATCTTCTCCCAGATTTCTTTAGTTGTGGAACACATTTTTATTTTGTTGAACAAATTTTTGTCCAAAGTTTTGAACAAAATGTCCTTAGCAACGTTGTCCAGATTGGCTTTCTTCTTTTCTTCATTTGACCATTGAGATCTGTCATTTTCTACCATTTGTGGATCACCACTTGTGATAGAGGCAGCTGTATTGATTTTCATGATCTTCATAGGTCCTTCAGTGATTACATACCACATATCATCATCTTGAGCACTTAGATGTGCTTGCATACGGATTCTCCAATCATCATATTCGTCTTTCTTGAACATTGGAATCTTGTTGAATGAGGCCATCAGTTTTTGGTAATTGGTAATTTCTCAAGATTGAGAAGACCTAAGCTCTGATACCACTTGTTAGGATCGAGGTAGTATTTAGAAGGGGGGTTGAATAAACACTAGATTCAATTTCGATTTTTCTCGGGTTAACTGTAAACTGTTAAGTATTACAGTTGC
This sequence comes from Haberlea rhodopensis, assembly GCA_907163345.1. Classification (NCBI taxonomy): domain Eukaryota; kingdom Viridiplantae; phylum Streptophyta; class Magnoliopsida; order Lamiales; family Gesneriaceae; genus Haberlea; species Haberlea rhodopensis. Next base: position 956,093 of record CAJQUN010000102.1, read on the forward strand.
TTCTCAATATCAGGCAAGTCAGCAGACACTGATTATAGTGCGGAAGACGTCTGTTGTACTTGTGAGGAATAAAACTGAGTAGTAAATAAGCGATAAACAAATGACACAAGTATTGTTTCTGGAAGTTCGAAGCACAACGCTTCTACGTCTCCCCTTCTTCCTTTGCAGGAAGGATTCACTAGAAGACTTGGTTTACACTTTACAGTATACAACCTTCTTAGGCACTCACACAACTTGGCCTAAACTCCTAGCAATCACAACTTCTTAATTTGGGTTACAAAAGATTCTATGACACTCTTTACAGAATACACTTTTAGCTTTGAGTGTTCTTGAGCAGCAGGCTTCAGTTGAAATAATCTGTCACGGATTCAGTTGCACTGCTTGTCTGCTCTTTGCTGAACTTTTGGAATATCTGTAAGTTGATTTTCTTGTTTGCTTTGAGGTGTTTCTGTTTGTTGAAAATCGTTCAGCTTTTCTGTATTAGGAAGAGATTAGCTTTCCAAATTCATATTGTCTTCTTTCTTATTTTGTTAAGCAAATGCTCTTTAACTCTGACGGGAATGGTGGCGGAGATATAGCAGGGTGCGCCGCTCTGTTGTACCTTTGTCAGAGAATGTTGTACTTATTTTGTCTCGTTGCTTAGTGTTCTTACTGGATGTTTAAACTTCTGCTGGTTTTCTTTGTTCAACTGGTCATTCATCCTCTAGTAACAAGTTGATGTCTTTGTTCAGTGTGAGACTGTCCGGTTGATGTCTGTCCAGTTGATGTCTATCTAGTTGGTAGCCATCCAGTTGATGTCTGTCTGGTTGATGTCTGTCCAGTTGATGTCTATCCAGTTGGTAGCTATCCAGTTGATGTCTGTCCGGTTGATGTCTATCCAGTTGGTAGCCATCCAGTTGATGTTTATCCGGTTGGTAGCCATCCAGTTGATGTCTGTCCAATTGGTAGCCATCCAGTTGATGTTTATCCGGTTGGTAGCCATCCAGTTGATGTATGTCCGGTTGATATCTATCCAGTTGATGTCTATCACCCCGTTGGTCTTTATCACCCGATAAGACTTCAACACCCGGTAGGTGTTCATCCAGTTGGTCTTTATCACCCGGTTGGTGTCTTCACCTGGTAGGTGTTCATCCAGTTGGTCTTTATCACCCGATTGGTGTCTTCACCCGGTAGGTGTTCATCCAGTTGGTCTTTATCACGCGGTAGGTGTTTGTAATCACCAAAACTTAGAAATCGTTTCCCAACATGTTGGAGTACGGGTTGTTGGGCTGCCCGTTTCCTACATAATTCACAGACTCGTTAGATTGAATGAATGGATTACCTGCTTGGCACTCAGTGCTCGGATGATTGCTTCCACATAGCTCGCAAGTGATAACTTGAGCCTGCATTGCTGTCATGCTCATGCCATCTATCTTCTTGTTCAGCGCATCCAACTGTGCCGAAAGAGCAGTGATGTCGTCAACTTGATGAACTCCAGCCGGTTTCTTTGGCACGTTCCTCTCCGATTGCCATTGATAGCTATTAGAAGCCATCTCTTCTAAGAGTTCATATGCTGCTTTCGGTGTTTTGCGCATTATGGAACCTCCTGAGGCTGCATCTATCATATAACAGTTAGATGAAAACAAACCGTTGTAAAAAGTCTGTACCTGAAGCCATATAGGAAGTCCGTGGTGTGGGCATCTCCTCAGCAAATCTTTGAAACGATCCCACGCCTCATATAGTGTTTCAGGGTCGTATTGCCCAAATGTGGTGATATCGTTCCTCATCTTTGCCGTCTTGGAAGGAGGAAAGTATTTGGACAGAAACGCTTGCGTCATCCCCTCCCAATTTGTTATTGAACCTGCAGGTAAAGAGTTCAACCACGCTTTAGCTTTATCCTTTAGTGAGAAAGGAAATAACCTTAACCTCATGGCGTCGTCAGAAATGCCATTATGTTTAAATGTGTCACAGATCTCCAAGAAGTTGGAGATGTGAGCGTTTGGATCATCAGTGGCTACTCCTCCAAACATCACTGAATGTTGGATCATCTGTATTATCGCCGGCTTTATTTCAAAGTTGTTCGCTTGAATGGTTGGCCTTGTAATGCTAGATAATGATCCATGAAAAGCCGGTTGAGCATAATCCATCATCGATCTGGGATTCAATGCTTCATTGTCAGCGCCTCCTTCTTGATTATTTCCAGCCATTGCACGAGCTTCTCTAATTCTTCGTAGACACGTACGCTCGATTTCTGAGTCAATTGGCTCGAGTGTGGGGTTGCTACTCCTTAGCATGCACCCCGACAATAACTACCTATAAAAATTAATCCAAAAGGAGAAAATGCGACGATATTAAATTTTACGATCAAAAGTGACAAAACAAAACAAAACAAAAATTAATGGCTAAATTACAATTAACTAATCTCGTATGATATTATACAGATTAGTCCCCGGCAACGGCGCCAAAAACTTGATCGCTATTATTTTAAACAGTATTTTCGAGTGTAGCGATTCTACCGCAAGTGCACGGTGTCAAGTTTTAGTATAGTGATATTATAAGTAAGGATGTCGAACCCACAGGGACTAATGTATAAGTACCAAATAAAATTAGTTAAATTATATTTAGCCTACAAAAAGATGATTAATTAACGAAGTAAACTAAAGAATTAAAAACTAAAATCTAACACAATTCCTTTGAAGATGCGAAAGAATTCCGCTCGAGAAATCTATCAAGATGTTCGTTCAATTATGTATCGTCAATGATTGGTTTGTTAAAACAACTTCTTAACAATCAGTTCTTAAGGTGACGGGTTTCTGAATATAATCAACACACTCTCTCGAGCTGTGTTGAAACTAGCAGTAAATTGACACTAGTAACTCTCGTTCACTAATACTAGTTTAATACCGAATAAATCTCTATGAAAACCGTTATTCTTTAAATAGTTCAATTTAAAATGACCACGTATGTGATTTAATCTCTCGATCTAAATCTTAAACATACAACATGAATTATTTGAGCGTATTACAATTTTATCTCTCGATCTCAATTGCAATTCACAAGTTCAATCAAAGGTAGCTAGGCTTTGATAGCATGGAGTATATAATTCATGAACAAAAGATATTGATTCACTTAAACACAACCAAATCAAAGATTCAAACACAAATCACTTAAAATTGATAGAATAAACCAGATTAAATTCAAATCAAATTCAAATAGATGTTCAATTGTTTCTCAACCTCAAAAACATCAACTAAATATGAAAATCAAATTAATCTAGAGTTTAGAAATACGATAAACGTAGGAGGACTCCGTGCGTTGAACGATCTTTATTCTCTCGCTTCCTTCCTTGCACTTCAAAGGATTCTTCGACCTTCTCTTGTTCCGGGAGGATGAAAGGCGGCTAAGAATAATTTTAGGTCTGGTTATTCTTCAGAATATGGGGTCCAAATTTCGTGCCACTTTTCCTTATTTATAGAGGAGGGGAGATATGGAATTGTTTCCATAAAATCAGACCAAATCAAGAGTTTTATTTTCTGAAAAATCTCCGTCTCGATCGATCGAGCCTTACTTCTCGATCGATCGAGCGTCTTCAGCATCCGAGTCTTCAATTCTTTGCCTCTCTCGATCGATCGAGAAAGATGTTCCGATCGATCGAGATTTGTTCTTCGTTTCTTTTTAACTCTCTGCCAGTGTCGATCGATCGAGATGATTTTTCCGATCGATCGAGAATTCAAATCCATTGTTGTCCAGAACCTCTGCCTCGCTCGATCGATCGGAAAACTTGTTCCGATCGATCGAGATTTCCAGAAATCAAAATCTTCATTTATTGGCTTGATTTGACCCGTTTTCTTCCTTGTAGCTCAATTCTTCCATATTCCACCTAGATTCCTGAAACAAGCAAATAAATACCAAAAAGCATAATATCTTCACGGAATCTACACGAATATATATACAAATCAAGACCTAAATACGCGTAATAATCAACCATATCAGGGATTCACCACTGGTCTTGATGAACCAGGATGTCCTATGTGTTTTTCTATATATGATTCGAGGAATCTCTGGCCAGAGTGGGTAGTGCTTGTGAAAAATGAGTTTTTCACATACGCACACAAGGAATCATATAACGTGAAACAAATACATAGTTATTGAAATCATAAGGGGTCTCGATCAACCAATGCCCTTGATTCAATTGGGACATATTGAGTTAAAGGAATGTACTGCACGCTAACTATGGCTGACAGGTTCTCGTACGCTGCTAGTCATTTGTATCTAGGTCTTCGTGAAGCGCAGATGCTAGGCACTACCCACGATCGGTAGGTTGTTGCTGAAATTGTATTTCGGTCATTGTCTATTAAAGGACTTTAATTGACAATGAGGCATTCAGGGTAAGCCCAAAGAAGTTGTTTAACTTCTAAAATCACAAAGGTTGTGATCCTACTGCTATGATACACTTGAGCCTCGCTGGGTCACAATCAACCGGCCGCCGATCTATCGATGAGAATTGAGACTTAAATGTTAAGTGCTCAAATTGAGTGCTTTAGAAGAGATGAATTTAGTTTTTGAATGCTCCTCAATTTAGTGGAGTTTCTATATTGAAAATGTTTCATTTATAGAAAGTTCTAAAATTAAATTGTTTGATATATTTATGTCTCATAATTATGTACATGGATAGTACATCAAGTTGTTCAATTAGATTGAGTTACTTGGATTATGAGTTTGTAGTTTTGTGTTGGCTTTTGGGCAAGTGGGAGATTGTTAGCATAAATGCCCAGCAAGCCAAACGGTGGCCCGTTGGGCTTTATGAACCATAATCCAATTTGCTTAACTCACAACAACTATAAATATAACATTGATTCTAGGGTTAAAATTAGAATTCCAATTCACTCACTCTCTGAGAATAGCCGTCATCACACTAGCACTGATGCTGGCTTGTAGATCTGGTCAGGTTGATTGGACTCGAGGGTCACCGCTGCAGATTGATTTCGCTGTTATCGATAATCCCTTTTCGTGCATTATATTATGATATTTGCATGTTTATATATGAATCAGGCGCGATCGACCGTCCCCGGGTCAGATCTGTTTATTGTATTATTTCCGCTGCGTTTGGATCTGGCGCCGGGGTACGGAAACCCAACACAACTGTCCAACCAAAATCTCAAGAAAGAAAAAACCAAAAACGAAAAAGTTGCTTCATCAAAGGTTCACGCCTGCTGTTTGTGCTTACGGGAAATCGGATTTTTGGGACGAAAAAGTGGTGTATTCACGCCATTTGAGAGGTGTGAACACGCCCGATTGTGCATGGAAACAAATCTCTCACTCCTAACTTGATTGCGTTCAATTACTTGATCACTAGTTGAATCGTTATATTTATTTGAAGTCTAACATTCGGAAGATGTGATTTTGAATAGGGCCATAGGAAAATAAATCATGGATGTTATGACTCTGTTGTTTGTTGTTGAATTATGATTTCTATTTAACATTCGGGGGAAGTAATAGAATAACATGTGATTGTTGGATAATAAACTAGAAGAATTAATGATATAGAGATTGAAAGACAAAGACATAATGGATAGTCAAGTGAAGTCGAACCTCTAGAATCCGTTCTCCTTGTTTTCTCTCCACTCGCATCTTAGTATCATTAGTCATCTGGATTATTTTAGAACTAAACCTTGCTATTGATTTTCTAGATATCTAACTATGGTGCTCAGTGTAAATTTAATTTTCAATCTATGTGGGTTCGATACACTTGACTCATCATTACTAAAACTTGACACCGTACACTTGCGGTAGGAAATCACCCATCAATAATCTAACTTAGTTAACTGGTCTGTTTAGTCCTTATTTCATTGGATTAACTTAGTTCAATGATGTTTAACTTGTCTATCTCTAGCTTCTGTGATCTCAGCTTAGCTTGGTCCAACGTATCAGTTAGGTTCACGATTTAACTTATATTTGCTATCATTGAAATTATGTAATATTGCCCAAGGCCTTGTAGCCTAGTGGCATCATGGTCCTGAATTTGAGGATGGGTCTTGTGTTCAAGTACCCAACAACTACCCTCCCCATATAAAAAAAAAAATTTATGTAATATTCTAATAAATTGATTCAAATCATTTAATTAAACTAATGTTCCTTGCCAAAAGATGCATGAATATACATTGATTTTTTAATATAATTGTAATATTAACTATACTAAATCTATATTAAATTCGGCCGATTTTGCTTGTAAATGTGCATGAATTATCAAATTCATTCCTCTCTTTCAAACATTTCAATTTCAGTTCAAACTTGTTTCTCCCACAAATTTATTTTATTGATTTAAACTGGCAGGAAATCGAGTTCAAGAAAATCCTACTATTTATATTTACAACCTATACACAAATCAAATGTTGTTACCGATAAAAATGTTGATGATGTATTAAGAGTGAAGCGTACAGATAACCTAGTATGGAGGTTATATATAGAGGGAATCATACACGATTGAGTTTTAAGCTATTTTCTATTGTGTTTTGCAATGTAGTTTTCGTGTTATTAATCATCACTTCAGATCTGGTGAGACTACTATCACCTTACATAATAATTCTATTAGTTGGGGTTTGAAAGTCGATAGTGAGCCAGTAACTATGGTAGATTATGTTAACATTTATTTTTGTAACACCTCCATTTAGTGTTCATTTAAGTGTTCATTCATTTAAGTGTTCATTCATTTAAGTGTTTGTTCATTTAAGTGGTCCATAATATTTCACATTAATTTTCATATGCTCATTGATGGTATTGAGCTTATAAATACTAGATGTTTGGGTCCCTAAGCCAATCAATCTTTTAAGTCCTCAAGATACCATCTAAAGGAGATTGATAAAGGTTTAGAAGTACCCTTACAACTACAGTTTTTCAGGTTCCTGGATTAAAAGCAAATCAATGGCTGAAGGTACCCGATCCTGAACATTTATATTTCCGCATATTCGATTTTGTGTGCCATATGTTTAGGTACATTGAAAATCTATTGAGTATTCATGTTTGAATTTCTAACAGTTGGTATCAGAGCGGTTTTCCCGTTGCTTTGACAAATTTGTGATTTTTTTATCTAGGCCAAAAATTCTGAAAAATTATCACAATAAAAAATTTAATTCCTATCATGAATTTTTACACAATTTTCGAAACCTCGAATCAGATATGGAAATTATCATTAACTTAAAAAATTCCCAATTTTGTCAAAATCATTTTTAGAACCCTAGTTTTGAGATTGTGAAATTGGCCTTCATACGGAACCCAATTCCGGCAATTGATGGTATTGCCTAAACCACCATGACGAGACGACGACGATGACGCTGCTGGATGGAATCAATTGACGAAAAATCGGCTGAGAAGCTCGCGTTTTGACAGCGAGTTTCATCACTGTTTTGGCCGAATTTTGTTCGATTCCCGACCATTAGGACTGCAGATCTGGATGTGTCATCAATTAAGAAGAATACCAACGTACCTGTGGTGGAAATCGACGACGGTGACGGCCGGAAAATCATAATTTCCATCTCGCGCGATTTCATTCCTTCGTGTTGATTTTCGGCCAATTTCTGGCGATTCTGAGGCGGCTACATCACGGAAGTGGTCGACATTTTTGTGCTATGGTTGGATGATAATCGGACGGCGGTGGGTATGGCCTGAGGTGGTGACGACCGCTGAATTTCAGTTTAGGGTTAGGGTTAAGGCTTTTGAATTTGGGAATTAGGAATGCATAATTTAAGGCCCTGTTTGGTGTTCAAATTTCTGATTTGGGATTTTTAATTTAAGGGCCAGTTTGGTTCTGATGCATTCTGAAAATTCAAAATTCTGGTTATTTTAAAATTTAGTTTTGTGCAATCTTTATGTGTAATTTGATTGTTTTATTATGGATAAATGCACCATAATTTATGTAAGGCATAGAATATTTTTTATGCATGAATGAAATAGATGTCTAAGTGATTCGTATAACTTAATTGATTAAAGTTTAGCCACAGCAGTTTTAATTGATTATACATTAATTATGTGAATTACATAAAATACAATAGACATTTATTAATTTAATGGATATATGGCATAAATATTTTGTGCATTTGGATAAATGTCTATGTGATATGTATTATGTAATTGATTAAAGTGTAACCACAACAGCTTTAATTAATTAAATTATACATTAAGTTCTCTAAAATCACATAAAGCTAAATAGATATTACTTGTAATTAATTATATTGATATAACTGAATTTATCCCACAGGAAATTTTCTTATATTAAATATGATTAATTATGATAAGATATTGAATTATTTTTCTTAATTTGCCCACAGGTATTAAGAATGTTAGAAATTTAGCCCACGGGTTATTTCTATGTCATGGATTCATATGTTATTGAATGGTTTACATTGGTAAAACATGTCATTTGGTTATTTTCTTTGAAATTTGTAATATAAGCATGTATTTTGGATTTTTATTGCGGTTATTCAGCCTGTTAATTTATCTGATATGACATGTAAAGTTCTTGAGCTCAAAAGTGATAACTAGAATGATCCTGAGACGTTTTCACAAGCGATGGAAAGTAAGGAATCCAGATTATGGTTTGATGCCATGAATGATGAGATGGATTAAATGGCACATAACGGAGTCTGGGAGTTGGTTCAGTTACCTGGTGGTGTAAAAGCCATTTGATGTAGATGGGTCTTGAAAACAAAGAAAGACTCACTAGGTAACATGAACAATATAAGACTAGACTCGTTGCAAAAGGATCCAGTCAAAAGGAAGGAATTGATTATACAGAGACATGTTCTCATGTATCTAAGAAAGATTCTCTCTGTGTAGTTATGGCATTAGTAATCCATTTTTATATGGATTACATCAAATGGATGTGAAAACGATATTCCTCAATGATGACATTGAGGGAGAGGTTTATATGAAATAATCTAAAGGATTCTCCTCTAGTAATGGTTCGCATTTGGTGTGTAAGCTTAAGAAATCTACGTACGGATTGAACCAAACCTCCCATCAATGGTATTTAAAATTTCATTACGTTATCTCTTCATTTGGTTATGTTGAGAATGTAATGGGTCAATGTATATACCAGAAGGTTAGTGGGAGTAACATTTGTTTCTTGGTTTTGTATGCAGATGATTGAGTTTTCATATGAGGTGAAACAATTTCTTTCTAAGAACTTTGAAATGATGGATATGGGTGAGGCATCTTATGTCATTGGCATTAAGATCCATAGAGATAAATCCAAATATGTTTTGGATTTATCGCAGGAAACATATATTAACAAATTTTTGGAGAGATTTTGAATGAGTGATTGTTCACCGAGTGTAGCACCTATTATGAAGGGTGATAGAATGCACAATAAATGAGCTTGAAAGGGAACAAATGAATAACATTCCTTATGCTTCTGTCGTTGGAAACCTAATGTATGCTCAGGTCTGCACAAGACCTGACATTGCATATGTTGTTGGGGTGTTAGGAAGATATCAGAGTAATCCAGGTATGGACCACTGGAGAGCTGCAAAGAAAGTAATGAGGTACCTAAAGGGGACCAAAGATTACATGCTTATGTATAGACGGACCGGTAATCTGGAAGTGATTGGCTACTCTAATTCGGACTTCGTTGGCTGTGTTGATTCACGGAAATCAACATCAGGATACATTTTTATGTTTGCTGGTGGAGCTGTATCTTGGAGAAGTGCAAACAGACATTGACTGCTACTTCCACTATGGAGGCTGAGTTTGTATCTTGTTTTGAGGCTATATCTTGCATGGTGTATGGATGAAGAGTTTCATTTCTGGACTTAGAGTCGCAGATTCGATTTCTAGGCCATTTTGAATATATTGTGACAATTCAGCTACAGTCTTTATGGCTAAGAACAATATAAGTGGTAGTCGAAGCTAGCATATCGACATCAAGTATTTGGCCATAAGGGAACGTGTTAAAGATGAACAGTGGTTTAAACACGTTAGTACTGAATTGATGATTGTTGATCCTTTGTCAAAAGGCATGCCACTATTAAAATTTAAGGATCATGTGAAAGAATGTGACTTGGTTCCTTTATGTGATTTCGTTGTAAGAACGAATGTTTGTGAAACTCTGTTTGTGATACTGTCTCATATTTGGACTTGTGTACACATTTATTTTGAGAAATATTATTGATGTTTGGACCTTGAATAAACATATGGTTTATTCATTAAGTAAATAAGTTAGTATTTGAGGAACATGATGCATTGTGATACATGAAAGATAATACTCGTATTTAGAGAACCTATCGCCATGATCCATGTATTTTGGTTCTTACTGTGGCGAATGATGAAATATATGGACCAAGTGGGAGAATGTTAACATTTATTTTTGTAGCACCTCCATTTAGTGTTCCTTTAAGTGTTCATTCATTTAAGTGTTAATTAAAGTGTTCATTTAAGTGTTTGTTCATTTAAGTGGTCCATAATATTTCACATTAATCTCCATATGCTCATTGATGGTATTGAGCTTATAAATACTAGATGTTTGGGTCCCTAAGCCAATCCATCTTTTAAGTCCTCAATACACCATCTAAAGGAGATTGATAAAGGTTTAGAAGTACCCTTACAACTACAGTTTTTCAGGTTCAAAAGCAAATCAATGGCTGAAGGTAACCCGATCCTGAACATTTATATTTTCGCAAATTCGATTTTGTGTGCCATATGTTTAGGTACATTGAAAATCTATTAAGTATTCATGTTTGAATTTCTAACAGATTATTCACATACAGCGGCACAATGGCAACAAATATATCTTTAGTTATTGGGATTTCAGCATTTGGCACCACACTTTAAAGGCGGTCATCTATCGATGACAACTATAAATAATCAATGTCGATCTATTGGTAGCTTTATCGCATACGCCCAAATTAACCATCTCAAGTTAATAACAGTAATGAATGTAGTAACGTGAGTAGGGATCGATCCCACAAGGAAGTGAATACTTTTATGCTAACAAGTATCAAAATATGGGGTTATCAAATTTCATTAACTATAACTAAATTAAACGAAAGCAAACAATTAACTAGTTTATCAAGATTAAGAAGCAATTCTTTGTTTTCGGTCAACTTTACCTTTGGAAATCATTGACTTGATCATTAAATTACTAAACATATGAATTTATTCAATTATTCATCAATTGAAAACTTAATTCCTTACTTACCTTAATCGTGGTAAAAAAAGAAAACATCATTCAATTCGACTCTTATCAAATCTTTAACCAAAACTACAGTCGTTAATATTAAATCAATGATAGTTTCAAAACGAGTAAGTTTGAAGAATCTAATTAATAAGAACTACAACCGCTAGAATTAATTATCCAATCGTTTTTCCTAAGAATTTAATAACACCAACATCAGGTAATTATCAATCTTAGTTGCTTCTCAATTAGCATTAGATATTATATGTGATTACTAGGTGATCAATCTATCAATCAAACACAATATTCATAAGAATCACAATCTGAAAAACAAATTGAAATTGAATTGAAAATTCAACAATCAAATCAAAATTTTCACAAGTTTTTCTATTCCAAAGGCAAGTATCCCTCAACCAAGAATCAAAGTGTTTAGCCTTGCATAACTAAATCTAAAACTAACAAAAATTGTATTAAAAACATCAAACAATCAATAAAAAAGAAAGTTACTAAAGTGAAGCACAATTCCGGCTTGTTGATTCCGTCTTCGTTCTTCGAGCGTCTTTACAAAAATTGAAAGAAAATTATTCTAAAAGTTCAAAATTATGTTCTAAGGTCTGAATATATGTCCTATAGAGACTGATTTTCGAGTATAAAGAGGTAGGGAGACTGGTGGGGTAGGTTAGAGCCCATGTAGGAAGGAAAGAAATCAAGTCCCCAATCTTTCCAAAACACTGCTGGCGATCGATCGCTAGCTCCTTTTTTTCGGCGAAATTCCTTAGGCGATCGATCGCCACTTTTCTCGTGATCGATCGCTTGGCTCCAGTGGGCTTTGGCGATCGGTCGCCTCTTTTCTCACGATCGATCGCTGCTTCGTGAATTTTGTTGCTCAGCTTTTTGTCCATAGGCGATCGATTGCCTCCTTCATGTGGTCGATCGCCTCTACTAAAATTATATTTTTAGCCTTTTTCTTGATCTACATTGAGTCCTTATTAGCTCCAAAGCTTTTCTTGACCTTTATTCGCCTTAGTTAGCTCGATTTCTTCGATTCCACCTACAATTACACAAATATACAATTAGGTAGCATATGTATCAAATTATCCAGCAAAACATACCAAATCTTAAACAATTAAACGCAATAGATGTTCCTATTTCTAGTCACATCAAATTCCCCCATACTTACTCTTTACTCGACCTCGAGTAAATCAGACAAAACTACAATACTTTTGTTGGCTCATAGCATCATAACAAACTAACTTATCTCCACTTTAATGCCTCAACAATTTTAAACATGCATAGTAATGAAAGGCGGTGAAAAATTAACAGTGGAACAAGTTCAATCTCTAAGCACCTCATACTTAACAAAGTAGTGAACGTGCGTGTGTGGTCATAAACAAGTGTTGTGTACAAGTTATAGATCCAAAAGATGCAAACTCACAATAGTTCAAGTCATATACTAAAACAAGTATAAGCTTACTTGCACACTCTTCTCCACTATCTTAGCCACTTTGCAAACATAAATCAAGTAGGTCTTTATTAGCTTGTAGCTTGGCCTAGGTATTGGCTTATGAAAGAAATGAGAAAGACATGTCAAACAAGAGAGTATGATGATATGCACACTAAAAGCTTTTCTTCTTGCTTGAATTCTTCAACTTTTATTTCAACAGTTTTCTTCTTTTGTGCCTTGGCTCCCCTTGGAGTCATATTTTTATCTATTTTCTCAAGGCATCCATTTTCTTTCATGCATTTCATTCTTTTCACAATGAAGATCACAAACATTTTAATCATTGACTACTTAAGTGCATGTGAATGAAACACATCATACTCCCTTCAAAGGTATGGATAGACTTCATATTTAGGCTCATTAGGGAAGGATGATAAGCTAGTCAAAGAATGTCGAATGAGGGTATTTTGTATGCTTAGCGTACAACCATTCTTTTGCATTAAAGCTCAAAAAGGTACTAATGATTGATTTTGTTTACATGGTAGGCTTGAAAGGCTCAAACGCATCAAAGATTGGCTATATCACTTTCGTGTTTGCAAGTAGTCTAGACATACGCCTCAAAAAGTATGTAGTTAAGTTCTAGCATGTACTAGAGACTTCTTAAGACTATCACAAAGTTCACACAATCTTCACTAAGCTATGCACACTTCACATGTCATGACAATATGTGCTCAAAATATTCAACTACTATGTTAAAGCAAAATTTGCATTAGAGTTCAAAGTGTTCCAAGGTTAACAATTCACCTATGTTCAAAAACATGCATGATATCAATTAGGTTTCATCATGGGCTAGTGATTCTAAGCATGTGTTCATTACTAACTATGAGCTCAAAAAATTTCAAATTTTTCGATTTTTTTGTATTTTTAAAATAAGAAAAACAATAACACACCACTAATCACTCCCCCATACTTAAATCTTACATTGTCCCCAATGTAAGGCAAAAATACAAGAAAAGAGAAAAGTCTAACTACTATAGCAATAAAAATTAAAATAAAAGGGAGAAAGGAAACTAACTCCCCTTGGGTTGCCTCCCAAGCAGTGCCTCTGTTTAACGTCGGTGGCCCGACACCAGTCCTCTATCAAGGTGGGTGATGTGATGTCGCTCTATCCTTCTTTTTCCACCTCAATATCTTATTAACTCCTCTAAATTTTGGTTTGTTCGCCTTCGAGTGGGCTTCTTCAGTCTTTGTTCCTCCTTCAACATCTGTGGCTTTTTGTGGTCCATCCGGAGGGTGTGTCCTTTTAATGGTATGATCCTGCAAGTGAGAAGTGAGAGGGTCATCAGTATCATGAGTAGATAAAGTAGCAATAGTATGAACAGTATGCACAGGGCTCGAATCCATACCTCCTTTGTTATCAAGGCATCAGTAGCCTTTCCCATCTCCCACAAATCATCATTATCAAAATCATCATCAAATTCATCATTTATATCGATAGCGTAACTAGAATGCTCGTGAGTTTTTATGGGTTCATAGATATTAAATTTTGCAATTTCACCATTAGACTCTATTGTTAACATGTCGCTCGATCACAGATTTTGATGTTTTCAAGAATGGTCTCCCTAAAAGAATGGGGCTAGATGGATCACCATTTTCCATGTCTAAGACATAAAAATCGGAGGGAAAAACCAAATTCTCTATATGAACATACGTCCTCTACTATCCCCCTAGGAATAACCGTGGACCTATCAGCTAATTGAATCACAATGTTGTCTCGTTTTAAAGGTCCAGGTTTTAGCTGAGTGTAGATTGAGTAAGGCATGACATTAATGGAAGATCCTAAATCTAGCATTGACTTCTCAACTCTAGTGGTTCCTATCACACAAGGAATAGAGAACATACCGGGGTCCTTGCACTTTGTGGGAATGCTTCTTTGGATGTCCGCGGAAACATTCTCACCTAACTCAATCTTGGGACACCCTTTGCCTTCCTTGTTCTTACCCACTTTCCATACCTCCTTCAAAAATCTAGCATATCGAGGCACCTTCATTATGGCATCATGTAGTGGGGCATTCTCCTCGCAGCGTTGGAAAGTGTCATAGAGTCCCTTTAGTCCAGCTTCTATCCTATTATCCTTCAATGCAAGGGGGAATGGGGGTTCAATTTTATATTCACGGAGGGGAGGGGACTTACCTCGTGGTTCATCCTCTTGCATGGTTTCTGCAACGTCCTTCTCTTCCTTCATCTCTCCGTTATTTGGTGGTGTCAGTGCCACCTTCTCCTTAACTTCATCTTTGCTCATCTTTAAAGTGATGGCGCTCACATTTTCCCTTGGGTTCACCTCCGGCTGTGAAGGTAGTCCATTTGATACTGTTGGAATAGAAGAGTGGGGGTGAATGAGATTCCTTGGCTACTTTAGCGTTTTAAAATGAGTTTGCAAAACTAAAAGAGTTTGCGCTTGCGGAAGGCTTAAGTCAATCGATAAATAAAATAAAATAAGAAGTAAACAAATAAATAAATACGTAAAGAAATAAAGCGGTAAATGACAAGGATATTTGTTATAGAAGTTCGGCGATGAATCGCCTACGTCTCCTCTTCCCGGTTAGATAACCCCCAACCGAGGTTCCACTAGAACAAAAGATCTTGGCCTTGAGGGCTCCAAGTTAGCCACTACACAATACTCTTCCCGAGTACACAAAGCTCTTCCCGAGCACAATACTCTTTCCGAGTATACAAAGCTCTTCCAGAGTACACAAAGCTCTTCCCGAGCTACCAACACTCTTCACGAGTCTTCTTGGCCTTAAGGGCTCCAAGGATAGCCACGACACATGCACCAACTTTACTTGTTGGCGACTTTACAATTTACCAACTTGCTTTGGTGTTGGAGGACCTTTACAGTAAATCAAACAAAAAACACCTTCACGGTGTACTCACACGAAGACAACAAGACTCTAACAAAAAGAGAATTACAAACTCCAATACAACAACAATGTATGGAGATTGCAATGCAATTTGAAATTATAATGATCAAGACTTTGTAGAAGTTTGTAGGCTTGTTTCTTAGCTTCAAGATGCTCCAAAGCATCAATATTTATAGTGTATGAGGCCCCCTAGGCTCCTACTAGCCGTTGCTACACATAAGGCTGAAATCACTCCTGAATCGCCTCAGCCATCGCCTCAAACGAACTCCATCGCCGCGCCCCAATGGTCAGCATATTACACGCATCGCCTCAGGCGATCGGTAGATCGCCTCAGGCGATCAATAGCAAAAATCAAGACCGTAGCCTCAGCATGTCCAAAATCTTCATCGCCTCAAACGAACCAGAAATCGCCTCAGGCGTTCGGGCCATCGCCTCGGGCGAACTCCCCCGCGCGCCAGCCTCGGCATCGCTCCAGTCGATGTGCGTGGCGATGCCCCGCCTGGCTGCCATTGCCTGGGGCGATCCACTCTAGATTGTGCACACTTGATTTTCTTCAATTCAATCAACTTTAATCACTTATTATGCACACTAAGTACACACATTAGTATAACAAACACAAGTTTTGTTGATCATCAAAACTCAAAGATAAACCGGATAAATTAACGCATTAAACACAACCATGTGTTTAAGGCTCAACAATCTCCCCCTTTTTGATGATCACAAACTTGATAAACTTGAATATGTAATTATGCATGAAATGTGAGTAAACATAACCCCCCCCCCCCCCCCCCCCCCCCTTAACAATTGCATAGCACATATGAGATACCAAGTAAATCATAAGGTAAAACAACTCTCCCCCTCAAACCATGCATACACAAGCTCTCCCCCCTTAAACTATGCATGAGTTAAGTTTCAAGTTAAGCTTCAAGTTTATCACAATATTCTCCCCCTTTTTGTGATAATCAAAAAGCACAAATTTCAATAAACATAGCATAATTTAAACAATTTACACATGTTCATCATCAAGCATGTAATAAGCATAACAAGCCTAAGATTAAATCATAGAGATGAACCACAAACATGTGTTTAAGGCAATTTACAATAAATTCTAAATGTGCAAAGTGTGCATATGTTCTACCAAGATTTCATGCGCTAGTGCCCAATAAACATTTGAATTCTCACATCATCATTTGATAGATTTATTAAGATCATGATCATATCAAATATAGAGCATCTAAACACTATAGCATGCTTAATCACATAATTTCACATAGCATATTCAAATTTGAATCAAATTCACTTACTATAAAAGGATAAGCATACATCATGCAATAAAACAATTTATATGTGCATATGCTAAGGGGTTATGCATTTTTACTCTAATGAATATTGTGCTTCATATTTATTAGGTCACAATTAATTTGTGTCAATTAAATTTGAATTGCTCTTTTAAAATGTATAATTTAAATTTTACCTCCGATGACAAGAGTGTGTTCTTGTCATTGGTCCTATGCCTCGCGCTTCTTCTATAGTGGTGAATAATACAAACTCCTCATTTGAGTTGCTTGTGCCTTCATCCTCCATTCCATTGTTGTCCCTACAAACAAATTAACAATAGGAGGATCTTTGGTACCCATTTGATTTTTGGTCCTAGAGGGTTAGCTTTCATTGGCACCTTTGGAATCCATTTCCACCTTTTGTTAGGTTGTATTGGATTCTAGCAAACCTACATTTATTCTTAGTGTGACCATTTTTACAACAATAGTTACAAGTAGTAGAATCATGCTTGGCTTTTGCTAACAAGCTTGAAAATGATTTTGATTTGCTTGAGAAGCCTAACCCGGCTTTATCAAAGCTACAACGTTGCAAGCCAAGCAACTCATTCATCTTTAGACTACTCTCACTAAATTTGCAAAAAGATATCTTCAAGGAATTTAATTCATTTTTCAATAAATTATTTTCTTCATCTTTCTTGACAACCTCAAGTTTGAGTAATTTGTTACTCATCTTGGTTTTGCCAAGAACATCTATAAGCTCATGATAAGAATCTAAAAGTTCATCAAAAGATGGTACCTCATCATCGCTTTCATTTCCTTCATCAATGTGTCATCTTTGGCCATGAGACAAAGGTTGGTTTCTTCTTCATCGGAGTCGCTATCACTCCATGTGGCTATAACGTCTTCTTCTTCCCTTTGTCCTCATTCTTCTTCCTAGAACATTTATTAGTGTAATGACCTTTTTCTTGACAATTATAACAAGTTACCTCATTTTTGAATCTTGTTTGGTAGTGCTAGAGGCCTTTGGCTTGTTGTGTTTGTTGAAGAGCTTCTTGAACTTCCTAGTGAATAAGATCATCTCCTCATCATCATCATCGTCTTCATCATCAGATTGAGCTTTTCTCCCACCCAGGCTATCCCATTTCTTTTGGATCTATCATCCTCCTTTATTTCTCTCCTTGTTGACACTTCAAGCTCATGGGTCACCAATGTGCCATGGAGCTCATCAAGATCATAGGAAGCATTTTCTCCTTTGTTTGACTCGATGATAGCCGTCCTCTTTGCGTCCCATTCCTTAGGCAAGGCCCTTAGTGCTCTCCTCCATATTTGCTTTGGAGGTACTTCTCTCCAAGTTGAGCAAGCTCGTTTATGATTAGGGTGAGTCTCCTAAACATCGAATCAACCTCTTCTCCGGACTCCATCTCAATGTCTCATATTTGAGTTGTAGAAGGTCAATCTTGGTCTCCTTCACTTGATTAGTTCCTTCATGACAAATTTTCAATTTGTCCCATATCTCCTTAGCGGTTGAGCACATTGAGATCCGGTTGTATTCCTTCATATCTAAAGCACAATGCAAAATATTAATAGCTTTAGCATTTTGACATATTAACATCATATCCGCTTTTGTGAAGTCGTCCATTTCTTTGGGAACACTTATTCCCCCAACATCCTTTAAAGGAGTATGTGGACCTTTCACAATAATCTTCCAAAGGTCATAATCCACGGATTGGATGTATAGAGATATTCTATTTCTCCAATAGCCGTAATTATCACCCGTGAAGAGAGCGGAGGTCTATTTGTCGATTGACCTTGAGCAAACTCATTTGCTAGATTAGCCATCAAAAGATTTTTGATTTAAAACAAAAAATCAAATGGCTCTGATACCACTTGTTGGAATCGAAGAGGGGGGGGGGGGGGGGGGGGGGAATGGATTCCTTGGCTACTTTAGTGTTTTAAATGAGTTTGCAAAACTAAAAGAGTTGCGCTTGCGGAAGGCTTAAGTCAATCGATAAATAAAATAAAATAAGAAGAACAAATAAATAAATACGTAAAGAAATAAAGCGGTAAATGACAAGGATATTTGTTATAGAAGTTCGGCGATGAATCGCCTACGTCTCCTCTTCCCGGTTAGATAACCCCCAACCGAGGTTCCACTAGAACAAAAGATCTTGGCCTTGAGGGCTCCAAGTTAGCCACTACACAATACTCTTCCCGAGTACACAAAGCTCTTCCCGAGCACAATACTCTTTCCGAGTATACAAAGCTCTTCCCGAGTACACAAAGCTCTTCCCGAGCTACCAACACTCTTCACGAGTCTTCTTGGCCTTAAGGGCTCCAAGGATAGCCACGACACATGCACCAACTTAACTTGTGTTGGCGACTTTACAATTTACCAACTTGCTTTGGTGTTGGAGGACCTTTACAGTAAATCAACCAAAAACACCTTCACGGTGTACTCACACGAAGACAACAAGACTCTAACAAAAAGAGAATTACAAACTCCAATACAACAACAATGTATGGAGATTGCAATGCAATTTGAAATTATAATGATCAAGACTTTGTAGAAGTTTGTAGGCTTGTTTTCTTAGCTTCAAAATGCTCCAAAGCATCAATATTTATAGTGTTATGAGGCCCCCTAGCTCTTTACTAGCCGTTGCTACACATAAGGCTTGAAATCA